>CM072526.1:30350328-30390328 GCA_036898135.1 Oncomelania hupensis
TGGGTTTAGCTCTATCAACAAGTTTTCTAACATGTTCAAGGTTCAGAGGCTCAAAGACTGACAGTGTGTTGACAGCGGATTCACATGCAGCTGGGTAATGCTGAGCTGAATCAGATAGGTCTTCAGAAAACCCAAGTCTGATTTTGGTGATTTTATCTTGAAAATAATGAGAAAATGAATTTGCAATCGTCTGGTTGTCTATGTCAGGCAGAGCGTCTGAGCAGTCTGGCTTGTTAAGCAGAGACTGAATGAGAGAAAACATCTTTCTAGGGTCAGATGAGGCATTTTCTAGCTGGGACTGGAAATATGCAGCCTTGGCCTTTTGTATAGTCCTGGTAGCCCTCAATCTAGCCCGCTTATAACTCTCTACGTCCACCGTCAGACCTGTCTTACGCATCTTTCTTTCAGCGCACCTTCTGGCTCGCCGAACAGAGATTATGTCCCGACTGAACCAGGGGCTATGGGGACGATTCGGGATTGACCGCGCTTTTTCGGGAGCATGTCTGTCAAACAGCTCACAGAGGACAGTATTGTATAGACTTACAAGGCTGTCCACGTCAGCGGGAGGACAAGTCAACAGGGGCGATTCTTCGAGATCGCGCCGAAACTGCGACCGATCAATGGCCTTCATATTTCTACTTTTGACAATAACTCTCTCCGCACGAGGCCTCGAGAAATCAGTCTGAATCATGACACAATAATGATCTGACATGTGCAAATTATCGGCAACAACAGATCTAACAAGACAAACAGGGTGAGTCAAAACAATGTCCAAAGTATGGCCTGCCTCATGTGTAGGCCCAGTCACCATCTGGGAAAATCCAGACTGCATGACCAGCTGAGTGAAACGCCTTGCATTCGAAGCAGACGGACAGTCAAGGTGAAAGTTGAGATCGCCAACAATGAGTACATCATCAGCAGAAAGTTCTGAGATATACCTTTCAAACTCAACAAAGAAATCGCTTATTAGCAATCGATTGGCAGCAGAGGGAGAGGGGCGGTAAATGATTGCCACCCTGACAGTCCGCTTTCCGCATGCAAGGCATACCTCAAGAACCTCTTGGAAAAGTCGTGACATACTCGGTCTTTACTGGGGCGACTACATCATGTACATGACTTCAGCCAAAGGGTGTACAATTCCCAGGTCTGATTTATCTTTTATTCATCTTTCCATTTACTTCTTCTCTAAATTAAACACATTTTTTCAGTTTCACTCAAGCACGCACAGTCTTTGATCCTTTACAGACAAATTTCAGTTTCATTTTGTATGAAAATGAGGAACACTATTAACTTAATGTGCGAGTGACATTTTTGTCAGACTATACTGACCTGGGATGAGTCACTAGACTAGTCCAGTGAGTTAGCTATACTGCCCTGTGGGTTTAGAGCCTATTTCAATATGTTGCTGTTTGATGTATCATGGGTATAAATAAAAGGACAAAGTTCCAAAGTTCTATGTGGGCAAGCTAAAAATTCAGTTTTTTAACACCCTCATACTGCGCATGCTTGAGTAATCACTGATTCCAGTGCTGGAATCTTTTACACTTACTTTTCCTCCAGAAAGTTTTCCATGTTGACAGGCGCAAGATGAATGGTGGCTGCAGAAGGCACAACTATCCCATCCCGCCAGAAAGCGATCTCGCGCCCTGATGACAGAATCCAGCATGGACTCATGCAGCAGGTAAAACCCCATCCACTCGGACACCAACACGTCCACCTTCTCCCCCTCCTTCAGCTGCACATCCTCCACCTTGGAATGGAGCACTTCGATCTTCTCAGAAAATCCGTTCTGAGCCACGATCTCTCTGCACAGATGAGCCGTGTTGCTGGCTTCCACGGCGTAAACTTTCTTTGCTCCCACTGATGCAGCAAACAGGGAGAGAATTCCTGTCCCTGCTCCGACATCCATAACGACTTTGTTACGCACGAGGTTGGCATTTTGCTCAAAGAAGCGTCGGTAAGCATTATTGCGTGGCCAGTCTCGCAGCATTACCTCATGGACTTTGAGGTCGGTGTAGCTCTCGAAATAGCCGTGGACATCATCATCGCTGGTCATTGATGCAGTCAAGTCACTGCCTCGGTTTCCTGCAGCTCCAACTTCGGCCATTCTAGTTCGATCACACTTTGACTGTGAGTGTGACTAACTCTTCCTGAAACAGTGAAAGTTGACAAAAAAATTATTGCCACTTTTATAAAACGTTCTACAGAGTTTACATCAAACAAACCTTGCAATGGACAGAGCCTGAGGGTGAGCTTCCATACTACCCGCTTGCTTCCAGTGTCAAAAATTGCATAACGTATCCTTTGCCTTTTTCCTTTGTTTCCATCCAAAAAAGTTGTTAAATCGCGACCTGAAAAGACAAGAAATTTAGAACCCAGCCACGCGAGTAATCCAAAATACCAAATTGAATTTTTATAACAAATAATTGTAGCGTTACTAGAATTAGTGTTCAACTTACCTCACGGAAAATGCGTTTCCTAGGGAAGCTGAAAATCCCGAGTTAACAGGTAGTAACTTAGCAGCAGACAGCATGTATGCATTCCTCCATTGTTGCTAAGGGACGATACTGTCAAACAAGCACTCTCGATTTCTAAAGTTGCTTCCCATGGACTGGCATTTGTAGGTTCTTTCAACGCACGGAGAAATCATATTGATCTTAAACTGTCGAACAAAAGAAAGTGTTGTAAACTGAATAATAATTTCTGCATCTGGAGTGTTGAATGCTGTGCTTATGTATGTGCATTCTGCCAACTACAGGTACCTCAGAGAACATTCTTGGACGCTGTCTAAACCGCCTCCTTTGATTTTAATTAAAACAAAAACAAAAAATAAGCTTAATAATGTAACAAGATGCCTTCAGTTTTGTATAGCTTTATTATGTATGTATTTATGTACTTATTTATTATGTAAGTATTTATGTACTTATTTATTATGTATGTGTTTATGTACTTATTTATTGTGTAGCTTTATTATTGTATGTATTTATGTACTTATTCATTATGTATGTATTTATGTACTTATTCATTATGTATGTATTTATGTACTTATTTATTATGTATGTATTTATGTACTTATTTATGATGAATGTATTTATGTACTTATTTGTTGTGGTGGAACTGAGCTGTCAGGGCAACACAACTATAGTCCATTCGGGTTCTTGATTGACTTACCATCTAATTAAGTAAAACTACTAACTTGAACAATTATAGGTCCTAATACAGTTTCATAGATAATATAAGAAGAGAAGACCAAAATGATGACCAACAACACCAATGGCATCAATACGGACATCAAAGTCCAAGGCCAATCCCTCGACACAGTGCATAGCTTCAAATATTTAGGAGCCATTGTATCAGACAATGGGTCCCGACAGGAAGTCCTCTCCAGGATCGCACAAACAACTGCTGCCCTGACAAGGTTGAAGCCCATTTGGAAAGACAGGACCATCAGTCTACATTCCAAAGTAAGACTGCTGCGCTCCCTTGTCATCTCCATCTTCCTATATGCTTGCGAAGCATGGACCCTCACAGCAGATCTCCAACGAAGAATACAAAGCATGGAGATGAGGTGCTACAGAAGACTTCTGGGCATTTCCTATACCCAACACATCACCAACGACGAAGTCCGACAGACCATCACACAAGCCATTGGACAACACGATGACCTGCTAACAGTGGTGAAGAAACGGAAACTTCGGTGGTATGGCCACGTCACCAGATCATCAGGCCTTGCAAAGACTATTCTGCAAGGCACAGTGCAAGGAGGTAGAAGAAGAGGGAGACCGAAAAAGAGGTGGGAGGACAACATTCGAGAATGGACTGGTTTGACACTGAGCGAAGCCATCAGGGCTGCTGAGGACAGAGAAAGATGGAGTATGCTGGTTAAACGATCATCTGTGGTGCCCCTACGACCTTCGGGTTACGGGACAGGATAGGAATACAGTTTCATAGATAATATAAGCTGAGTTAAGAAATAAACATTAAGGAAAGGGTACGGATCGGATTGGGCTGGGGTAGCTGATCAATATCTACTTTTAAACACCAAACTACAAACAAGGAGTTTTGGTCAATGTTTATATAACAAACACTATCAAATCATGGCACTGAGAGAGAGAGAGAGAGAGAGAGAGAGAGAGAGAGAGAGAGAGAGAGAGAGAGAGAATCATGGCACTGAGAGAGAGAGAGAGATGGAGGGAGGGAGGGAATGATAGAGAGAGAGAGAGAGAGAGAGAGATGGAGGGAGGGAGGGAATGATAGAGAGAGAGAGAGAGAGAGAGAGAGAGATGGAGGGAGGGAGGGAATGATAGAGAGAGAGAGAGAGATGGAGGGAGGGAGGGAATGATATAAGGGGAGAGGGAGAAAGGGAGAGGGAGAGAGGGAGGGTAGTTCAGTGACGCATGTATATAGAGCCTACAGACAAACTTAAACAGAAAGACAGACATCCAGACAAAGAAATGAGTACCTCTCACCGTGGACGTAGGACATACATGTATATAGAGCGTAGCTGAGGCTTAGCAAGGCCTACTCTTTCAATATTGAACATAGTGAGCAGCCCACATCAAGTATCAGCTACGCTTTTCCAAGGAGAGCATTTGTGACTGGTAAATAGGCGTGTATCATTATTATAGGTTAACTAGGCTAACCCTGATCAACAGATAAAGTAATGTTAGCCTATACATCTCTCTCTCTCTCTCTCTCTCTCTCTCTCTCTCTCTCTCTCTCTCTCTCTCTCCGTTGAAGAGTGGGGAAGGAAGATAGGGTGGGAGAGTGAGGGGATGAGGGTGGGGTTAGTTTGATGACTTTCTGTCGTGTGAGGACAAAACAAAGCAAGTCCAGTGACTCTGGTTTTGAGGAATCGGCCATGCATTTTGTCTTGATCGAAGCGTTCTTTTATTTGTGGTTTATTGATGCTTCGCTTGTCTGGAGCTGGCAATCTAGGCCCTAATGGCAGCTGGCAACATTCACATTGACTGTCCATCTTATCAGTATGATTGCTGTGATGTTCAGTGTTGATTTAGGTCCCTACCCCATCTTCACTGTCCATCTTATCAGTATGATTGCTCTGATGTTTAGTGTTGATTTAGGTCCCTACCCCATCTTCACTGTCCATCTTATCAGTATGATTGCTGTGATGTTCAGTGTTGATTTAGGTCCCTACCCCATCTTCACTGTCCATCTTATCAGTATGATTGCTGTGATGTTGAGTGTTGATTTAGGTCCCTACCCCATCTTCACTGTCCATCTTATCAGTATGATTGCTCTGATGTTCAGTGTTGATTTAGGTCCCTACCCCATCTTCACTGTCCATCTTATCAGTATGATTGCTCTGATGTTCAGTGTTGATTTAGGTCCATACCCCATCTTCACTGTCCATCTTATCAGTATGATTGCTGTGATGTTCAGTGTTGATTTAGGTCCCTACCCCATCTTCACTGTCCATCTTAGCAGTATGATTGCTCTGATGTTCAGTGTTGATTTAGGTCCATACCCCGTCTTCCCTGGAATGGTTATCCCCGTCTGCCCTATCGCTAATGGTGGGTATAGACGTTACATTTCAATGTTCATTCATTTATGTCAAACTCTCCATATGTACAAAAATGGACTTACCTTATTTTGTCATCGCTATAGGCAGCTGTACTCATTATTTTTTAAATCATAAACATGTCGCGGTTGTGTGCGTGTGTGTGTAGGGGGGGGGAGAGGTGGGAGAGGAGTGGTGGCGGGGGCGGGGTGAGGCGAGGGTGAGGGCAGATGCGCGAGTTCATGACTCACCAACCCGTGCAAACACCAGCAGTTCCAACGTCATGTGTTGTAGAATATGTTACAAACACCAGCAGTTCCAACGTCATGTGTTGTAGAATATGTTACAAACACCAGCAGTTCCAACGTCATGTGTTGTAGAATATGTTACAAACACCAGCAGTTCCAACGTCATGTGTTGTAGAATATGTTACAAACACCAGCAGTTCCAACGTCATGTGTTGTAGAATATGTTACAAACACCAGCAGTTCCAACGTCATGTGTTGTAGAATATGTTACAAACACCAGCAGTTCCAACGTCATGTGTTGTAGAATATGTTACAAACATCAGCAGTTCCAACGTCATGTGTTGTAGAATATTTACAAACATCAGCAGTTCCAACGTCATGTGTTGTAGAATATGTTACAAACATCAGCAGTTCCAACGTCATGTGTTGTAGAATATGTTACAAACATCAGCAGTTCCAACGTCATGTGTTGTAGAATATGTTACAAACATCAGCAGTTCCAACGTCATGTGTTGTAGAATATGTTACAAACATCAGCAGTTCCAACGTCATGTGTTGTAGAATATGTTACAAACATCAGCAGTTCCAACGTCATGTGTTGTAGAATATGTTACAAACATCAGCAGTTCCAACGTCATGTGTTGTAGAATATGTTACAAACATCAGCAGTTCCAACGTCCTGTGTTGTAGAATATGTTACAAACATCAGCAGTTCCAACGTCCTGTGTTGTAGAATATGTTACAAACATCAGCAGTTCCAACGTCATGTGTTGTATGTGAGGCAGCGTTTGTTTTGTTTTGTGTTGTGTGTGTGTGTGTGTGTGTGTCTGGGTGTGTGTGTGTGTGTGTGTGTGAAGGTGTGTGTGTGTGGGCATGTTTACACGGTGTTATCTGGACAAACCAGTGAACATCTACATAACTTGTTTTGACAGACCTACTTGTTTTGACGTCAGAACTATGATCCGTTAGGGTTAGGGCTGGGTTAGGGTTAGGGTTAGGGTTATTGTTCGAACACTTAAAAGTACTTAAAAATGGGGACGAAATATGACCCATTGTCAGCACAACGTATGTGGCGTTTCAGGAAAGTCATGATTATACTGTGTGTGCGTGTCTTTTGCTGCTGCTGCTGCTGCTTCGTCTTCTTTCTTTCGTTATCAGTTTCAGATGGTATTCAACGCAATGGTTTTGACTGAACAGACCTCGAATAAGTACTGACACGTGAACAGGATGGATGAAATCTTTCCTCATTGTTGATAAAGGTCATTTGCATTTTTCCTTTTACGTATCTTTGTGGTAAGTATCATTAAGCCATACCAGCAAGGTCCTCCTAAAAAATAATACTCAACAAGTTGAAACCCCAAGCTGAACAAATCATAGATGAAGAACAAGCAGGACTAAGGCCATGGCGAAGTACCACTGAACAGATTTTCAACCTCAGAATAATCTGCGAGAAATACCTACGAGCACCAACAACACCTATATCATTTGTTTGTAGATTTCAAGACCGAGTCTGGCCTGCAGCTCTGTGGGCAATCATGAGAGTGTACACAATCAGTCTTAAAATCACGGTGGTCTAATGGTAGTGATTTGGCTTGCGGATCTGAAGGTCCCGGGTTCGAGCCCTGTCCGGGCCATTGTGTTTTGTCCCTGGGAAAGACACTTAACTCCCGTTTCCTACTCCTTCGGATGAGAGTATAAACCAAGGTCTAGTCTGTGTGTAGCAATTATTGAAATCATCAAAAGCCTGTATGACAATCTACTAGTGCAGTCCTCCACAACATCGCCATCGGGAGCTGGTTCAGAACGACAATCGGTGTGTGTCAAGGATGCCTACTCTCTCCAACACTCTTCAATATTTTCATGGAGCGCATCATGTGAAATGACCTTGCAGATGACGAAGGCACAGTCAGCATAGGGGGTGGAGCAATCTCCAACCTCCGTTTTGCGGATACCATTGATGGTTTGGCTGGAGAGGAATAAAAACTTGAACAGATGGTTCACAGGCTTGACACCACATCCAGAGCCTATGGAATGGAAATTAGTGCAGAGAAGACCAAAATGATGACCAACAACACCAATGGCATCAACATGGTCATCAAAGTCCAAGGCCAATCCCTCAAAACAGTGCATAGCTTTAAATATTTATGAGCAATTGTATCAGGCAATTGGTCCCGACAGGACGTCTTCTCCAGGATCGCACAAACAACTGCTGCCCTGACAAGGTTGAAGCCCATTTGGAAAGACAGGACCATCAGTCTACATTCCAAGGTAAGTCTGCTGCGCTCCCTTGTCAACTCCATCTTTCTATATGCTTGCGAAACATGGACCCTCACAGCAGATCTACAACGCAGAATACAAAGCATGAAGACAAGGTGCTACAGAAGACTTCTGGGCATTTCCTATGCCCAGCACATCGCCAACAACGAAGGCCAACAGACCATCACACAAGTCATTAAACAACAAGATGACATACTCACAATGGTGCCATCCTGCAAGGCATGGTGCAAGGAGGCAGAAGAAGAGGTAGACAGAAAAAGTGATGGGAGGACAACATTCGAGAATGGAATGGTTTGATACTGAACGAAGCCATAAGGGTTGCTGAGGACAGAGAAAGATGGAGTCCGCTGGTTAAATGATTATCTGTGGTGGCCCAACGACCTTCGAGTTTCGAGATCGGATAGGATAAGATTGAATCATTATGCATTCTCACGTTTGTAAAAGAGTAAACGTGATTAGTCGGATGTCCCGCAAAGATCTTCGTTTATCTAGCTTGTATAGCGATTATATGATGTTGTCACTAATTACCACCTGAGTAGACGGATGTAAGTAATCTATGTAGATTACCGATGGGCGCGATTACATTATCTCTGTCTGTGTGTGTGATTGAAAAACAATTTTATCCGAGAGAGAGAGAGAGAGAGAGAGAGAGAGAGAGAGAGAGAGAGAGAGAGAGAGAGAGAGAGAGAGAGAGAGAGAGAGAGACTGAGCACTCCCCTTTTGATACAGAATATAGGATAATTATACTGATAAAACTAGTAGGCCTACTATCTGTGGAGACCTTGGGCCTGAATCAGTGTGAGTGAGACGTCTCGTTGGGGAAGTAAGCTTACCTCCAAAACAGTGGGTCGGACAAAGATACCGAAGCTTACATTGTATAGATAATGCAGGATATTGAGATACCATAGATTCCCAACTATTTAATATTACAAAGAAAATAGTAGGGTACAATGAAATAGGTCTAACAACCCACCCACCGTCACCCACCCTCCCTCCTAATGTACAGACAACATGAATATCAGGAAGTAGAGTCGTGATTCGTCGTCTCTCAAAATCAAAAGCAGAAGGCAGTTTATCTACACTATCTCAAACTAGATGAAGATTTCTCTATGTCAATCAGTTTCCGTAGTAAACTTTATTATTGCAATTCGTCTATTTCGCTTATCAAGCTGTTAGTGAAAAATCACTCACATCAAAATAATGTAAGCAGATGGGACGTTTTCTCTTTGAGTTTACTATAGCTCAATGTGTTGATCACTATTTATAGTTTAGGCGGAGAACCTTCAGTCAAAACTTCGGGGAAACATGCTGTACAAAAGTGCCTTATAAAAGAGTAAAACAGAGTTACCCAAATTTTAATTCCTCATCAATTAAAATATTAAAATGAATTTAAAAATAATTAAAGTAAATAATAAAATAAAATAATATAATAAAAATGAAATGAATTATTAACATAAAATAAAAATCATGTAATCGTGACCACTTAGGAACGTAGACACCTATGGGTGCAGCTCTTTGTTATCTATTTTCCTAAGTGATAATGATAAAGAAACAGTAGCTTGCGCGATTGATCGCTTTATCGCCGTTATAGATGACGTCTGGGTGCTTTGATATCGCAAACAAGGCTTATAGAATTCTGATAGTCGATCACCGGCTTTATCATTTGCACTCATGCTCGAGCACACATACACACATTCACACACACACGCACACAGAGTCGTGTAGTCTGTTTTGAAATAACACTAATAGTGACACGCAAGAGATAAATAATGTAAGTCATTCATGACGTCAAGGATCAAAAGCCATGGATCTTATTAATATGATTATTGATTTGTTAATACAAATATAAATTAATTACTCAGCTATGTTCATCATCATCATCATCATCATCATCATCATCATCATCATCATCATCATCATCATCATCATCATCATCACCATGAGAGGCAGCAGCAGCAGCATTCTCATTTTAGTTTTTGTTCTTCTTGTTCTGTTGTTGTTGTTTTTGTTGAGTGGCCACTTTTTATTTCGCCCACCCCGGGATTTGAACCTGGGGTGGGCGAAATAATAAGTGCACATTTTCACTGTTCATTTTAGCAGTATGATTGCTTTGGTGGTTCATTGTTGTTTTAGGTCCCTACCCCTTATTCCCTGGGATGGATACCCCCGTCTGCCCTATCGCCAATGGTGGGCGTAGACGTTAAACCTCAATGTTGATTCATCAGTCATTCCAGCTGAGCCGTCCTGTGCTGTGTAACAGTGGCACATAAACATTGTAGTTGTCCCAGATTATCATTATCGCTAGCAAACACCTTGTATTTTCAATTGAACAGCTGGAATCTGTGTAACTCGTGTTGGTATCTACGCAGCCCGTTCACTCAGTAACAAAGCAAGAGTCGTCGTTATACAGTTTTCCAACTTTATTCAGGAAAGACGCAACCAGCATCAACAACTGCATTCAAAAACTCCCAAAACTCCACCCATACGCTTCTTTTATCCTCTTTACAACGTAGGAAAAACGTGATTCTAGGATGACGCAAGCGATTACCAATTTCACCAAAATAAGCACAGTGTTACATCATAAGATGTTCTACATAGTTCGACTTGTTGACTACCCGACACACAATAGATCTAGAATCTTCCGTCGGTAGTAAATAAATAACTCTAGAAAGTTCTCAACTTTGCTACAACAATGTCGACCGACGGAAACAAACAAGATGCTAAGACTTTTCTAGGAACAGCATGGAACGGTCAACCCAATCCAAGGTAAATAAGCGCCATTATTGCACACTTTGCAACACAACATGTTTTAACTATGGAGCGGGCCTCAGTCGTAACACAAACACATGGAGTACACAACATAATGACCCACATTTCGGACGGGAGATACTGATGTCTTTCCTTAAACAAACCCGCCGAATGCCCGGATCCGACAATCACTTCCGCAGAACCAGCACATAAAACGTTAAGTTCTTGAAAACGCATTTGCCGATCTAACTCATCCATCATCATCGGATTTGACTGGCTATTATTAATATTGCGGTAGGCGGCGGTTGGTTGCCGATTTTGTTGTTTTGCTCTTGCTGAATTGCATTGAAGAAATCCCCTATAGAAATACAACATCATATTGAACATTGTTTCCTTAGACAAATTATATTTGACACACATTTTGAAGAGCAGAGTAAAGTCTCAAGAGCTATTTCCTCAATGGCAAATCGAATATGGCTCAATGCAATAAGACCGAAATATTGTAAAAATGGTTTATGTGCCTGTGACAGACCTTTGTCTTTAGAACACATGTTGTTTGCATGCTCTACTATTGCCCCTATTTTACCGCTGGAGATGAACGACAAAACGTCCTTAAAAGAACTTAATTATCCTTTGTGTATTACCTTAGCGAAAATACTCTTTGATTCACCTGTTGCATATCGTTTAATATATTTTGTGTGTGTGTGTGTGTGTCTTATCATCTTGATGAATTAAGACAATAAAAATCAACAACAACAGTGTACTTAGCAAATCGTGTATAGAGTAGAGGAAATAAATGTGTGATATTTACTGTTAACAAGTGGCTGGACTACCTATGTGTCATAGCCGTGTGAGAGCTAGTGTGATAGTGATCTTTTACCATTTTTCTTTCTATCTCTGTACCCGAGCCTAAACACACACCGAGCTAAACATATAAATGTATTAAGTAGAGTCACAGGGAGATTAATTAGCGATCCTCATCGGCTAAAGACGAGTGGGTAATAGCATTCCATTGTGCAGAGCCCAGCAACAATAGACCCACCGTCACACTGTGTACAGACATTAAATTAAATAAATGAAATAATCCTGTGAAGGTTTGATACTAATGTAGCGAGAGCCACTGTACCACTTTGAACTCCAGTCAACTTGATTGCCTATTTGCAACTAAAACGCACATATGCGTATTATTATAACATAGTGCACGCGTTGGTTGTACAGTACATCACTATACAAATTGACCTTTTGGCTTTGAAGTCAACTTGGGATATTTATCAATACAGGTCAAAACTGCACGCAGTAGTAATTATCAGTTTGTGACGATCGTCACATATATTATAACATTCATTTTTCTTCGAATATGCGTTAGAGTTCAGGTACTTTAATGATGAGTTAGATAGAAGGGCACACGCACACACTTACACACACCCACACACAACACACACACACACACACACACACACACACACACACACACACACTCTCTCTCTCTCTCTTCCTCCCTTTCCCCTTGCCTTCTCTCTTTTCCTTCTTCTCATTTTCTTATCAAATAACAACGTTGTTTTTCCACATTTATCAGTTACAAATTCTTTTTCTCCCTACCTCCCTCCTCCTCCATCCCCCCTCTCTCTCTAATAATTTGAAAGGTTCTGTATTGTGTTTATTTATTTTAAAAAATTACAATGTTGTATGGAATGATGTGAACGCAATTTATATTTTGCGCAATTTGTTAAATTTTCCTTGATGTACTTTTTTTTCTGTTTGGCTAAAAGCCCCTTGTGGCGAGAGCAGATTAGAAGATTAGACTTTCTAACAAATCTAAAAGTTTAAAATCTTAATCCTTAATTAAAAAAAAAAGTTCTAAGTTTCATAAGTGTTTCTTATTTTATCATTCTACTGTCAGATAACATTGTTTTTCTACATTTATCAGTTACAAATCGGCCATTGACTCAATGTTTGTGAATGAACAGAAAGGGAATCCCGCTGGCTGTGGACTAAAAAACAATATCTTATTTCATTAATTTATCAAACTCATAACCTGCATTTACAGTACATGTCACTAAGCACATTTATTTCTGAAGTTAGTACACAACTGCGCTGAAATGCTAGATAAGAAATAAATGGTTGAGTCGTTAATCTTCTCATTTGCGAACACTTCAGGCATAGCCATATTACATAATTATGCAAATAGTCAAAGCTAAGCTGTTTGGATAATCCATTCTTTGGGACGAGGGTGGGGAGGGGGGAGGAGGTGGCGAGGTGGGGAGAAGGGGAAAGAAAGGGGGGGGAGAGAGGATGAGTAAAAATGGGTAGAAGAGTGTGCTGGGATTCGAATCCGGTGTGGCATCACCAAATGTAAATCATCGCCGATGGTTCTGCGCATGCATGAACTTCCGGAGCTCATTTCTGTCAAGTTCTGCGCATGACTGGAAAAAGAAGGGACGACGAATTACGGCATCGAAGAATGGCCAGTTATCGTAAAATGTTCCGAGTAGAATAAACAATGATGCACTTATATCCAGTGCAAAGTAGGCCTTTAAGAAGTTCCTCAAGCATTTTGACAAGAATAAGAAAAGAGACCTAGCCAATCATTTCCGATTTTTGGTGCACACAGCCAGTTCCTACCGCTTGTTTACATTAATCTCTTCCCTCGTGTTTCACACAATCCACGCTTAGCTTTATCAGTAGGCTACAACTTAGGTTAATCTGATGAATAAACTTTGATACAACAACAACAAAAGCTTAGCTTGAGCCTGCTAGAACATGGCGGATTACGTTGTTATGTTGTTGTTGTTATGTTATATCAGTTTATAGTCCCCTCTCTTCCCGAAAAGGATTTTCAGAGAGGAGACTCTGATGATTTTGGCGGATTACCGAATACGATGGCTTATATATATGACACCTCCGGAAGTACACGCATGCGCGGAACTATCAGCGATGCTTTACATTCCTTCGGATGAGAGTATAAACCTCGGTTTAGTCTGTGTCGCATGCATTCCATCATAAAGGACTTTAAAGATCCTGACGCTTATGTCCTAGACGGGTGAGTAGCGGTGACAAGAACACACCCAGCATGTACCTTGGATAAAGCGCTTCACTTGGGGCTGCTGTACTTTCAAAAATGAAAGTGCCCGAATTTCACGTTGGTGGTAATAAAGTTGTTAAAATAAAATAAATTTAAAAAATAAATAAATAAAACTTTGGTACAAAGAAGAAATTTTGTAACCCATCTAAATCCGGAACAAATGATGATTATAGCCGCCATCCGTAGTAGGCATCCGCGTCTGGTAATGGCCTAACCAGGCTGTCAGTGAGTTGATAGGCCAACCCTCATAACGTCGTTTTGTTCTCTTTCAAATCTGTATCCGATTAGACACGGGTCAATGCTATACCGAGTGTCTGGAGCTCCAAACGTCTCGCCGACAAGTCAAGTCCAGTCAACAAATATGAATTTTTCAAGCGATGGCGACTGAAATGCAGCACACACACTGTGTCTTAGCAAAACAATCCAACAATAATAACACCATTACAGTAAATTGTACAACTTCAATACTAAAATAAAACATGGTAATAATCCCTTTTTATTTGGTTCATTGATCACTCCGTCAGTTAAAGAGACCCCAGTGTGAGGCTTTGTTTACTTTTAGCCAATATCAGTTTAGCCTAAATTTCGCATTGTTTTAACATAAAACAACGATAATGAGGGCTTTCGTTGCTGAAATCAACTGCTAAAGTTTTATTTTCCATTTTTGTTCTTCAAAGACCATCCTGCAAGGCACGGTGCAAGGAGGCAGAAGAAGAGGGAGACAGAAAAAGAGGTGGAAGGACAACATTCGAGAATGGACTGGTTTGACACTGAGCGAAGCCATGAGGGTTGCTGAGGACAGAGAAAGATGGAGTACGCTGGTTAAACGATCATCTGTGGTGCCCCAACAACCTTCGAGTTACGGGATAGGATAGGATAGGTTCTGACATGGAGTGGTTTCCACTGTTTAACGGCACACCAGTAGGCTCACTATCTGCTACAGGCGATTTTTAGCGCTAGAAAGACAGCTGGCGGTGGTTATAAATAAGCACAGAACCGACGGTAGTTATTGATTTAACAATACAATATTGATTTAACAATAAGCCTACTTGAGAAAGAGTCTTTTGTTGTTGTTGTTGTTGGTGGTGGTGGTGGTGTTGATGGTGGTGTTATTGTTGTTGGTGTTGTTGTTGTTGCAAGCTTCTTTTTTCAGTGGGGCAACACTCACTGTGAATGTTAAACGGATTTGCCGATAGGGACGTGGTCAAAGGGTCTCCTTCAATTCATGGGCACAATAATCACTTCCCACGCAAAATCAACATCGCAGCTGCAGCGCAGCAGCAGCCCACCACAAGGACAACGCATCAACATCGTCCTCATCTCAACACTAAACATATAATTACAAATACAGTGGACATTTTTCATCTTCACAATGCTATAATCTACAAGATCCAGTCAAGTAAGTCATTACAAAAATAATAATAAAATAAAAAATGTAAAAAAAAACAACGGACACGTAGACCAAAACACAAGCAAGCAGCTAGCTAGATAGCTAGGTAAGTGACCACAACACAACACTACATATGCCCATTTTCTTACAACTATGCAACAAGTAGGGTTAGTTGAATATTTTTTTAATTTTGTCAACACAAGGTAAAATAATGGACGAGTGAAACTTATCTAAAGATTATCCCATTACCTGCTTGTGCGTAAAAACATAAAAAGAAGAAAGAGGAGGAGGAATAAGGAAGAGAAAGTATAACGGCCTACTAGCGCCAAGACCGAGAGTTACCATTATCACGAGATAATTATCACGTGTTCTGTGTACTTTACAGAGATGTCGGTAATCCGCAGTGTTAATTAATAATTATTAGTATTTGCCAGAAAGTATGACGGTCTACTAGCGCCAAAACCGAGAGTTACCATTATCACGAGATCATTAAAATTATCACGTGTTCTGTGTAATTTACAGAGATGTCGGTAATCCGCAGTGTTAATTAATAATTATTAGTATTTGCCACGCTTTCCTAGCGCCAAAACCTGATAATTATAAATATCATGAAATAATTACAATTATCAAGAGATAATTACAATTATTAAGACATAATTACAATATCAAGATGAGCATGCGCGGCCCGATGCGCGATGCGCATGTGCGGCAGCGGCACTGTTCCCAGCACGCCTGGGGTTTTGGCCCTAGTAAAGCTTGGCCAAAACTGAAAATTAGCAATTAACACTGTGAATTACACAGAACACTGTTTATTACAATTATCACTGATACATTGTAGTTTTGCAGGTTTTGGCGCTAGTAGGCCTAAGCCGCCTTACCAGAACTAAGCATGGTCACGTGAAAATTATAATTATCAAGTGAAAATTTTAATTATTATGTGATAATTACAATTTTAGTTTTGGCGCATTTCCAGGCAAATCACGAAAAGAGATCCGTAGGATCTCAACTTTGATATGATGGTAATGATCATTTTTGTCAGGGTGACGACGTGGTGATCGTCCTTAACGCTGATGCAATAGGACGTTACATTAAACGTGATCACACGAACATATTTTTAATTTTTCAATAATTGTAATGTTCTCTTGATAATTTTAATTATCCCATGATTTTTGCAATGATCACATGATTATTATAATTAGGTTTTGGCGCTAGCAGGCCGCCATAAGAAAGCATAAAAGAGGAAGGGAAGAAGTAGAAGTAGTTTAAACTGGTTCTGTTCGACCCACTTTCTTCCCTCTACGTATTTGTGTAACCCTGTAGATAACCCAGCGTCTTGTCATCGCAACAACGCGTACTCCTAACACTTATATATCAATGTATTCTTTATGTGACGGTGGGTCTATTGTTGCTGGGCTCTGCACAATGGAATGCTATTACCCACTCGACTATCGTCAGCGGAGATCGGCTAGTGTAATCACCCTATGACTAATCTTAATACATTTTTAAGTTTAGCTCGGTCTGTGAGCGGATAGGGTTATAGAGGCAGGGAGAAAATGGTAAAGATTCACTGACACACTAGCTCTCGCACGGCTATGAAACATAGGTAGTCCAGCCACTTGTTACCAATAAGTATCACACATTTATTTCCTCTACTCTATACAAAGTCTTCTAATCTCTACACTAAATTAAATGTCTAAATTTCACTTCGAGTAGTTCGCTCCTTGATGGTTCTATGCAGCTATTGTTTTCGATATTTGTTACTGTCTCCTCATTAGGCTATGAGTTCTTCCTGTCCTATTATTCGTTTTTCTGGACGACTAGACTATCACAGATCAGTGTGTTTGCATGGTTTCGGAGGACTTAGCTTTTAGCGGGGGTGTGCGGTGTTGTTGTCTCTTCTTCTTGGTAGTTGACTATTGAGCTAGTGGGGCCCAATGCTCTCGCTGCTCAAGGTTGCAGGCCACGTGTCAGGGTTGCCTCTCTGTAGGATTTCTTCCTTGCCGTGGACTAAGATGCCTGCTCATCTGCAAAATATGAGATGAATTTCTGCAACGCCTTGTTTACAAAGGTTGTGCAGAGCGTCTCACTGTTGGCAGAAACAGCCCTCAGTGAGATCGCATCCACTTATATAAATAAGGGACGACCAATTCTTCTATGTCCGTGGTCCACTGGAATCTCCAACAAAATTCATAAACATATACCTACCTCATGGCTAAACTAAACACATGGAGAAGTAATTAACAATATACACATAGGAGAAACAACAGTTGGACAGTGGAGACTACCTCGTGGTGCCGAAACTGGTTGCGTGTCCGCCACGTGGTCAGCAAAGTTTTACTAACAATCACAATTCTAAAACATAACTTCAAAACTTCACAAACATAATACAGCAATAATATCAATAAATCGCGATGAAACAAACGATTGATCATTTACCTTCTTGACAGTGTCAGACTCTGGCTATACTGCAATTGAATGATTTTCACCTGTCACCTGCTTTAGTAATTTAGTCTTTCTGAGAGAGATTTTACAAAGTGCGTCCTTCTACCGTGCTACCAGGCAAAGACTAACTATCATCCCGCTGGGGTATGCTATCGTGCGAGACTATGAGAAGAGTAACGCCATCTATTTGGGGTTGCGGGTGATTGGTCAGCTGGATGAGGTCACAGCTTATCTTAGTGAAACTGTAGCCTACCCATGCTGAGAACAACCTAACTTCGGTCGTCTGCTAGTCAGCGACTTAACTTACATAGGTCAAATCAGACTGAACGTTGGAGGCTTGAAGCCTTAGTGCTGGGGTTGAACTAGCCTCTCGCGACACTTTATTTTAGCTTCAGGACGATAACAGTCAAGCTTTGATATCTTTCCAAGGCCAAGCCGACCCAGTCCAATATCTTTGTCTCAATGAACTCCTCGTAGATATATCAGAGTTAGAAAGATTCGGAATCTACCTCTTCACAATAAAAAATCATTTCATGGCTAATCGTTGCTCAACCCGGCCGGACGCTAGCTAAGCTTTGAAGTTTAGACGGCTGTTCATTGTTTTGTAAACAAACAACTGTGGTCCACTGGAATCTCCAACATAATTCAAACAACTGTGCCTACTATATACACACTTTCGTGGTGGTGCTAGTTGTGGGAGGAATCAACTATCTTGAGGCTATCAATAGTACAATAAATAAAGTTATGGATTTATATCAAGACAGTACTAGTCTTTTGAAAGAGGTTAAGTTCTACCTTAATTTTATTTTTCCAGTGGGGCAACACTCAAAGTGAATATGAAAAGGATCTACGAGAACCCACCTCCCTATCCTCCACCCACTCCCACTGGAAGCGCTAACCAAATGTATCCAGTTTGACGTTGTACAGTATCAAGTCCTTTCGCCAAAATGTATCCAGTTTGACGTTGAACAGTATCAAGTCCTTACGTCAAAATGTATCCAGTTTGACGTTGTACAGTATCAAGTCCTTACGTCAAAATGTATCCAGTTTGATGTTGTACAGTATCAAGTCCTTACGTCAAAATGTATCCAGTTTGATGTTGTACAGTATCAAGTTCTGTGACGTGGGGTTTTATTGTTGCTGGGCTCTGCACAATGGACTGCTATAACCCTCGGGCTGGGGTGGTTGGGTTTTAGCCTGGGGGCTGGTGTGCACTGCAGCTATCTCTACAGTTTTAGGGGGCGTGCCTAAAAACACATACCTACATCCTAGCACAAGATCATAAAGGGGTTTCTGTAAAACAGCTGCTTGGATTCGTCCTGTGACGTACCTACTCTCTACTTCTATCCAAGCTATTGGGCAAGTAGTCGTCGGTTTCGTCAAGTCTGCTCCTTGTAGTTCGACTGTCTTGTCCGTCAAGTCCGCGCGCGATACAAGAGATTCGCTAACTATCACGTCGTATGATAGACCTGTGTCATACAGACAGTTCGCTTCTTTACCGTTGACCTTGACCGTGTCTGTCACCGATGGGTGATCTCCGATGGGGTGTGGCTTGTTACCGCTGCTTTGGGTTAGGACTCTATGAGCTGGCCGGCTTTCGCGCTCGTCCCTACGTTGTGCAGCAAGCTTGAAACATTCCGCGGTGAAGTGATTATTTCTGTTGCAGAACGAGCAATACCGTCTCTGTTCTGCAGGACCTCTTTTACCGAATTCCGCGTTGGGTCCTTTATTTTGCCCAGGTCTGGGGTGATTCGGCCTATTCGCGGTGCGCTCTTCCCGGTGAGGGCTTTTTTCTGTACCCCTTTCCCGTTAGGCTTTAGGTCTCGCCTGAAGCTCTTGGCTTCTCCGTAGGCGGCCACGTACCTATCTGCGACCTTGACCAGATCCTCCAGTCTTTCCGCGCCCTGCTCTACTGAGAATGTTTTCAGCTCGGGGGTCATGGTTTGCCGTAGCTGCTCCCACACTAATAGTTCGGTCAGTCCATCATATGTCTTAGCAGTGGCTGACTGGCTAACCCACTTATCTAGCATTGTGGACAAACGATCCGCGAACTGCGCATAGCTCTCTCCTTTCACTCTCCGATTGGTGCGGAATTTTTACCGTTAGCATTCTCCTGTGAGTTCGAATCCCGTTAGGAGTGCCTCTTTTACTTTGTGATAGTCAGTCACTCTGTCAGTCGGTAGCTTACTGTAGATGTCATATGCCTTTCCTCTAAGCCCTTGACTAAGCTTAAAAAACCAATGGGTGAGATCTAGTTTGTACTCTGTTAGACGCTCAAATCTAGTGAGGTAGACATCTAGACCTTCTCTTTCGTTGAATGGCCCCAGTGGAAATGACATTCCTAGAACGTGGTTGGAGGCTACCTCTAGTTGATCTGAGTGGGGAGTGGTTGTGGCAGAACTTTAGGCTCCTAATCTCCTCAGTTCTAACTCATGCTGTCGGTCTTTTTCTTTTTCTGCCCGCTGATACTCCAATCGCCTACATTCTGCTTCTAATTCTAGTTTCTTCTGATCTCTCTCTGCTTCTAATTCTGATTTCTTCTGTTCTGCTTCTAATGCGGCTTTCTTATGTTCTGCTTCTAATTCTGCTTTCTTATGTTCTGCTTCTCTACTTCTTTATTGATATACGCAATTAGATCTCCTCCTGCTAAGTGCAAAGCTTCTCCTAATTCCTTGAAGCGCAATCTCAAGGCTACTGGGTTTGACATTGTCAAAAGTGTCTATGACCAACCTCTGAATCACGTGGAATACAAAACACTAGCAATATTGCAATTCAATAAAAGCAATGCACAGGCAATAAAATTCGTAATCAATATTAGAATAAAACAAGAGTCAAATGGCATACAACAGTTGCTTAAGCAAAACCTGCAAAAAAAAAAACAATGCAACATACTGGCACAAAACGAATTGAAGCAAAAAAGTTTTTAAACAAAAGAGTATTGCACCAAAACTGTTTCTTGGTCCTACAACTATTCTAAGTTATTCTACTTATACTAATACTGTTATCCTATTCTATTGTACCTAGATCCGGTTATACCCAATTCCTATTATACACAGATCCTGACTAGGCTCGCCAATTGACGTGGGGTTTTATTGTTGCTGGGCTCTGCACAATGGACTGCTATAACCCTCTCGTCTTATTCTATGGGGACCGCTAGTGAATCACCCTGTGAATTACCTTAATGCATTTATTTGTTTAGCTCGGTCTGTGTTTAGGCTGGGGTACAGAGATAGATAGAAAAATGGTAAAAGATCACTGTCACACTGGTTTTCACACGGCTGTGAAACATATGTAGTCCAGCCACTTGATAACAGTAAAAATCACACATTTATTTCCTCTACTCTATACATGATCCCCGATGTACGAAACTAACTGAAAAGTACAAATGTCAATGCGAATGGTTCGCTCGCTGATAGGTCTAGGCAGCTACTTTCTCATCATCGGGCACTGGATACTTTCTGCCCTAATGGTCAGATCTTGAAGAGTGGACTACTGTGGTCCTGTTTATACAGAGTTTGGTGCACTGAAGGCTGTGTACTTAGCTCAGTGTCCGAAGAGCTGTGTTGCTGTTGATTCCTTGACACGCTGTGTTATCTTGGAGTTTTCTCCCTGTGGTTAGACTGGTGGGCTATCTTCACGCAATGCTGGAGATGCCTCGGCAGCCAACATTCAGCGACTACTTGGTTTTGTTGTTCGCGAGTTCCTATCCTATCCTGTCCCATAACCCGAAGGTCGTAGGGGCACCACAGATGATCGCTTAACCAGCATACTCCATCTTTCTCTGTCCTCAGCAGCCCTCATGGCTTCGCTCAGTGTCAAACCAGTCCATTCTCGAATGTTGTCCTCCCACCTCTTTTTCGGTCTCCCCCTTCTTCTACCTCCTTGCACTGTGCCTTGCAGAATGGTCTTTGCAAGGCCTGATGATCTGGTGACGTGGCCATACCATCGGAGTTTCCGTTTCTTCACCACTGTGAGCAGGTCATCGTGTTGTCCAATGGCTTGTGTGATGGTCTGTCGGACTTCAACGTTGGTGATGTGTTGGGTATAGGAAATGCACAGAAGTCTTCTGTAGCACCTCATCTCCATGCTTTGTATTCTTCGTTGGAGATCTGCTGTGAGGGTCCATGCTTCGCAAGCATATAGGAAGATGGAGATGACCAGAGATCGCAGCAGTCTTACTTTGGAATGTAGACTGATGGTTCTGTCTTTCCAAATGGGCTTCAACCTTGTCAGGGCAGCAGTTGTTTGTGCGATCCTGGAGAGGACTTCCTGTCGAGACCCATTGTCTGACACAATGGCTCCTAAATATTTGAAGCTGTGCACTGTGTTGAGGGATTGGCCTTGTACTTTGATGTCCGTGTTGATGCCATTGGTGTTGTTGGTCATCATTTTGGTCTTCTCTGCACTTATTTCCATTCCATAAGCTCTGGAGGTGGTGTCAAGCCTCTGTACAAGCTGTTCAAGTTCTTGTTCCTCTCCAGCCAATCCATCAATATCATCCGCAAAACGAAGATTGGAGATTGCTCTGCCCCCTATGCTGACTGTGCCTTCGTGATCTGCAAGAGCATCTGACATGATGCGCTCTAGGAAGATGTTGAAGAGTGTTGGAGAGAGTAGGCATCCTTGACGCACACCGATTGTTGTTCTGAACCAGTTCCCGATGACGCTGTTATGGAGGACTGCACTGGTAGCCTTGTCATACAGGCTTTTGATGACTTCTATGATTTTAGGGCTGATGTTGTACACTTTCATGGTTGCCCATAGAGCTGCATGCCAGACTCGGTCAAATGCCTTCTTGAAGTCTATGAACACATGATATAGATGTTGTTGGTGCTGTAGGTATTTCTCACAGATTATTCTGAGGTTGAAAATCTGTTCAGTGGTACTTCGCCCTGCCATGAATCCTGCTTGTTCTTCAGCTATGATTTGTTCAGCTTGTGGTTTCAACCTGTTGAGTATTATTTTCAGGAGGACCTTGCTGGGATGGCTGATGAGGCTGATGGTGCGGTAGTTTTCACACTCCTGAAGGTTACCTTTTTTAGGAAGAGTGATGACAAGCGACTGGGTCCATGGTGTAGGCCATTCCCCACTCTGCCAGATCTTGTTACAGATAGTGGTGAGAGCATCAGTCATCGCTTCTCCTCCTGCTTGTAGCAGTTCCGCTGGTATGTTGTCCACTCCCGCTGACTTCCCTTTCTTCAGCGAGTTGGGCTCACGATATAACGCCTGCTTGTCTGTAACATATGAGACGAAATTCTGCACAACCCTGAATAATAGATATGTGCAGAGTGTCTCACTGAAGGCCGAAGTAGCTTCCCCTCAGTGATTAGCTCCACATCTCTATATATAAGTGACGAACATTCTGCTAAGTCCATGTTCCACTGGAATCTCCACTCTAATTTCCTATACATATATAAATATAAAACAGGGCTAACTATACACATAAAGAAAGAATTAATATTATAAACATTCGCTGGTACAGCCACTGGTCTGCATGCATACATATTGGTTAAACAACAGTGGTTCTGTCTATAATATAACATGGCGTAGGCCGGTCGTGCTCGCATTCTCCACGTGGTCATGCAACGTCGGACTAACAATTCATTCTGTGCATAGCAAATTTCACAAACATAATTCAACAATAATATAAACACATCACGATGAAACAGAAGTATGTTCATTTACCTGTTTGACAATGTCAGGCTGTGGCTAACTTGATTGAATTCGGATATTCAGCAAGTAGGCCCTACTGCTTCCCTGGTCTATCAGTGGAGAGATTTCTGCTAGGAAGTAGCTGTATACTGCCCTAAGCTTTCGACACAAATGACCTTCTACCTAGCCTTGGCCTACCCAGTCAGAACTGGTTCTACCTAACGGTGCTGTGATCTGATTGGCTGAAACAACTCTAAGTGGCTGTAAAATTCGAAGCCCTCTACCGTCAGCTGCGATGATGTCACTACCTGTGCGGGCGTCAGGCTACAACTGTTACGCATGATCACTTCTGTCGTCTGCTAGAGACTAACAGTAACCTACTAAGTCTAACTGACTAAACAAGCAAAATCTTAAAATGTGCTTAGTAAAACTGGGGCTCTTGTTACAAGTTAAATGTATCCAGTTTGACGTACAGTATCAAGTCCTTATGTCAAAATGTATCCTGTTACTGTATGTATCCACCTCTGCGTGTGCCTTTACACTTGCACTACCCCCCCCCCCCCGCCCCCTTATCAAATGTGCGTTTATTTTTGCTTCAGAACGGTTTTGGTGATGTATGGTATAATCAAGATGTTGGAAACATGAATGTTTTTATACGTGTGTTGAAAGAACGATTGATTGATTGTAGATGGCAAAATTGGAATGAGCATGTAAGTAAAAGTCATCGCTTTAGTATGTACACTAGATTTTGTACTTCCACACATTTGTGTTTTCTAGGTATTTGCAACTTGGTTTAGAAAAACATTTAACATTTATTATGACAAAATTTAGGTTTTTGTTGCCCAAATTTGGATGATTGGAGAAAAGAATTTATTCCAGCTAAATACTATAGAAAACCAAGCACTTTTCATCTGTCTTTACTGGTTACTACTACTAATGATGTTGTACAAAAATTATGCTTTAAAAAAAATATTTAAAAAAAAAAAAAAAAAAATATATATATATATATATATATATATATATATATATATATATATATATATATATATATATATATATATATATATATATATATTTTTTTTTTTTTTAAATATAACTTATTGAGCCTATGCCATTGCAAAAGAATATTTTTATGGCAACGTTTGCAAAAACCAAACTTTTAACCATCATTATTATTAACATTCCGCTACTGCTGTCTTTTTTTTCTTTTTTGTTGTTGTTGTTTATGTTTACTTATTGACATTTATTAGGTGCTTTTATGCTGCTTATGTGTGTATGTCATAGGTTCGTTTTCTGCCCTGGAATTTTTTTCTTTTTTAATCAACGACAGATATTTTAAAATTAACATATGCATGACAGACTGTTTCATTCATCCGAAACTGTGTAAATCCGTAATCGTGAGAGAGAGAGAGAGAGAGAGAGAGAGGGGGGTGGGGGTGGGGGAAGAGAGAGCTCTGTCATTCAATCAATGAATCACAATAAAGCACAATAACAAAAAGTTTCACCAATAGTGTGAATTTAATTTATATCAGGTGTCCCCTACCCCCAACCCTCTCACCTCCAACATCACTGGCTTAATAACATCAGTCACTTCATGGAAAATAATTAATTAATCAGACAGAGCAATCAGAACCTAGACTACAACATTCCACGCAATATAGATCTAATGCACATAAATTCACAGATCAGAACAAGGACTGAGTTTCTACATTACATGGTTTTTTTCCATTTACACTCAAACGAAAAGGGATTACAACAGATCAAGGACCATTTTTGTGTCTAGGTAAGGGGTTATCTTGCACAGTATTTGATCACGAGGAGAAAACAGACTTAGTCTAATTTAACTTGTTAACATAAGCAGTTTGACGAAGCCAAACTGCCAATCTGGCATCTACTTTTGAAATATAAGCACAAATATAGTCAAACAACCTAGCAATAATGTAAACAGTGAGCGACCTGTTGAACGTAAACTGTCAGCAAGCAAAACTGATTAGGATTTAGCACATAGGTATAACATGAATCATTGAAGCCGCTCTCCGATTGTTTTAACACTAACAGCACTGCAGCGGTCTTAGTTTAGGCCTACATAAACACAAAAAAAATGAAGTTTTTCAATTGCAATTTACCTTTCTTTGTCTCTTGGAAATTTGAAAAAGGACTTGCCAACACAACTTTTCTCTTGTATCTGGCATTATGGCAATTGATGTCGGTGCAAAAGTCACCGCCCTGTTTCACTCGGTCGCCTTTTGACTTTCTGCCACGAGCCATTTTCAGCATGCTGGCAAGGGCGCATAACTTGTACCTTTCGTCTTGCGGTTCTGTACCAAGTTTCCCCTCTTTCTATCATTAGGCTCTTTGGTTGATCGCTGAAGCAGACGCTCCTAGAGAACATTATAGATCTGTTACTGTTTGATAGCATTTGTGTCGCCTAAAATATATAACAGAGCGTTAGTATTTATGTATTAATTCATTAATTATTTATCCTGTTGTTATTTGTTAAGAAATGTGTTACTATTATTAATTATTGTAATTTGTTTCATGGCTGTGCAAGACCCACTCTATGCATGTGAATGAACTCATAATTATGTCTGCACTTTTGTAAAGCTGCTACGCCGTAGGTCTATCGAACGATGATCCATAATAAGCCTAATTATGTTCAATGATTACTGGTGGTCTGTGTAGATGTGTAATTTATAATTTCAATTTAATAATAATAATAATAATAATAATAATAATAATAATATAATAATAATAATAATAATAATAATAATAATAATAATAATAATAATAATAATAATAATAATAATTATAATTATAATTATAATAACAATAAATAATATAAATATTAAAGAAGAATAAGAAGAAGATTTATTATTATATACTGCAATACATAGAAGAAAGCTCGGGACTATACTTAGGACAACATATTGCTTCAAAGGGGGTTGGACGGAACAACTGTAAAATGTTTTGAACCAACTCGTGAATTAGACGATGTCTGAATTACTGTCTTAGAGATAAAATCAATTGAAGCCCGAGACGAAACCTTGAACTATCGCTTGCATCTCTTTTTAACCTGGGACAACGGTTATTGTCTAGGAAAATGTGTGTAGGACCTCTCCATGCATCCGACCTCTGATTGTTGTTGCGGTAAGTCCTTGACCAATGTCCACGAAGTAACCTCAGTCAGAAAGAACAAAATATTAAAGTTCAACCACGTGACCAGACGACAGTCTGCGATGCGCTATTGACGTCATAATACAGGCGAGCTGTTTGTGACCACGGGGTTTACATTTACAGGCAACCTGCCATTCCAACGCCGGGTGCTGTCTATATTTAGCCTTCTTGTTCTTGTTCTTCTTGTTATTGTTCTTGTTCTTCTTGTACTTGTTCTTCTTCTTCTTGTTCTTCTTCTTGTTCTTCTTGTTCTTGTTCTTGTTCTTCTTCTTCCTTCTTCTTCTTCTTCTTCTTCTTCTTCTTCTTCTTCTTCTTCTTCTTCTTCTTCTTCTTCTTCTTCTTCAAGGTAACACTGGGGAACAACACGTCTTCGTTGGAGTTTCTGATGAACTTGAAGTTTTCAGTTAGTGCCACTGGCAACAGATATTGCCTATGCCTAGAGTGGATATATTCCGCTTGGGCTCGTTGTCTCAAGAATGACAAAGAAAACGTTATTCTGTAATTGTCAATGGTAACTGGTATTCACAGGTTGCAATAGTTCTACAGTAGACCTCGTCATAGTCTGCTGAGTCTAACAAGGAAGCTGCTTTCAAAGAGTCAGCTAAGCTGTATGTAGAGTATCCTGACCTCCTGCACAGTCCTTGACCAGTAGCTAAGAAGACAATTTACAACACCAGCTACAGTCATGTGACCTCCACAACTGTAGTAAACCTATCAACACCGTGACGTCCGTCAGACTCAGTTTAGCGGACCACGAGACGTCAACACATGGGGTCGCTGGTAGCGCAGTGGGTTAGATGGCTAGTTTCCAAAGTCGAACAAGGTTGCGGGTTGAAACACACATGACATTAGTATTGTAGATCATGCGAATAGCCTCTCATTTATTGTCCAAGTGACCGCATCATATCAATCTTTCATAAACATCTGCAACAACCAGGCATTTCAGAAGCAGGGGAAAGGTGGATATTTTGAACCCCTTAAAGAACTTCTCCCATATTTTGGTGGAAAGTAGGCAAAAGCCACACATATGAACGTCATTTAAAAGGTAGACATTAAACCTATGTGGCCTTAAACAATGAAAGCTGTAGTGTCAACTGTTTCTGTCTGAGACTGATTTTTTTAAAGTTGTGAAAGTCCAATTTAGACACCCTAGCTGGTAAACAGAACTTTAACGATGGGTAAATTAGACCTAGGTTCAATTTATACGCACATAGTGTAAACACCTACTAAAATATAAAATTATGGAATAAATTGTACTTGTGTCTCTCTCTATCACACACCTACGCACACACGTACACACACACTAACTTATGCACACACTCCACATACTCAGTAACATCGCGCTAAAACCAAAACAGCATTAAAAAATTAAAATAAAGATTTTTGTTACTTTAAAAAGACTCTTAAAACTAAAGAGTTGCACTCTGCACTTGGTATAAGGTTAAACACAATTTATTCTTTTAAATACTGTCACCAAAAATGGCATACATAATTAAATCAAAGCAAATTTCTGTAACAATAAATAAAAATTAATAATAAAATAAAAATAAATAAATAAAAAAGACGAGGGAAAAAAAAGAAAATTAAAGAGCTTATTTACTTGAAAAAGATGGTTTATAAAACTTAAACAATATGTTTGTTTACTAGTAAACAGCTCTACTTTTTTTTAACCAGTAGTGCAAATTAGCCGTCAAGGTTCAAATTACACTCGAATCATTTTGTTATATAGGGAATGATTGCTATACTAGGCTTACATGGTTTAGATTCGTGTGTTAGTGTGTGTACGTAGGTGAGTAGGTGTGTGTATGTGTGTGTATGTGTATGTATGTGTGTGCGCGTGGTACATGGTTTAGATTGGCGTGTTTGCGTGTGTACGTAGGTGTGTGTGTGTTTTCGCACGTGTGTGTGTATGTGTGTGTACGTGTGTGTGTGTGTCTGTAACGAATGGATATTTTGGATGTGTTTATAATGGCTAAGTGAATGCAAAATATGATTAACTCCTAGATCAAAAATAAGTGTGCGTGCAAGTCTCTCTGTTAACTACCACACCCACAAATTCACATGTTCTCACTAACACAGGTAAACACAAACACAAAATATAAGCTAACAAGTTGAACTGTTTTTCAACCTCAATGACTTAACAGCGGTTATTGTTTTAGGATTAACAAAATGATTTTAGCCTAAGTCATTTTTGACTCACATGCATAGCAAAGTGAATCTATGTACTCACACACACAAACACACACACAAACACACACACAAACACACACATATCCACACACACGCACGCGCGCATTCACACAAACTCAAGATCTGTGCTAAATGACTCCAAAAATGACATTAAAAATGTTCCGTCTATCTGTTGTCCGTAGTCTGTCTGTGCACAACCTGCAAGTGGATTAATATCTTAGAACCTATATCTACTGTCACAACCAAACTTGGTAAGATGGTGTATATCCATGAGACCTCTTAAATTATCAGTGAATGAATGATTTCACAAGCTCATTTTGGCATAATACAATTTTTGCTGTAGTTTATTTGATAGAACATGAATGTATTTATTAATAATACTGGATGCAATATACGCGCCTTTCTCCAAAATCAGTCAGGCTCAAAGAGCGGCGATCTGTACCAACATACACGCTCACCTGTCTCATCCACCCGCACACTAACACAACAAATACACATTTATCACTCAAACAGGTGGTGTAAAGGCAGGTAAATCGCTATTAAAAGACGGAAAGAAAATCGAATTTTTATTTTTGAAATTTTTATATTGACTGCGTCCAGTTCCATTATTGAAGGGAGGGAGGAAACCGGAGTGCCCGGAGAAAACCCTCAATAGTCTCGTATCTAAGTCACATACGTTCGCCCCTTGCGGGAATCGAACCCGCGACCTTCGGCATAGGAAACCGGCGACTAATCCACTGCGCCACGAAGCCACCCGTTTGGAACCAGAGGTCAAGGACCATCTGAAGGTCAAGAGCATAGAAAGATCAAAGTCGTTATTACTTTGCATTTTAAATCCAGCGTTTCCTTTTGTTCTTCCTGGTCACTCATTGTCATGTTAGTGAGTCATGTGAGCTTTGGCTTATAGTTTCCTGTGTGGTTTTAGTTATGTTAGTATGTTAATAATTTTAATTACGTTATTAAGCCTACGAGTGATAGGCAGTAATTGTGAGAAACAATGCTTGTGCCTAAAATCGAGTGAGTATATTATTTTTTATTGTTGTTTAAAAAAAAAAAAGTTATGTGATTGATTTTTTATGCCGCTTATGATGGTAGAATTGATTACTTAAAACCACGTGAGTGCATTGTTTACTCGCGCGCGCACACACACACACACAGACACACACACACGTGCGAACACACACACACGCACACACACATAAACACATATACACATACTAACACACGATTCTAAACCAAATAGCGATCATTCCCGATAGAGCAAAATGATGCGAGTGTGATTTAAACCTTGGAGGCTAACTTGCACCTCTGGTTCAATATACCAGAAGAAAAGGGACTCAATTTAACCTTACTTGTTAATTTGCAGCAACTGCTTGATGTTCGAAGAGCACTAAATGTTTATTTATGAACCGAAATACTGCAGAATGACCAGGTACTGTTCACAGCATCATCCACATAAATTCAATTCCTTAAAAATCAAATGTTTACTTAAGGTTGTCAAACAATATTTTAGAAAACAATGAAAGAAAACAAGTTGAGCTCACCGTCCGCGTGTCTTCTATTGTAAACACCATCATACGTGTGCTAGTGAAGTAATACATAAATACGGCTCTAAGGAAAAAGAAACGGGAGCTATTTTCCTTTAGTTTCAGAGATAATGTAGTGGCCCAATTTACCTCCGATCCAAGTTACCCACCTTCCCTTAGATGTCTTCGTGTCATGCTCTAAGCGATGCGGGATTGTGAACAAAAATCACTTTTGGTGATGTGACTGCTGCTCTGTGGACTATGACGGCGGCAGAGGAAAGCTATCACTCCGTACCTAACAACCAGTGCCATGATCCGCTCTAGAAGGGAGAGGAGAAGATTGAGGGTTGGGGTGGCGTCATTGACCAACTGTGCTGGTTCATTGTTCAGAGTTCATTCTCAGTTGGGGTGCACTGTAGCTTAGTTGACGATGAGATGGTTTTTTATGCCAAAGGTCCCGGGTTCGAACATCGCGCGGGACGAACTTACGTGACTTTGGTACCAAACTTTTCAAGACAGCTAGGGGTTTCACCGAGTACCCCGGTTCCTCCATCTCTTCAATAATAGTCTTAGATTCATTCAATGTAAAATTCTCCCCTCCTCCCCCCAAAATAAATAAATAAATTATATTCAGACTTCTATAATAGAAAGATCAAACTCGGTATTATTTTGCCTTTAAATGCCACCGTTTCATTTTGTTTTTTCTGGGCACTCATTTTCATGTTAAATATTGCAAAATCCTTGAGAAGCATGTGAGTCATATGGGCTGTGATTTTAGTTACGTTAGTACGTTAATAATTTTAATTACACTACTAAACCTAGGACTGATAAGCAATGGTTGTGAGAAACAATGCTTGTATTGCTTGCATCGAGTTCAGATCACCGCCCTTCGTGTTCAGATAGCCGGCTTTACCGCTCAGGTTTGAGAAACAATTAGCCATTGTTTTTATGTATAAGGTTACTGTTATTAGCTATTGAGTTTTCCTCATTTTGTTTTGTAGTTAAAGTTGTTCTGTACTCATGTAAGTGTCTAGAGCTAAGTCTAGATTAGGAGCTTAATAATAATAATAATAATAATAATAATAATAATAATAATAATAATAATAATAATAATAATAATAATAATAATAATAATTTAAAATAATAATAATAATAATAATAATAATAATAATAATAATAATAATAATAATAATAATAATAATAAAATAAATAATAATAATAATAATAATAATAATAATAATAATAATAATAATAATAATAATAATAATAATAATATTTAAAAAAAATAATTGTATCATCCTGTAACAATACAACTTCCCAAGTAAGTTCATTGTCAGGAGGAGGAAAAAACACCCTTGAAACACACCGAAGCCTTTGAAATAAAAGAAAAACATAGTCATGTACAGTTCAACAAAGATTTAATAGAAAAGAGTACCTTGGTTGCAAACTCATCAGTGAACATTTATAAATAAATGTATTGCTTACTAGCACTATCAGTTACAGCACAGATAAATGCGCAGTTTACCCGTGTTTGTATCACATGTTGCAGTAGTGACAAAAATAAATACTGGTTGTTTTTCTTAATTAACATGAAAGTCAAGCTGAACGTTAACTTGAAAACAAAGTACTAAATAAAAAAGCCAGCATTTAATATGATGCCTCTGCTCGTTGCAGATCTTGTAATCCTTTTTACAAGCTTTATAAATAAACAAGAGGGTCAAATCGGTAAAGTGCTAAATGACCAAAAATGATGAATAAGGCAACCGGATAACCTAGTACAGTGAGTATACCGCCATTGGGTTCAAACTTCTACACTACACAGTATGGTAGTTTCACACACACACACCCACACACACCCACACACACACACTCACACACGTTCACACAAATACACACACACAGACGCACACTCACGCTCTCACACCCGTTTAAACGCCAAAGTTTTGTGGTTCTATTATTATTATTATTATTATTATTATTATTATTATTATTATTATTATTATTATTATTATTATTATTATCATGAACATAATAATAATAATAATAATAATAATAATAAATTATTATTATTCTTTTTTTAAATTGTATTTTTTAAATTTTATTTCATTATTATTATTATTATTATTATTATTATTAGTAGTAGTAGTAGTAGTAGTAGTAGTAGTAGTAGTAGTAGTAGTAGTAGTAGTAGTAGTAGTAGTAGTAGTAGTATTAGTATTATTATTATTAGTATCATTATTATTCATTACAATGTGGCGAATGACATTGATAGATTGACTGGAGAGCAACAAAAACTTGAACAGCTGGTACAGAGGATAGCGCAGTGGTTGGAGCACTCGCTACTGTGTCGCAAGCTAAACACCGTCCAGTGCGGTTAGCACTTGGATGGGTGACCGGAAAACGTGAAGCGACAAATAACAACGCCCCCAGTTGACTCAACTGTGACTGAGTACCTACTCTCTTAAGGGTGGGGAAGGTAAAGCAGCGAGGGAGAGAGATGGGCATCACCCTCATTACGCTGGCCCAAGACAAGTGTGATCTGCAACATCACGCTCCCTTACGGCCACAAGACTATGGGACTACCTTTACCTTTACCTTTTTTTTTTAAACCAGAGCCTTTAAAATTCAAATAAGTGCAGAGAAGACCAAAATGATGACCAACAACACCATTGGCATCAACACGGACATCAAAGTCCAAGGCCAATCCCTCAACACAGTGCATAGCTTCACATATTTAAGAGCCATTGTATCACATTACATTACATTATTATTGCTTTAGGTCCAGCGGACTCTTCCGAGCCAAATCAGGACCGGACAACCCCCGATCCGCATAAAAGATCTGCTGAAACAACCCTAGTGGTAAAACCGAAAGCTCTCCACCAGCCATGCAGTCACTTTACAATAAAGACATCCCACGCAGGGGACGGCTGAGGCTTCACCCCAACTTATCGAACCCCCGTTTACAAAAACAAAATAGAATACAAACATCATTATAAACTATCAACAAAACACATACATATAAAATGCCTACATTGCTAAATAATAACATCATAGGAAGCCCTAGTGACCACCTGGCAGAAAGCGTCCAATATTCCCAAGCTGATCCAACAGACCTCATACACAAATAAGGAGTCTTATCCCGGAAGAGTTTTCAAGAAAAAAGGTAGGAGACTGGGCTAGCGAAGAAGACGATAGTATAGCAGATTGATAGAACATAGCAGGAATGAGAAAGAGCAAATGAGAAAGACAGCGACAGTGGGAATTTAAAGCACTAAATTTCCAGAAAGTGGGGATACTATTTATACTGAAACCCCCGGCACCCCAACGGGGGTAGCCATTGTATCAAACAATGGGTCCCGACAGGAATTCCTCTCCAGGATCGCACAAACAACTGCTGTCCTGACAAAGTTGAAACCCATTTAGAAAAACAGGACCATCAGTCTACATTCCAAGGTAAGGCTGCTGCGCTCCCTTGTCATCTCCATCTTCCTTTACGTTTGCGAAACATGGACCCTCACAGCAGATCTACAACGAAGAATACAAAGCATGGAGATGAGGTGCTACAGAAGACTTCTGGGCATTTCCTAAACCCAGCACATCACCAACGACGAAGTCAGACAGACCATCACACAAGCCATTGGACAACACGATGACATGCTCACAGTGGTGAAGAAACGGAAACTCTGATGGTATGGTCACGTCACCAGATCATCAGGCCTTGCAAAGACAATCCTGCAAGGCACAGTGCAAGGAGGCAGAAGAAGAGGGAGACAGAAAAAGAGGTCGGAGGACAACATTCGAGAATGGACTGGCTTGACACTGAGCGAGTCCATGAGGGTTGCCGAGGACTGAGAAAGATGGAGTACGCTGATTAAACGATTATCTGTGGTGCCCAAATGACCTTCGAGTTATGGGATCGGATAGGATAGGACAACGTTGTTAAAGTTAAGGGTTTTGGTTGTAACAAACGTATCAAAATGTGTGTGTGTGTTTGTGTGTGTAGGTGTGTGTGTGTGAGACATATATACAGAGACAGAGAGACATACAGACAGAAACAGAGACATACAGACAGAAACAGAGAGACATACAGAGACAGAGAGACATACAGAGACAGAGAGACATACAGACAGAGACATACAGACAGACAGAGACAGACATACAGACAGAGACAGAGAGACATACAGAGACAGAGAGACATACAGACAGAGACAGAGAGACATACAGAGAGAGAGACAGAGAGACATACAGAGACAGAGAGACATACAGAGAGAGAGAAAGAGAGACATACAGAGAGAGACAGAGAGACATACAGAGACAGAGAGACATACATACACAGACAGAGAGATAAAAAGAGACAGAGAGACATACAGACACAGACAGAGAGACATACAGACAGAGACAGACAGACAGACAGACAGACAGACAGAGAGACATACAGACATACAGACAAAGACAGAGATACATTCATGACAGAGAGACAGACATAGACACAGACATAGAGACATAGAGACAGAGACAGAGAGATATACGGGCAGAGACAGAGAGACATACAGACACAGACAGAGACATACAGACATACAGACAGACAGAGAACCATACAGACAGAGACAGAGAGACTGGGCGCATAGGGTGGAGAGAAGATAGTGTGGCGAGGAGTTGTGCAGGACGAAGAGGTGAGCTCTTGAGAAGCAAGACACTGAGAAAGCGTCGGCTGTGAATTGTTTATAAAGGGGAGAGGATTGTGTGCGGTGGTATCGGGTAACGTCTTGATGGCTGCATGAGAGGGCCCTCTGCTAGTGAAATCCGTGAAGTTATCAAGGCCCGTAGTATGTTTTTAAACGGCTCAGTAATGTGTACAGACTTCTATGTCCATATTATCTAGTGTACAAGTATGCAGTTAACGACTTCAATAATAATAATAATAATAATAATAATAATAATAATAATAATATTAATAATATTAATAATAATAATAATAATAATAATAATAATAATAATAATAATAATAATAATAATAATAATAATAATTTGTCGAGTGCATATGGGATAAATGTGGGGAAATCGAGTTTGCCATTCCGCGACCTTGTCATATATTTTGGTAGTACTTTCACATGTAAGAAAGAAAATGTTTGATGTCAAGAATGTTGTAAATTTTTTAATAGTAGGAGTTCAAGCTGGTGAAATTGTTACAATGTTAATTTTAAATCTTTTTAATTAATTAATTTTTTTAAAATGTTGTTGTTGGTCTAAAATCACTATGTGTACAGACCTTAAATTAAATAAATGAAATTAATAATAATAATAATAATAATAATAATAATAATAATAATAATAATAATAATAATAATAATAATAATAATAATAATAATATATGTGTATATAAAGAAATTATGTGAGCAAGAAGAAGGAAAGGAGGTTAAGGAAGAGTGGGGAAAAGACGAAGACGAGATGTAAAGGTTGTGACAAGGGTTTCGGGGTAAAGGGGTGTAAGAGGTTGGGGGTGAGGGGAGGGATTATGGTGGTATGGTGGTGAGGGTGGTGAGAGGGGACCACACACAGGTAAACATGTTACAAGACAAATGGGATGTAAACAAGCAGTGGACACTAGATGACTCATGCGAGGCAAACAACCTTCACCTTGGCAATATTTTAAAGAAAATAATGGATTTTTAAAAAAAGTGCAACGCTTTTAAGACTGCGTGTTTACTACAGTGTTGCACCGTCAGATCTGCCACAGTTGGTAAACTTCTCTGCACAATTGTTTTGCGTCTGTTGTTTACACACGCTGTCGCACACACACAACAAAGGTGCACACGCTCATCGCTCACACATTTTTTGTGGTGTAAAACAGGCTATCAAAACTACCAACAGGAAATCAAAGTTTTACGTTGATATTTTAAATTGACTGCTTCCAATACCAGTTTTGAAGGGAGAGAGGAAACCAGAGTACCGGGAGAAAACGCTCAAACGTATACCTAAGTAGCGTGTTCGCCCCTAACGGGATTCGAACCCGCGACCTTCAGCATAGGAAACTAGCTTCTAGCCAACTACGTTAGCAGGCTACTCCAATACTGTTGCCATTTAAACACACTGTTTGTGTAGAGAGAATGTTAGATATTCTGAAGTTATCACTATCTCCAGTTTTAGTATGGCAGCAAATAAGACCTATACAACTACTCCAATATTGTTGCTATTAAAACAAACTGTTTGTATAGAGAGAATGTTAGACATTCTGAAGTTACTACAATCTCCAACTTTAGTATGGCAGCAAATAAGATACTCCAAAACAAACTTACTGTTTGTATAGAGAGAATGTTAGACATTCCGAAATTACTACAATCTCCAACTTTAGTATGGCAGCAAATAAGATACTCCAAAACAAACTTACTGTTTGTATAGAGAGAATGTTAGACATTCCGAAGTTACTACAATCTCCAACTTTAGTATGGCAGCAAATAAGATACTCCAAAACAAAAAAAAACTTACTGTTTGTATAGAGAGAATGTTAGACATTCCGAAGTTACTACAATCTCCAACTTTAGTATGGCAGCAAATAAGATACTCCAAAACAAACTTACTGTTTGTATAGAGAGAATGTTAGACATTCGTTACTACAATCTCCAATATGGCAGCAAATAAGCACAAACTTACTGTTTGTATAGAGAGAATGTTAGACATTCCGAAGTTTCCACAATCTCCAATATGGCAGGAAACAAGACCGATACAACTACTCCAATACTGTTGCCATTGACACAAACTGTTTTTGTATGTAGAGAGATTGTTGGACATTCTGAAGTTACTACAATCTCCAACTTTAGGATGGCAGCATATAAGACCTATACAACTACTCGACTATGTCAAATGGTCACTGGGGAAGCCCCAGTTATGAAGTTATTATTTAGCAATGTTGGCATTTTATATGTATGCGTTTCGTTGATATTTTATAATGATGTTTGTATTCTATTTTGTTTTTGTAAACGGTTCAATAAATTAAAGTATAGTCTCAGCATCCTCTGCGTGGGATGTCTTTATTGTAAAGTGACCGGCTGGTGGAGTGCCTTCAGTGTTACCACTAGGGTTGTTTCGGCAGATCTTTTATGCGGAACAGGAGTAGGTCCTCTTTCAACGAAGGTGTGGTCTTGATTTTGTGGTCCTGATCCGGCTTTTTGCAGTCCGCTGGACCCTGTAAGCAATGAATAACGAACTAACTTATTTTCGCCTTTCTAAGTCGGTTATTAGCGAGATGTTAATGCTGCACAACCTCCTGGCAAATGAACGTAACGGTTACCTTTAATTATTAACCTACTTGCCCTATTTAAACAGCTTACGGGCAAGGTACTACACTATAGTAGAGCTCCAGCAGTTGTAAACTTGGCTGATTCATTTACGACATTCGCATCTGTTGTGTCGGCAATTAAAGGTAAAGTTTGAATGTCACGTCAGGTCATCCTTCCAATATAATATAATATATACTACCCGGGTTGCAATTGTCTGTGATTCAGGACGCAAGCATAAGTGGGACTTGGCCGAGTTAGGTTTGAATTCTGACTACAGCAATGATTTTTGTTCGAGCTGGATACTTGTGGACAGCGTTTTAAGAAGTTCTCAGTTTAACAAAGAAAGAAGAACTGTCTTAAAGTCAAAGCTTAGCACTAGAGTTTAACACACGATTACTCATTATATTATGTTGTGGCCCGTTATATCATGTTGCGGCCCATTATATCATGTTGTGGCCCATTATATCATGGCCCATTATATCTTGTTGTGGCCCATTATATCCTGTTGTGGCCCATTATATCATAGTGTGGCCCATTATATCCTGTTGTGGCCCATTATATCATGTTGTGGCCCATTATATCATATTGTGGCCCATTATATCATGTTGTGGCCCATTATATCATGTTGTGGCCCATTATATTATATAGTGGCCCATTATATCATTCTGTGACAAAACAACCTCCCATACAAACGCATTTTCAGAAGGGAGAAAAAACACCCTTGAAACCCTGGCCCTTTAAATAAAGGAAAAACAAAGTTGGGTACAGTAGTCATGTACAGCATAGATTTAGCAGCAAAAGATTAATCTGCCTGCAAACTCACCAGTGAACATTTATAAATGTATTGCTTACTAGCACTATCAGTTACATCACAGATAACTGCGCAGTTTACCCGTGTTTGTACAACATGTTGCAGTAGTGAAAAAAAAGTTTTTTTAAATTGCCATGAAAGTCAAGCTGAACTTTAACTTGAAAACAAAGTACTAAATACAGAAACCAGAATGTAATATAATACCTCTGCTCCTTACAGATCTTGTACATCCTTTTTAAAAGCTTTATAAATATTTTTTTGGTTTAAAAGAGAGTTAAGTCGGTAAATTAAGTACTAAATGACCGAAAATGATGACTAAGGCAGCCGGCTTACATAGTAGGCCTACATTAAGTCTAGTGTCATGTGATTCAAACATCTACACTACATAGTATGATAGTATCACACACACAGACACACGCACACACACACGCACACACACGCACACACACACACTCACACACAAACACACACACACACACACACACACCTGTGTAGAAACGACGTTGCGATGACTGTTTTGAAAAAAAAAACAGACATTATTTCGACACACTTTTCATTTTCTTGACATTATTTTGACATTTTCAATTTTTTGAAGCTACCCCTAACCCTAACCTTAACCTTAACCCTAACCCTTAACCTAACCCTAAGCCTAAAACAGCTGTAACTCTACCGGAACGCTATTTTGACGTCAAAATAGGGAAGCCTTCCAAAAAAGTCAAAAGAAACCATGTGGAGTTTCATGTGTGTTTGTCACTGTAACGTCGTTTCTACATGCCCACAGACACACGCACGCACACACACACACACACATGCCCACACCGGCGCGCGCACACACACACACACACACACACGCACACACACACACACACACACGCACACACACACATTTAAACTCCAAAGATGTGTTCTTCTATATATATAAATTGCTTAGCCGGAAGTCCTTCTTCGCCTCTACTGTAAAGTTTGTACGGTATGGACGCTGATCTGGGAAGGTGCTGGGCGCTGCGGATCGGCCTGCTGTGCGATCAAAACCCGCGAAATCGTTATAGACGACATTTCCTTACCGAACGTTTAACCGTTTCTAAGATAAATAAATAAACAAAATGTCCACAAACTGCAATAGCCTCATTCCGCGCGCGGTTTCGATTCAACCCGTGTCAAGAACGTGCCGTTCCGTAATACCGCAAATTTTGTTTTATTTCCATTCAAAACACTTTTGCACTCATGTCACCAATCTTACAAAATTTTGTGTTTAACTAATTAAATTTGATTAATTAAAAATCGAATCGAGGTTTCAGCATATTTTCCCATATAGACCAAAAAATTGATGGTATTTATACGAAACCTTGGTAGCTCACTTAGTAAGACATTCGCCTATCGTGCAGGCGATCCAAGTTCAAATCTCCTGCTGGCCATTTTTTAAATGTTTTTTTTTTACACTACAATATGGATATTTTTCTTTTTAATTTAGGCTTTTTACTTTTAACTTATTTATTATTATTATTATTATTATTATTATTATTATTATTATTATTATTATTATTATTATTATTGTTGTTGTTGTTGTTGTTGTTATTATTATTATTATTATTATTATTATTATTATTATTATTATTAATTTTATTTATTATAATAATAATAATAATAATAATAATAATAATA
>CM072526.1:30395328-30397828 GCA_036898135.1 Oncomelania hupensis
CAGTGTGTGATGTGACCATTCCACCTACAAGGGAATGTAGTGTGTGATGTGACCATTCCACCTACAAGGGAATGTAGTGTGTGGCGTGACCATTCCACATACAAGGGTAATAATAAAGACAAAACTAATATAACATAACATTCTGCCAAATTATATCACATTATCACTGAGCAATAAAATAACGTTTTCATGAACTGTAAAATCACGCACACTTTTACTTCCATTTTAAGACGTGTTTACATTTAAATACATTGAACGAGTATTTTTTTTTAAAGTGTGTTTACTTCGAAATTCACCCCCGTTGGGGTGCCGGGGGTTTCAGTATAAATAGTATCCCCACTTTCTGGAAATTTAGTGCTTTAAATTCCCACTGTCGCTGTCTTCCTCATTTACTCTTTCCCATTCCTGCTCTGTCCTATCACTCTGCTATACTATCTTCTTCTTTGCTAGATCAATGACCTACCTTTTTTCTTGAAAACTCTTCCTGGACAAGACTCCTTGTTTGTGTATGAGGTCTGTTGGATCAGCTTGGGAGTGTTGGACGCTTTCTGCCGGGTGGTCACTAGGGCTTCCTATGATGTTATTATTTAGCACTATAGGCATTTTATATGTATATGATTTGTTGATAATTTATAATGATGTTTGTATTCTATTTTGTTTTTGTAACCGGGGGTTCGAGTAGTTGGGGTAAAGCCTCAGCCGTCCCCTGCGTGGGATGTCTTTATTTTAAAGTGACTGGCCGGTAGAGGGCGTTCAATTTTCCCACTAGGGTTGTTTCAGCAGATCTTTTATGCGGATCGGGGGTTGTCCGGTCCTGATTTGGCTCGGAAGAGTCCGCTGGACCTAAAGCAACAATCAATCAATCAATCAATCAATCAATAAACTTCGAAATTCTCCTTGTTTTTGACCTTTTCTTTTCAAACCTACTTAATAGTAAATTGTCAATCCCGGTTGCTCTTTGTCTATGATGTTCGATCAATCATGAAAGGGAGAGGTTTCCTGTTTACTGCCAAAACACCTTGGGTCATTAATGAGAGAGAGAGAGAGAGAGAGAGAGAGAGAGAGAGAGAGAGAGAGAGAGAGAGAGAGAGAGAGAGAGAGAGAGAGAGAGAGTGATAGAGTGATAGAAAATCAGAGAGACAGACAGACATAGAAAGACAGAACCATATAAAAAAATAGATTTCTCTTATATAGCGCACTTACAAGCTCAAAGAGCTTCTCAAGGCGCTGGCCCGTAATATCCAGCAATCACACAATAGTTTGCTGAAGTCAGGATTCGAACCCACGTCGCCCAAGACGCACTCCCACAAGTCGTGCGCTCTGACCACTGAGCTATCCCTGCCGCCTAAACAGACAGAGAAAGAGGCAGAGGGGACAGACAGAGATAGACAGAGACAAAGATATATAAATAATTACACCTAGGCCTATATATATTACTATTTTCATCATTATTTGTATTATTAAACTTGGACGATGATGTCAAGGTAGGGCGAGTTTTCAAAGCACCGTGAGATACGATCTTCGCGATCGTGATGTTTGCGTGAGGCTTGAATTGCTAATGAGTCAAAGCAACACCACGCAAACAATCGTTATAAGCAAACACAGTACCCGTCTACCCGTCGTAGGATTTAGGTTAAGGGGACAAAGTCAAGTGTAATGTACAACAACTACTCGACTGCTGTTTACGCGTAATCCTTGTGGGGTCGGAGAGGTGGTAGAATGGGGGTAGATGGGTTTGCGTTTGGGTGTGTGTGTATGAGAGAGAGAGAGAGAGAGAGAGAGAGAGAGAGAGAGAGAGAGAGAGAGAGAGAGAGAGAGAGAGAGACAGGGAGACAGAGAAATTCTCTTGAACTCATGGTTATATTTGACGTTGGTTACGGTTCCAATTCACTTTTTAAAATAATAAGAACGTGTATGTGTGTGCGTGTGTGTTTGTTTGTTTGTGTATTCGTGTGTGTGTATGTGCGTGTATATGTGTGTGCTTATGTGTGTACCTGCGTGTGTGTATGTGTGTATGTGTGTATGTGTGTGTGTGTAGTCTGTGTGCCTCGCTGTCTTCATGTCCGTATGAATGCCTTTATCTATGCGGGGTCTTTTCTGATTGATGTTGCTCACACCTGCTGAAACAACGATGATGTATTTAGGTGGGGAGTGATTACAGCGCCTTGCAGTTGTAAAAAGTGCAGTGCGCGGTGATTCTAAATGATTCCTAACAGTATGTTATGACCAAATCAGACAGAGATGGACATTATAACATAAGATAAAATGGAAACGCCTAAAGTTTGTCAATGAGTGGCAAGGAAGGAGTCGTGGAGGAGGTGGTAACAGCATATGTTTGTGTGTATGAGGGAGGGAGAGACAGACACACAGACAGACAGGCAAGCCGAAATTACATTTCGCTTAAAGCGTTACATCATCTCAGCCACAGGCGCTTGTATCAGGACACGCTCGCGCTCGCGTTTCCTGATACAAGCGCCTGTGATCTCAGCCTACATCTTTA
>CM072526.1:30400328-30435328 GCA_036898135.1 Oncomelania hupensis
CACATACACGCACACCCTACACACACAGACATGCACGCACACACACATACACGCACACACTACACACACAGACATGCACGCGCACACACATACACGCACACACTACACACACAGACATGCACGCACACACACATACACGCACACCCTACACACACAGACATGCACGCACACACACATACACGCACACACTACACACACAGACATGCACGCACACACACATACACGCACACGCGCACTCACCCACAATCTCTCGTCGACAAACAATGATGAAAAAGATAGATTGCACTTTTAGCGATTTTTCTTCAGCCTTATCGCTGCGTCCTTCACCTTTGTAGTTGTTTTCGTCTGCCCAAGCAATGAGACTGAAGGGAAGGAAGACAGAGATGGAAGTGGCGGTGGGAAGACGAATGGAAGAGAGAGTGTAATCATATTATAGGCCTCACCATAGTTCAGAGAGTGGGAGGAAGGAGAGAGAGAGAGAGAGAGAGAGAGAGAGAGAGAGAGAGAGAGAGAGAGAGAGAGAGAGAGAGAGAGAGAGAGACGTCGAAGTCAAAACCTTTAATAGGACAATAGCATTTAGGTCTTACTGACCTGTTTTACAGCTAGGCCTATTCCTTAGTAAACCATTCAGAACAAAATAGTGAAATAAAATTAATTTGAAACTAACATATACCATATGTACCTATGGTAAGAAATAACTTAGACTATTAATGCACCTAAATATGCATAGTACCCCTTTCTCCCTCATCCCCCCCACCCCATAGTCCTTCCCTCTCCCGCACACCCTCACACACATACACACACATACACACACACAGACGCCAATTCACACATTCTCAATAACTTAAATTGTTGCAGGGTAAGGACTATAGTCTTAAATATTAGGAGCAAGGGGAGTCTATAAGTCTAAACGAGGCTAATGATTTCCTATCCTTGATCTCTTGTGGTAGAGAATTCCACACGCTTGGACTAGAATACGACAGATTTAAATATGTTTAAGCGTGGTTGTGTAAATGTTAAGTTATGTTTAAAAGAGCAATAAATAGATGCTTACAAATGCTCGTTAAGTTATGTTTAAAAGAGCAATAAAGAGATGCTAACAAATGCTTTTAGATAAGCAGAGAGAGAGAGAGAGAGAGAGAGAGAGGAAGGGGAGGATCGAATGGGAAGATGTAATTGTATGGGATGAAGAGGATGTTTATGGTTAATAAATTGACAGAAGAAATAAAATTAGATATTCCAGAATAGAACTGAATTAGAAGAAGACCTTGATATATAATGAAATCCTTGCCAACCTCACTACGTCGTTCATATGGACAAACTATGGCCTGCTTGTTTCCCAAAATGTTACAATGGCTTCTTTACATGGAACAAACTTTTGACCTCGCCTTCTCGACAGATCCGTTTTAACATTGACAGTTAGTGTTGTTCCATTGAACAAGAAAGCTTACAACAACCAAAATAACTCTTTCCAAAGTAAAGTTAGTTTTAAATAAATAAATCCCATAATTTGTGTGCCTATTACGAGCAACGGCTCTTTTTTGAACTAAAGATAGCATCTACCAAAGCCGGTACAAAACATGTGCTCGTAATGGTTTTTCCTTTTAGGTTGATAAAATATACCGCAACCCTATCCTCAAGAAAGCGTTTGACAGAATCTGGCATGCAGCACTGTGGGCAACCATGACAGTGTTCAGGATCAGCGTCAACTTTATTACAGTCATAAAAAGCCTGTATGACAACGCTACAAGTGCAGTCCTCCACAACAGCACCATCGGGAACTGGTTCGATCGTTCAGAACAACCACTGGCGTGGTTCAAAGATGCCTACTCTCTCCAACATTTTTCAACATCTTCTAGAGCACATCATGTTAGATGCCCCTGCACATAATGAAGGCACAGTCAGCATATGAGGTAGAGCAGTCTCCAATCTCTGTTTTGCGGATGACTTTGATGGACTGGCTGAAGAAGAACAAGAACTTGAACAGCTGATACAGAGGCTTAACGCTTGACACCACCTCCCCCCCCCAGAGCCTTTGGAATGAAAATAAGTGCAGAGAAGACCAACATGATGACCAAGAACACCAATGGCATCAACACGGTCATCAAAGTCCAAGGCCAATCCCTCAAAACGGTGCAGAGCTTCAAATATTTAGGAGCAACTGTATCAAACAATTGGTCCCGACAGGACGTCCTCTCCATGGTAGCACAAACTTCAAGGTAAGGTTGCTGCGATCCCGTGTCACCTACATCTTCCTATACTCTTTCGAAACAAGGACTCTCACAGCAGACCTACAACGAAGAATACAAAGCTTGGAGATGAGGTGCTACAGAAGACTTTTGGGCATTTCCTATACCCAGCACATCACCAACGACGAAGTCCGACAGACCATCCCACAAGCCATTGGACTACACGATGACTTGCTCACCGTGGTGAAGAAACGGAAACTCCGATGGTATGGCCACGTCACCAGATCATCAGGTCTTGCAAAGACCATCCTGCAAGGCACCGTGCAAGAAGGCAGAAGAAGAGGGAAACAGAAAAAAAGGTGGGAAGGCAACATTCGAGAATGGACTGGTTTGACATTGAGCGAAGCCATGAGGACTGCTGATAACAGAGAAAGATGGAATACGCTTGTTAAACGATCATTTTTGGTGCCCCAACGACTTTTGAGTTACGTGTGATGATATCCTGGAGAAGATACGATAATCTTACAAGGGGATTAAGATCTGTTGGTAGATGAGGCGTTTAGCTATCTTTATCATTCGTTCTTTACCAAGATTCCTAAGCGATGTGAGAGTCTAAATTACGGTGCTTGTGTCACATACAAATTTATATTTGTTCTCGGGTTTCAAAGTATCAATGGCTCATTTAAGAAATGATTTTTGTAAGTCAAATAACTAGTTTAATTGGTCTCAAGGGAAGAAGAGCTAGTGGACACACAACAATATAAATAGAATGACACCAGTCGTATATATGTGATTTCAACTTTTATATCTTCAACATAAATTCTAACACGACTTTAATAAAAATGTAATTAATAATTCTAAACTGTTCAATGTGCTGGGGAAGTTCTTTAGTAAGACTTCTTCGTCATGTACTATAAAGTTAGTGCGGTTGATGGTCTAATATTGTTACGAGTAGTTTTGGCATCAGTTACAGTTGGGAGGAGATTTAGCTCTCGTTTTTTGTGAGTACTTGAGTCTGGTGGTCACTCTGATAGAGTCTGGTCACTCTCAGGATGATCAGGCGAGTCTGGTAGCTACGGGGCCGGACGTGGTGAGGTAGATTCTAGAATCTAGTTGATCTCCTTCTTTCCACGGGAGCAAGCGTTCGGGCGTTGACTCCACAAACCGTCCCAGAGCTGAGCTGGAAAATCCAGAACTCTGGCTACAATATTCTATTCAGATATATTGGTATGTTGTGCCCTCTGCAAGGAGTCTTCAGCATCAGACACCTGCCGAGTTTCCCATACCATAAGCACACTATGATATCTGAATATAATCGGTTTCTGTAATACATATAACATGAACATAATAATACATGGCAATCAATATAATATTTAAACATACAAGTACCAGAAAACTACTAGTGTTAACGTACTTCTAGTCTCTGGGAACCGTGAAACCGTTTCTAGTCTATCAATCTGTTGGTGATGGCTGAGGGTTTTTTCACTTCAATCTGCTCCTTGACCCTTGTGGTCCTACGCTTCGTGTGTGACTGCGTTTATTCCGGGGTGTACGGAGTATATAGCGGGATCTACGTCATCTTCGACCAGTCATCTCGTTCTCGCGAATACGTGAATCTCGGACGTCTTTGTTCTCTTGTCCTGCCTCTGGGACACTATCTGTTACGTCTCAACCTCGAGTGTCAAGGGAGAGATGCAGGGTAGAGTTAAGAGTGATATATACTGAGTGGTCCAGATGGCTAAGTGCGCTAAGTTACATTCTTTATAGCGAGTTCTACATTATACTATCGGGAGTGAACCTCTCAAGGATGTTAATTTAATAACTGTGAACATTCCCTTAGCGAGCATTATGTACTGCAATAACAATGCGAATTTTAGGCTAAGCCCTTTTCCACCAAAAGTAAACAAAGCCTTGGTATTGGTGCCTTTTCAGGTACAATTAAGTGACATGGAGATGTGATTAACCGAACAAAGAGTCATTACAGAAACCGCACTCCTTTTTAGAAATTTTCTTTTATATTGAGATTTGAACCCCGGTTGCTTTGAATACTGTGCACACACCAGGTGAACCATGCTAGCTACTACTTATTACTTCTGTAATCACTGGCAGACGTATAACGACCTTTAGACAATCAGTTCGCACCTATCACGCACGCCCCTCAGCGGTTTCAGAGAAAAGTCTATTCAGTTTCACGTCAATCCACACCAAGTGGCCAGTGTTTACCTGAGCACGCGTTGTCGTAGCGCATCGTCTGCTGTTGCTATTTCCGACAGGGAAAATATTGTTATGAACACATACGTAGTTCAATGTGTGTGTGTGTGTGTGTGTGTGTGTGTGTGTGTGTGTGTGTGTTTTATTATTATTTAAGAAAAATTCATTACATTATTTATTTATTTATTTATTTATTTATTTACTTATTATTTATATATTTTTTAATTTAATTTAATTTTTTTTTAATTTTATAATATTTTTTTTTGTTTGGTTTTGAAGAATTTCTTTGTTTGTTGTACAGATTGTTTTATAGGGAGTTTTTTTATGTCTGATGTGAAGACTGCTTGCCTTGCATATGGCTAAAATAAAATAACTGTAAATTGTTCTGATGATGTATCTATTTTTATTATTATCATTAGTTCCCAGGTGAAAATGGTGATTTTATTAATTAATTTTTAAATTTTATTTGTTTATTTATTAATTTTAGTAGGTTTAGTGGATATTAATCGTTTTAGTATAGCTCTGAAAATGACGTGGGTCAGGAAACTAAAAAGCTGCTAAATGAAAAAGAATTTATTAAAGCAGATTTTGAATATATAGATAAAATTTAACTATATGGACCTGAGATCACAAAATTGTACAGGGCAACAAATACATTTTGGAAAAATGTTTTTGTAGGATACAAACAATTTTTCTATAAGGTTGACATAGAGCAATCAAGAGAATTACTTGCAGAACCAATATGTTTTAATGAAAGGATAAAGGTGGGTCAAAGTATAATTTCACAGGCTCAGTGGGTTGTGAGTATGGTGTTTGATCTTGAAAAAATAATGCATGTTTATTTTAAGAAATTCATTGTTACAACTCAAACTACTCCTTGGACCTTCGGATAAGAGTATAATCCGAGGTCTAGTCTGTGCATGCATGCATTCCATCATACAGACTTTAAAGATCCTGACGCTTATGTCATATACGGGTAAGTGCGGCTATACAAATACACCCAGCACAAACAAAAGGTCCAATATCTCCCGCCCCCTCCCCCCTCCTCAATCCCCGATTATTCAGGAATGTGCTCAGTCGTCCGGGCGTCAGACTATGCGCCCAAAGGCTGCAAGTGGGCGCCTCGGGCGCCTTGAGTTAGGTTCTATATTGTCCAGCGCCTTGAGCGGCTCTTGAGCTGGAAAAGCGCTATATGAAAGTGATTACATCAAATAATAAATTAAATAAATTAGACCGCGTTAACTCTCGCATTACTGCGGGGGTGGTGGTGGGGAGGGGAAAGTCTCCGCTACAATGTCTGTTCCATTATGACGTGACGTCGTTATTGTGTGTGTGCGTGTGCGTGTGTCTGTGTGTATAGGTGTGTTTGGTGTGGTGTGGCGTGTGTGTGTGTGGCTATTTTTCTACAAACTTCAGACAATACACGTGTTTTTGCTTGCTTACCGGAGCTATAAAATACATTCTCTCTCTCTCTCTCTCTCTCTCTCTCTCTCTCTCTCTCTCTCTCTCTCTCTCTCTCTCTCTCTCTCTCTCTCTCTTTGTCATCGTCCGAAAAGTGTGTGTGTGAAGAGGAGGGGAGACAAAAATAACGTTTGTCCCCACCCTAAGTACAGGAGGCGCAGCACCCCTACTTACCCTCCCCCTTCCCCTTCCCCGAGCCTCCTCCTCTCTCCTCTCCTACCCCCTCAGTTCCCACGCCACTGACTGAATCTCTCCAGCTTGTTTTGTGACTGGTCGTATATTCCTTGAGAAATCTTTGGTGGCGTCAGAACGCGAGTTCATAACGATGAGGGTTCAGCATCGACAGCACAGGGCGCTCCTGCTGAAAACCACGTCTCGCCTCCTTGAGGCACAGTTGTTTTCCTGGCACAGATTCGCTCATGGTTATTTTAGGGTAGACGTAGGCTTGCAACTTGTTTTGGTGGCCCTATTTCGCTAGGTCCGGTAACCCTTGCCTTTCTGTGGGCGAAGCAAACAGGGTTATTGGCCCTGACGCTGTAATCTTCCTCTGTGAAAGTTACATTTAACAGTTGCGGTTATTTTTCTTTCTCCAGTCAGGGAGTGTGGTAAGGATATGTGTGTGTGAGATCGAAGGAGGAACAGAGATTTTTTTTAAATTTATAAATGTTTATTACAATAAATAACTAGTTACTTGTTAGTTTGAAGCTTACAGCTTATTCTTTAAATCTAGAAGTAGAACTTGTTTTCAGGCACGCATGCATTCATATTACATGTATACATTCATTTAAACTTGTCAGATTGTACATAGTAAAAACAAAGCGTTCACTGTAACAATTTTGAAAAAAACTTTAAGACAGAAATGAAGGGAGACAGCTGTGAGAGCTAGAGAGAGAGAGAGAGAGAGAGAGAGAGAGAGAGAGAGAGAGAGAGAGAGAGAGAGAGAGAGAGAGAGAGAGAGAGAGAGAGAGAGAGAGAGCTAGAGAGAGAGAGAGAGAGAGAGAGCTAGAGAGAGAGAGAGAGAGAGAGAGAGAGGAGAGTACGGGGGAGAGGGAAGATATCAATGGGAATGTGGAAAGGACGAAGATATTTAGTTTACAAATTGTTTTGTGCGTGATGAAAAAAAAAAAAAAAAAATGAAGAAAAGAAATTAAGCATGTGTTTGACCCCTGAATGTCAACTGTTTGTTTTACAAGCATTACCGACTTCAGCAGTTGGCACCTTGGGTTAATGGAACAAATTGATCATTTACAACCTGGTAGCTATAGTATTGTGTGGATTAACGACACACAATAAGTGAGTGGAGTGGAGAGAGACAGACAGACAGACAGACAGGGGAAGGGGGCACAGAGACAGAGGGTGTGAGTGAGACAGTGAAAGAAATAGAAAGAGAGAGACAAAGACAGACAAATAGACAGACAGTATATGCGCGGACGTGCGCGCATGTGTGTATGTATGTATGTATGTATGAATGACAGACGAAAACCTCGTATCTCATTTTTTGCTGTTTTGAGAAAATCGAGAAAAACTGTTTCAACCAGTCGGGAAACGCCAAACCAGTGACTTTTTTTTTTTACTTCAAAGGAACTAAGAAAGGTCTAGAAATTTGGCAGTATGGGATAAAAGGTCGAAGAAGTGTTTTCCGTTGAGAACTGGAAGCAAATGAAGAGGTACGAGGTTTTCGACTTACAACTTTGTAAAAAAGTTTGAGTTACGCGGTTTTTCGAATAAAACAACAGACCCTGGTACAACACAAAATCAGAGGAAAACGTTGTCAAAGATCGCAGTAAAGCCATATTTATTGGTGTCACAAACTGTCAAAACGTCAAACACAGAAATACCGTATCTTCCGGCATTTACTATCCTGTGGGGCACCACAGATGATCGTTTAACCAGCATACTCCATCTGTCTCTGTCCTCAGCAGCCCTGATGGCTTCGCTCAGTGTCAAACCAGTCCATTCTCGAATGTTGTCCTCCCACCTCTTTTTCGGTCTCCCTCTTCTTCTATCTCCTTGCACTGTGCCTTGCAGAATGGTCTTTGCAAGGCCTGATGATCTGGTGACGTGGCCATACCATCGGAGTTTCCGTTTCTTCACCACTGTGAGCAGGTCATCGTGTTGTCCAGTGGCTTGTGTGATGGTCTGTCGGACTTCGTCGTTTGTGATGTGTTGGGTATAGCATAGAGCTTATAGTAAAGAGAGAGCCAAGAAGCATGATGCGCGAGCGAGGTATCAATCAAGACGCTTTCCGCGCAACTGTCAAGCCGTCTTTCCGGTTTTCTTAGAAGACTGCAAAATGGGTGGCGAAAATTGTGTACTTCCAAATTGTACTGCCAACAGGACCTATAATTTTGGTCTTTCGTATCACAAGATTCCTAAAAAAGGTGTTTGTGCCAAAAAGGATGCCTGGAGGGAAACCCTGATACAGAAAATTGATCGAGCAGACCGGTGGTTTCTGAAAGAGAAAAAGAAGATTGATGCAAATATTTACATTTGCTCTCGTCACTTCAAAGCAGAATGTTTTAGGATAGGTGAGAGTTTTTGATTATTTTTTTTAAGCTTTGTTGGTTTTTAATCATCATATACTAACATGCCCACTGTTTATTAGCTTTTAGTTTGTTTTAATAAAGTACTAACGGGGATAATCTGCTTTTTATCAAGTAGGCCTACTAACCAACTTGTCTACACTACAGTGTACAGCTATAGGCTATAGTATAGGCCTAATGATTCATCTGCTTTTACCCTCATTCTGATTCTCTCAGTCTCAGCCATTTTGTTTAAGCCTAGGCCGGTAATCCTGCAGAATAATAGGGTCATCAGGTTTGTCATAGGGTTAGGGTAAATCAGAGCACGTGCTCAATTAGGGGTAGCCTACCTAGGGGTAGTATTTCTGTAGTATTAGTACTGACCCTAACCCTAATCCAAAAACTATAACTAACTACCACTATTAATTTTTGGCATTATATAATTTAATTGTATTGTGTGGAGCCAGCATTCTAAACAGTGAACATTTTACATATAATTATTATATAGCCTTATACAGTTATAGGGCCTATTGTATTATTATTCTGATGCATAAATCACATGGGAGACCAGTGCATTTTATTAGCAATTACATAGGCCTACTGTATTTTGGGGATGTGTTTAGATCAATATATGGCTAACTTTTATTAAAACATATATGTCATTCACTTTTTATTAAAATTTATCATTCCTTTTTTTAAAAAAAAATTACATTGTTTCACTCACTTGCACATTTAGACCTACACATTACAGTGAAACTGTCAGTGTAAAAACTAGCACTAGTAATAGTATTAATATTTTCAGAAAGTTGGCCTAATAATAAATAATATTAATAGTAAAAAGAAAAATGTTTGAATAGTTACACTGTGACTAACAGTAACAATTGTCCACTATTTTACAGGAACATGTTCCAAGCCAAGGAAATATCTCATTCCAGGAAGCCTTCCAGCTGAGAATATGCCTGTAAAATCTGTAGTCACACTCAAGCCTCCAGAGAGGAAAGACCCTGTGAGTGTCACGTGGGGTTTATGGGCTCTGCACAATGGAATTATGGACCCTCACGTTTATTCGGTGGGAACTGCTAGTAAGTCACCCTATGAATTACTTTAATAAATTTATTTGTTTAGCTCGTTCTGTGTTAAGGTTGGGGTACAGAAATAGATAGAAAAATGGTAAAAGATTACTGTCACACTAGCTTTCACACGGCTATGAATCATATGTAGTCCAGCCACTTGATAACAGTTAAAATCACACATTTATTTCTTCTACTCTATACAAGATTCTCTAAGTACTAATCTAACTTAAAAAGTCTCTTTCAATGCTAATAGTTCGATCGCTGATAGTCTAGGCAGCTGTTATATCTTCCTCGGGCACTTTCTATTATATCTCATGTAGATTTGGACTACTGTGGTCCGTTTTACAGTTTCTGAAGAGTTGGACTACTGTGGTCCTGCTATGATCAGTTTAAGTGCACCTTGGCGTGTTATGCACTTAACTCATGAGTGGGGGTTCGAAGTCCTTCTGTGAGGTAGCTTCTGGTCCACCTGTGTCGTTGTGTAGTTGGGTTCCCTTGCCACGCTGTGGGGTCTTGTAGGGAGTTTTCCAAGGCAGCTCTTTCCGTCTTGTGCGGTTGAGGCTCCTCAACCAACTGGTCGTTTCTGTGGAGTGGGGTGCACAGGATAGCTCGGGATAGCTCGGGATAGCTCGCCTGCTCGTCTGTAATATAAGAGACGAAATTCTGCACAACCCTGAATAATCGGTTTGTGCAGAGCGTCTCACTGAAAGCCAAGTAGCCCTCAGTGATAGCTCCACATCCCTATACATAAGCGACGAACATTCTGCTACTTCCGGGTTCCACTGGAATCTCACTCTAAATTCCTATACATACATAAATATAAATCGTGGCTAACTATACACATCCAGAATTAATAATATTATAAACATTCACGGGTACAGCCACTGGTCTGCAAACATACATATAAGTTAAACAACAGTGGTTCCGTACGGGATACAACATGGCGGCGCAACCGGTCGTGTTTCACCACGTGTTCGGCGTTTCCACATGGTCACGCAAATTCGGATTAATAATTCACATTTATGCATAGCAAATTCTTCAAACATAATTTCAACAATAATATAAATATATCACGATGAAACAGAAGGGTGTTCATTTACCTGTTTGACAAGTTCAGGCCCGTGGTGGCTTGATAGAATTCTAAGATTCTAACGTCCTGCTTCCTGGTCTATGAGTGAAGAGATTTCTCTGTCAGCTTTCTAGCTGTTAACACTTCGGTGTATTCCTCCCAACTGACCAAAGATAAGCTAGGTTTGGACCCAGTCAAACTGGCTCGAACCGCTTTGCGTAAGCTCCCATTGGTTAAAATGTTTACGACTCTCGTAATTACGATGATGTCATGGCCTCAGCCAGCGTCAACTATCACTGTGTGTATGATCGGCAGTATGCTACCGCTACGCTTGATTACTTTCATCGTCTGCTCCTAACTTTGAAATTCTAATATTATATATACTAACCAAGCTAAATATTAAAATAAGCAGAGTTAATACTAGCCAGTTCGTGACAGGCTCCCTCAACTGAAAAAAGGCGATGACTACTGGATTCGACCTTTTTCTACTACAGTGCCTAGTTTAACGCTGCACTATCCTAGGGTCCTATTTACAAACTAAGTAAGTTGCTCTACCTGAGCTGCAATGCTGTGCCAGGTAGCTATGGACACTAGTGACAGGGTATTACTGGGCGGGGACGAATTCTGGTGCTGTGGCCCTTAGTTGTGTTGGGTGGGCGACAGCTGCTGTGTCCTCCACGAGATGGCGACTGAGGTAGTCGGCTCCGTGGTTCTCTTTGCCGGGGATGTACTCGATTTGGAATGAGTATGCCTGAAGGGTGAGTGCCCATCGCATCAGGCGAGAGTTCAAAGACTTGGAGGCTGCCAGGAACGATAGTGGTTGATGGTCCACCTGAACTGTGAAGTGGGTCCCATACAGGTAGAGTTGAAACTTCTGTATGGCCCAGACTAGTCCAAGGCATTCTTTCTCCGACGTGGCGTAGTGGGTCTCGGCGGGTCTCAATTTTCTGCTGGCGTCGGCGACAGGGAATAGCGTCTCTGCATTCTTGGGGTCGCGCTGTAGCAGTACTGCTCCGAGGCCTAAGTCGCTTGCGTCGGTGCGAAGAACGAATGGCTGAGTCAAATCGGGTAGGTGGAGTACTGGCGCCGATGTCATTCTGTCCTTGAGTGTTTGGAATGCTGTCTCGCATTCCGCTGTCCATACGACTTTGTCCGGGGCGATTTTCCGGGTTCCATTTGTCAGTGGTACGGCGATACTGTTGTAGTTGGGGATGAACTTCTTCGGCGATGGCGATGGCCATCCATGTGTGAGTGCTGGGGGTCGCTGGTCGGTCCGTGTATTTCTTGAGGAGATTGATGTGGTGGTATCGGGCTCTCCCGTTCACCTCTACTTGGTAGACTGTCTTGGATTTCTTGGCAGTCACCCGGTACGGTCCTCTCCAAGCGATGTCCAGCTTGTTGGTTCCACTTGGAAGTAAGAGTAGCACTTGATCGCCGACTTGCAGTTCTCTGTCCTTCGCGTGGCGGTTGTAGTACTTCGCCTGACGGGCTCTTGCCTTCTTCAGTGCTTCACCAGCTTTCTTCCACGTTGCTTTGAGGGTTTCCTGCAGGTCTGCGACGTACTTGGTGGCACCTCTTGGTGTGTCGTCTATCTTGGCCTCCGTCCAACTTCTGCGTAGGGCTTCTAGCGGTCCTGCTAGAGGTCTGCCGAATAGCAATGTTGACGGGGTGTAGCCTGTGGCTGCATGGGGCGTTTCTCGGTATGCGAACAGTGCCGCATTCACGTAGGTGTCCCACGCTTCTGGATTGTCGTCGGCGACTTTCCTGAGTATGGTGAGAAGGGTTCCATTCAGTCTTTCTACTTGTCCGTTGCTGGCTGGGTGGTATGGTGGTGTGCGAATGTGATGGACTTGTATCAACTCGAACACGTCTTGCATCAGGCGGCCGGTGAACTGAGATCCGTTGTCCGTTCTAATGCTGTCCGGGAATCCGACTCTGGTAAAGATGGCGATGAGTGCATCTGCAATCTTCTTGGTGTCGATCGCTGGCAACGGGACTGCTTCGCACCACATCGTACATGCGTCGACGAGTGGGAGTAGAAATCTGTTCCGCTTCTTGGTCATGGGCAGTGGTCCTACTATGTCTACTGAGACTTGCTGGAATGGCACGCCGACTACTACCGATGGTCCTAAGGTAACTGGTACGGTGTGATGTCGCGGGGAATATCGTTGACATTGGTGGCAAGATTTCACGTAGCGCTTGACATCCTCCGTGATTCCTGGCCAATAGTAGTGTGCGCTGATTCTCTGCACTGTGGCTCCAATTCCCATGTGTCCGCTGAGTGGCATGCTGTGGCCTAACTCTAGTACTTGGGCTCGAAGGGTGGCTGGTAGTACTAGTTGGGTGTGATCTCCATCTCCTTGTCGATGTAGAACTCCCTCTTCCATGTAGAAGTCTCCCTTGTGCGGGGGTGTGTGCGCCTTGGGTAGCTTCTGGAAGCACTTCGCTATCGAGGTGTCTTCTTTCTGTGCTGTTTTGATCTCTTCGAGTCCTGGATTCGGAGCGAACTCGGGCTGGGGTGGTTGGGTTTTAGCTTGGGCCCTGGTTTGCACTGCAGCTATCTCTACAGTTTTTGGGGGCGTGCCTAAGAACACATACCTACAACCTAGCACTAGATCATACAGGGGTTTCTGTAACACAGCTGCTTGGATTCGTCCTGTGACGTACCTACTCTCTACTTCGATCCATGCTATTGGGCAAGTAGTCGTCGGTTTCGTCAAGTCTGCTCCTTGTAAGTCGACTGTCTTGTCTGTCAAGTCCGCGCGCGATACAAGAGATTCGCTAACTATCGCGTCGTATGATAGACCTGTGTCATACAGACAGCTCGCTTCTTTTCCGTTGACCTTGACCGTGTCTGTCACCGATGGGTGATCTCCGATAGTGTGTGGCTTGTTACCGCTGCTTTGAGTTAGAACTCTGTGCGCTGGCCGGCTTTCGCGCTCTTCCCTACGTTGTGCGGCCAACTTGAAACATTCTGCGGTGGAGTGATTGTTTCTGTTGCAGAACGAACAATACCGTCTCTGTTCTGCGGGACCTCTTTTCCCGAATTCCGTGTTGGGTCCTTTATTTTGCCCAGGTCTGGGATTATTCGGCTTATTCGCGGTGCGCTCTTCCCGGTTAGGGCTTCGTTTCTGTGCCTCTTTCCCGTTAGGCTTTAGGTCTCGCCTGAAGCTCTTGGCTTCTCCGTGTGCGGCCACGTACCTATCTGCGACCTTGACCAGATCTTCCAGTCTGTCCGCGCCCTGTTCTACTGAGAATGTTCTCAGCTCGGGGGTCATGGTTTCCCGTAGCTGTTCCCATACTAACAGTTCTGTCAGTCCATCATACGTCTTAGCCGTGGCTGACTGGCTAATCCACTTATCCAGCGTTGTGGACAACCGATCCGCGAACTGCGCATAGCTCTCTCCTTTCCCTCTCCGATTGGTGCGGAATTTTTGCCGGTAGCATTCTCCTGTCAGTTCGAATCCCGTTAGGAGTGCCTCTTTTACTTTGTGATAGTCAGTCACTCTGTCAGTCGGTAGCTTACTGTAGATGTCATAAGCCTTTCCTCTAAGCCCTTGACTAAGCTTGAAAGACCAATGAGTGGGATCTAGTTTGTACTCTGTTGCTAGACGCTCAAACCTAGTCAGATAGAGATCTAGACCTTCCTCTCTCTCATTGAATGTTCCCAGTGGAAATGACATTCCTTGTACAGGGTTGGATGCTACCTCTAGCTGATCTGAGTGGGAAGGGGTTGAGGAAGAACTTGAAGCTCCTGATCCCAATCTTCTTAGCTCTAACTCATGCTGTCTTTCTTTTTCCTTTTCTTCCCTCTCTTTTTCTTTTTCTGCCCGCTCTTTTTCTTTTTCTGCCCGCTCTTTTTCTTTTTTCTGCCCGCTCATAATCCCACCTCCTAATTTCTGCTTCTCTCTCTGCTGCTACCTTCTTCTGCTCTGCTTCTAATGCCAGTTTCTTCTGTTCTGCTTCTAATTCTAATTTCTTTTGCTCTGCTTCTAAGGCTAGTTTCTTCGCCTCCCTCTCTGCTGCTCTCTCTGCCTTAGCCTCCTGTTTCTCTACCTCTGCATTGATATACGCAATTAGGTCTCCCCCTGCTAAGTGTAAAGCTTCCCCTAATTCCTTGAAGCGCAATCTCAAGGCCACTGGGTCCGACATTGTCAAAAGTGTCTATGAACAACCTCTGAATCACGTGGAATACCAAAACACTAGCAATATTGCAATTCAATAAAAACAATGCAAAGACAATCAAATTCGTAATCAATAATAGAATAAAACAAAAGTCAAATGGCATACAACAGTTACTTAAGCAAAACCTGCAAAAGAACAATGCAACCTACAGACACAAAAATATTTGAAGCAAAAAAGTTTTTAACTAAAGAATAGTGCACCAAAACTGATCAGTGTTATACCCTTCCTATTATACACAGATCCTAGCTAGGCTCGCCAATTAAAGTGTCACGTGGGGTTTATGGGCTCTGCACAATGGAATTATGGACCCTCACGTTTATTCGGTGGGAACTGCTAGTAAGTCACCCTATGAATTACTTTAATAAATTTATTTGTTTAGCTCGTTCTGTGTTAAGGTTGGGGTACAGAAATAGATAGAAAAATGGTAAAAGATTACTGTCACACTAGCTTTCACACGGCTATGAATCATATGTAGTCCAGCCACTTGATAACAGTTAAAATCACACATTTATTTCTTCTACTCTATACAAGATTCTCTAAGTACTAATCTAACTTAAAAAGTCTCTTTCAATGCTAATAGTTCGATCGCTGATAGTCTAGGCAGCTGTTATATCTTCCTCGGGCACTTTCTATTATATCTCATGTAGATTTGGACTACTGTGGTCCGTTTTACAGTTTCTGAAGAGTTGGACTACTGTGGTCCTGCTATGATCAGTTTAAGTGCACCTTGGCGTGTTATGCACTTAACTCATGAGTGGGGGTTCGAAGTCCTTCTGTGAGGTAGCTTCTGGTCCACCTGTGTCGTTGTGTAGTTGGGTTCCCTTGCCACGCTGTGGGGTCTTGTAGGGAGTTTTCCAAGGCAGCTCTTTCCGTCTTGTGCGGTTGAGGCTCCTCAACCAACTGGTCGTTTCTGTGGAGTGGGGTGCACAGGATAGCTCGGGATAGCTCGGGATAGCTCGCCTGCTCGTCTGTAATATAAGAGACGAAATTCTGCACAACCCTGAATAATCGGTTTGTGCAGAGCGTCTCACTGAAAGCCAAGTAGCCCTCAGTGATAGCTCCACATCCCTATACATAAGCGACGAACATTCTGCTACTTCCGGGTTCCACTGGAATCTCACTCTAAATTCCTATACATACATAAATATAAATCGTGGCTAACTATACACATCCAGAATTAATAATATTATAAACATTCACGGGTACAGCCACTGGTCTGCAAACATACATATAAGTTAAACAACAGTGGTTCCGTACGGGATACAACATGGCGGCGCAACCGGTCGTGTTTCACCACGTGTTCGGCGTTTCCACATGGTCACGCAAATTCGGATTAATAATTCACATTTATGCATAGCAAATTCTTCAAACATAATTTCAACAATAATATAAATATATCACGATGAAACAGAAGGGTGTTCATTTACCTGTTTGACAAGTTCAGGCCCGTGGTGGCTTGATAGAATTCTAAGATTCTAACGTCCTGCTTCCTGGTCTATGAGTGAAGAGATTTCTCTGTCAGCTTTCTAGCTGTTAACACTTCGGTGTATTCCTCCCAACTGACCAAAGATAAGCTAGGTTTGGACCCAGTCAAACTGGCTCGAACCGCTTTGCGTAAGCTCCCATTGGTTAAAATGTTTACGACTCTCGTAATTACGATGATGTCATGGCCTCAGCCAGCGTCAACTATCACTGTGTGTATGATCGGCAGTATGCTACCGCTACGCTTGATTACTTTCATCGTCTGCTCCTAACTTTGAAATTCTAATATTATATATACTAACCAAGCTAAATATTAAAATAAGCAGAGTTAATACTAGCCAGTTCGTGACAGTGAGTATTCATTAAAAAAAATGTTGCAACCTGATATTAATATTAATATATAGGGATCTGTACAAGGCACCAGCCTCCAAAGTGTAGTGGTTAAGGGGACGGGAAAATGTCACACAAACTGTTGCCTCCATGTTTGTGAAAGTCAGTGTTTTTATCCAGTGATGGGAGTTATATGCAAGTTTGGTTAACCCCCGTGTCTGTGTGTGGTTTTTATCAGTGGAACAATTTTAACCTATGAAGGTTTTTATCAGTGCCATTATAACATTTTAATGCTGCCACATCACTTCTAGTCTGATGTGCCAGTCCAAATCCCGAAAAAAGGCCGATAGAAATGTTTCACAAAATAAGAACTACTACCTACTGAAAAGGATAAGGCGCTCAAACGCGGCAACCAACGAGGAGGCAAAAAAAACAACAACACATCCTTCATGCAAAGGACACCGACAACGCGCTCAATCGCGGTGCACCCAAAATATAATATGATTGGGTCTGTGATGTTTCTGAACTTACCCACAAGCATGTTACAGTGAGTTCAATACAGGTAGTTTTTTGATGTTTGTGAAAAAAAAAAAAAAAAAAAAAAATATATATATATATATATATATATATATATATATATATATATATATATATATATATATATATTATATATATATATATATTATATATATATATATATATATATATATATATATATATATATATATATATATATATATATATATATATATATATATATATATATATATATATATATATATATATATATATATATATATATATATATATATATAAAAATATATATATATATATATATATATATATATATAAAAATATATAAATATATATAAATATATATATATATATATATATATATATATATATATATATATATATATATATATATATATATATAAAGTTCTTTCTCTTTTCTTACCACAGGCCTACCGAGAACCACCCCCAGAGGTAAATAGGGTTGTCTATCTGACACTCGAGGATCTCATGAAAGATGCCAGGAGATTGCCACAGGGTTGGTTAGTTTTGTCTGCAGATGATCACAGTGCTACTTTTGGTAATATAGAAGGTGACCATTTAAAAACCAAAGTACTTATACATGCTGATCTCACAGCTTCTGTTAGGGTCTTAGGGATGCCTGCAGCCCATCTAACAGAGGAAATGGAAGCAACTCGTTTGCATACCTTGTTATCAAGGTTGTCCAACATGAAATTGTGTACAGGTGTCACAGATCCTGAAGTACAGGAATACTCAAAACCACCTTCAGCACAATTGTCTCAAACACATTTCCTGCATACAACCCTTGTGTGTCCAGAAGATAAACCCTACACTACCTCATGTGTGCGTTCATCTATTTGTCGTCTTCTCTGTGATCAGCAATTGTGCAGCCAGTGCTCTAGAATTAAAACGCTGTTAGCAAAGAAAAGAAAAACAGCACAAGAGAAAGAAGAAGAACCACTACATAGATACAAGCCTCTTAATACTGCATCTCACACAAAACTTAGGGAAGAAGTGAAAGAGTTGCGTAAAACCAAAAATGTTCATGAAAAAGAGTTGGATTTGATAAGAAAGCGTCTAAATGAAGTCTCAGTTTCAGTCCAACCTGAGCTGCATAAAGAGTTGAATAACCTTTTATCCATACACGAAAATGAAATTGATGATGATTTCACTCGTTTGTTCTGGCAGGAACAATCCAAAGCTTTTAAATGTAAAAACAAAGGGATGAAGTGGCATCCAATGATGATTAGACTTGCCCTTCTCATTCATAGCAGAGGCCCTGGAGTCTACAATACACTACGTGACACCGGTGTATTAAAGCTTCCTGGTGAGTCAACACTGCGAGACTACAGCAATTATATCCACCCACAGTCAGGCTTCAACCCACAAGTGATTTCAGAAATCAAAGAGTATGCAGAAAAACTTCCTGAGAATCAGCGTTTTGTAATTTTGTTACATGATGAAATGACAGTAAAAGAAGATCTGGTATGGGACAGTAAAACTGACAAGCTTGTTGGTTTTGTCAATCTTGATCAGTGCAAAGACAACCCAGTTAGCAATAAAATTGCCAGCCATGTATTAGTATTCTATGTTGTTGGTATCAATAGTAATCTGAAGTTTAGCATGGGTTTTTTTGGCTCAAAAACTGCCAGCTCGTATGAAATGTGTCCTCTTTTTTGGAAGGCAGTGTGTATTCTTGAACAGCAATGTAAACTGAAAGTAGTGGCATCCACGAGTGACAAAGCATCACCCAACCAGCGACTGTACCAAATGCATGCAGCAGCAAAAGACATCTGTAATAAAACATATAATTACTATGCACACGATGGTCCTAGAGATATATTTTTTTTCTCAGATGTACCACATTTAGTCAAAACTGTGCGAAATAATTTATTCCGCAGTGGCCCAGGCAAGACAAACTTACTCTGGAACAACGGCAAAGAGATGACTTGGTCTCATATTGTGCAAGTTTATGAAGAAGATACAAGACAACAGTTAGCGAGGAGGCATAAATTGACACATGAACATGTTCATCCCAGAAGCCATTCTCTGATGAAAGTAAAGTTAGCTGCACAGGTATTAAGCAAAAGTGTAGGTGTCATTTTACAAGGGCATGGATATGAACATTGTCATGAAACAGCACGTCTAATTCTTTTCATGAACAGGTTCTTTGACTGTTTAAATGCAAGGTCATTTGACGAGGCTGCGAGAAAAAGAAATCCAGATCTTAAGCCATACACAGACCTGGATGATCCACGCTTCCAGTTTTTGGATGAATTTCTGGCTTACCTGAGTCAGTGGAGAGACAGTGTAAATGCACGCCCTGGACATTTTACTCAATCTGACAGGGCCAAAATGTTCTTAAGTCACCAGACCTTTAAGGGGCTTGTGATGACTATAAATTCTTTCAAAGAAGTGTGTCGTTATTTGTTAGACAATGGAGTAACATTTGTGCTGAGTAATCGTTTTTGCCAGGACCCTTTAGAGGCTCACTTTGGCAGGCATCGTGCTCTAGGCAGACGCACTGACAATCCCACCATACACACGTTTGGATACCAAGAGAATAAAATACGTCTTCAGAGAGATCTGGCATTGAAAATGCAGCCTAAAGGAAATGTAGAAAAGCGAAAACAAGATGGTTTGCCAGTGACTATTTCAAATAGTCCGTTAAAGAAACTAAGGCACTAGTGAATTTGAATGAAACAATGTGGTACACCAGTTTGTATAACATAATGCTGTACACCACTTTGTATAACATAATGCTGTACACCAGTTTGTATAACATAATGCTGTACACCAGTTTGTATAACATAATGCTGTACACCAGTTTGTATAACATAATGCTGTACACCAGTTTGTATAACATAAACAATGTGGTACATCAGTTTGTAAAACCTTCTCTATGATTCAAAGGTATCTGTAACCTCCAAGTCTGAACCCGATTATGTTGTCCGAATGGCGTTTTGTTTTAATTCTAAAAGATGTTAACTTGTATCAACTTGTTAATTTTTCTGGAGTAATTTATTAAATAGGCTTTTTAAGCCATTTTTGTTTATGCACAGCACATCAACCCAGGGGCATTCAATGTGGGGCTGGAAATCAGCCATGTATTAGTATTCTATGTTGTTGGTATCAATAGTAATCTGAAGTTTAGCATGGGTTTTTTTGGCTCAAAAACTGCCAGCTCGTATGAAATGTGTCCTCTTTTTTGGAAGGCAGTGTGTATTCTTGAACAGCAATGTAAACTGAAAGTAATGGCATCCACGAGTGACAAAGTGTGTGATGAAGTGTTTTGAACGAATTGTTCTGAGGAAACTCCTAACGCAGACACAGCATTTACAAGACCCACACCAATTCGCTTACAGACAAAACAGATCCACTGACGATGCAACGCTGACCATACTCAACAATGCCTACACTCATTTAGAAAAACCTGGTTCATTTGTTCGCATTCTTTTTGTTGATTTCTCGTCTGCTTTTAACACCATTCAACCTCACTTGATGGCTTCGAAGCTTCTGAAGCTCGAAGTTCATTATAAACTTATTCTTTGGATAACAGATTTTCTGGTCAATAGGTCACAGATAGTTTGCTTCGACAAAACACTTTCTGACTCTCGCAACACATCTACCGGTGCTCCTCAAGGTACTGTTCTCTCCCCTGTCCTGTTTACTCTCTATACAAATGACTGTACTGGTAGTGACGCCTTTCCTCTTATTAAATACTCTGATGACACAGCTCTCGAAGATCTCTCCAATTCGGATTCACACTACCTTCAGGAGGTTCAAAGATTTTCCACCTGGTGCAAAGAGAACTACCTTGACCTGAACGTAAAGAAAACAAAAGAAATGTTGATTGATTTCCGCAGAACCCCCCATGTCATCCCAGATCTGTTTATTGATGGTGTAAAAGTGGAGCGTGTGAACGAGTACAAATACCTTGAAACTGTTATTGACAACAAACTTAATTTCGATACCAACACCACGTCCATTCAAAAGAAATGCCAATCAAGAATTTACTGTCTTCAAAAACTTCGATCCCTGAATGTGAACAACTCTGTCCTCTGCTCGTTTTACAGGTGTTTTATTGAATCTGTTGTTACGTTTGGTTTTATGTCCTGGTATGGTGGCCTGAGTGTAAAGAACAAGAATGTGCTTGACAGAGTGGTGAAAGTGTGTGGAAAAGTAGTGGGTGAACAGCAGAAGAGTCTGAATGAGTTGTATGAATGTCGTGTTGTGCAAAAGGCAATGATGTTTGCGGGAGACACTACACATGTTCTGGCCAAACTGTATGACGTTCTCCCATCTGGACGCCGCTTCCGTGTACCCAAATGTTCCACTGTACGAACCAGATCTAGCTTTGTCCCCAAATCCATCCAACTATTAAACAAAATGTAATATGTCTCTCTCAAAATTAATAGAAGTGTGTGTGTGCGTGTACGTGTGTGAGTGTGTATTTTGCTCATCCCCGCTTTTAATTGTTATCCCTGGTGTGTGTGGGGGATTGGGTGTAAGGGTTTGTAGTCTATGTATGTGCGCTCTCTTTTGCTCCATGTCTACTTATATATCTGTGCAATTTAATAGACTTTGATCTGTCGTTGTGGTTCGACCTAGCTGTTGGTGTGTGACGATTTTTAAATGATGGCGATTTATCAATTTAATAAGCGTGTGTTTGTTAGTACTTCTCCTCTAACTGTTAAAATATCGGGGACTGTTTTATGCATCTTATTTTATCTTATTATTATTGTCTGTGGCTTCGTCATAGTCTATACATTATTCTATGAACCTGTTAATGAATGAATGCTCATAATGCACTTGTTTATATATTTATTGTAATTTGTTTTAGCAATGCCAGCAAAGCATGTCTTAATTTCTCTGTTTGACTTTGAGATAATAAAGTATTCTTGAATCTTGAATCTTGAAGGTCTCCAAGCCTTTGGTGTGATATCTTGGAGGCTGTAGTAAGTTACAGGCTAATGATCCTATCACTTCCTCCTTCTCTACTGATGTCGTTTGATGACATAATTTTTTTTATTTTGTACATGAAATTTTAATTTTTTTTGCATCACTGATTATTACAATTCTTTTAACCCTAACACACCATCAACGTTGTTTACCAACCTGGGGTCTTCTGAGGACTCCACGTTTGTATTTTTCTCTCTCAACTGTTTGTTGTTGAGGGTTACTCAAATTAGTTTTTTTTTTTTTTGGTGTCTTAAGAATATATTTCAGGTTTACAGAATACAGAATTTATTCAGCCAAATGACAACATACATTGCATATGGAAATTGTCTCGATGTTGGTAAACAGTCACACACCCATCTAGTCTACACGCATCCACACCCACATAAGCATACAGCCACATACTGTGAAAGTTTGAAAACAAAGTTATATCAAAGCACACTATGTAATGTGAAAGTTTGAGAACAAAGTTATATCAAAGCACACTATGTGATGTGACAGTTTCAAAACAAAGTTATGTCAAAGCACACTATGTTAGCAGATAACAGACTTTATTTCGCCAAGTGACATTTACAAAAGCACCTGGAACATACTATGATGGTGCAACATTCAAAACTATCACTCTTACATCTACTATATCACTTGTACATCCTGAAAAACAATACAAGCATTGTGAGAATAAAATATGTTGTTTATTTAAACAGTAGTAAGTTAGTTCCTCATACAATGTTATACTTGTGTGTTTGTAAATCTAATTATATAGTTTTAACAATACAGTGTACATTTTCAACGTCATCATCTGAGTTTTGTCTGTGGGCCAATTTTTCAAATGTACTGCGTTTACATTCCGTAAAAAAAAAGAAGAAATAAACCAATCCGGGAGCCGGGATAGGTCAGTTGGTAGAGTGACAAGCTTGTATTACTAAGGTTGCGGGTTCGATTCCCGGTGACTCAGACATAAAAATTTACTGTGAACACTGGCCATCTTACTGTTGCTATCAGTATGATGGTTGTTTTAGTGTATAGTAGGGTGGGTAAGGAGATTTGGAATGTTGGTTTGTTGTGGGGGTGTTTGACTGCGAGTGAGTGTGTACGTCAACAGGCTGCAAGTATGAAAGGCGCCTTGAATCGCCGTGAACCGTGAGATATGTGCGCTATACATCATTGTAAATAAATAAATAAACAATCCAAATTTGTAAAGTAGTATACCAAGCGGGGTCCTGCCGGGTCTCAACTTGTTTTTATTCTTTGAATTTTTGTTTTTAAAGAATGCATTATAAGTCTAATTATATAATATGTACCAAGTTAAACTGATCTGCGACATACAAAAATCAAGAACGAATTGGATGGTTATAGTACATGCAGCAGAAACCCAAAAAAATCACTCTGGTTTGTTTAGGGTTAAACACCTTTAGCAGTTTAGTTCAGTTATTTAATTTAATGTCTGTTCACACAATGGTATCACATTAGACAAAAAACAAACAAACAAAAATTTAAAAAAGGTAAAAAAAAGTGCATTTATAAAACTCTACCAACAGGCGATTTTAAAATAGCATTTACAATTTTAACAACATTAATTTTGTATTATATAAAATATCTTCTTTCGATTGACCAAAGTCTTTTATATTCAGACTGTCCTCTTTTAATTTGGAACAGATCACTGGGCATTAGAAAAAAATATGATCTGAAAATTTTCCTGTACATGGACAAGTAACATCAGAAGAATATTTAGTACTCCATGAATTTATTCTTAATTTCAATATAATTTTTTATATATGTCTTGGACAATTTAAAGCTGTACATATTTTAGGTTTCTATATGTTTTTCTACTGCTTTATCCAATTGTAAAAAACATTTCATTACAAGACAAATGTATATTATCTATCACAGTGGCACATGTATTTTTCATAGCCCTTTGTCTATTTATCACATACATCATTCCAGAATATACTGCAATGTGATGGTATCCAACAAAATTCACACCTTTAGCATGATATGTACATTGTGATTATTGTTACAAATGAAGAGTGCATTGTGATTATTGTTACGATTGAAAAGTGCAAATACAATGTAAAAGATAATAAAAATATGAAGAATAACAAAAGGTGTTGTTTTTTTTTTTTACTGCTTTGTATACAATTTATTTTCTAAATTCAATTCAAATTATACCCGTTTCACATTAAAACTCTGGCTTTATTGTGTACAGTATACAAATTGGCCGGCTCACTTAACTTAAAGAAATTACTACAGCTGAATATATTTTTTTTAAACTTGAAATTACTTCCCTTTCTTATAAGCAACTAAAAGTAAAACCAGTACCTTAATTATAACAAAAATGTTAAACGAGTTTCCAATTCACCATGAAGTAATACAAACAGAACACAAGCCTGCCATATTCTCACACATGGAAATCACTTAAATCATGGAAATGTAACAACAAATTAAGCATAATACAACAGGACATTACAAATAAAAAATAAAGTAACACATTTTTCATAAGTCAACAATATATACAGGGTTACGAAAATCTATTTTTTGCCAATTAAGATTAGTGTGCAAATCACGTACCACATCTGATGTGTGTTTAACAAAAGAGCAACACATGAAAAATATGACATTATATTGCAGTATTCTTGAGTTAGCAGTGGGAGAGTTTCATTGTTTTTCTCAGTCCTTTCTGTTTTCCAACAATAAGTTGCTTAGATCTGTACTCATCCATCATTACCCTGCATTTATGGTGAGCCCTAATCTTGTAATACAAAGTCAGAAACTGCTCCAAAATATACATTTTATCATCATCACTGTCCACTTCGGATTCACAAGTCAGATCATAGAAATATGTTGCAATATCAGTATTTCCAGTGCACAGACTGAGAAAAGATGCTGTGGTGCACTGATCAGGACAGCAGTGAGCTCTATATGCTTGCTCTATGTTTACTGTGAGTGTTTTTACAGATGATTTAACATAAATTAACCCACCCCTGTCATGCATAGCAGTGAGGCAATCTGTGTCTGGTTCTTCAATTTCTGTATTCATTTTTAGCGTTTTCAAGATTTTTATGTGACAGTCATTTACGTTTTTGTACTTCTTAACTTTAGTTTCAATTTTCCGTACTATGCTGCCAGCAATATAATTCAATATGTCCTTTTCCCTGTCTGTAATGATTGAAGTTACAGATGTAGATGTTGTAAGAAACTCATCTTTAAGATAATTCACATGTACAAGTTTTTCAAATGTATTCAAAGCTACATGAAAGCATACAGCAATTGGCATGTTTAGTATTTCAGCCATGGATGGTATATGCTGTGCACATGTTGTGTGAAACTTGGCCCATGCCTTTTCTGCACTCGATCCAGGCAGCTTAGTTCTGTGCCCCAGGCAGGGATTTAAAAATTGCAGCTCATGGGTCAGCAGTTCCTGGGCTGTAAATAAATTTTTTTTATTATTAATATTTTTGGACAATAATTTTTGAATTCCCAGTTAAGTTCTTTAGTCCGTTGAGAACGATTGTAGATACCAAATAAGCAAAACAGATTCTGTTTCAGATGTTGGTCTTGATTAAATAGAGGGGGATGGGGGGGGGGGCGGGGGGAGAAATTATATACACACCATCATTTCCCTAAGATAAATGGATGCCAACAACTACAAGATATATATATTATATATAGTAGTTGTAGGTATCCATCCATCTTCGAGAGATGATGGTGTACTTCTGAAAGAGTGTCATCATTAGTGGAACCACAAGGCCGTGGGGGATCAAGTGTTGTTCTGCAGCAGACCCAATAACAAGAAGTAATTATTGTTTGTATTTGTGAAATAAAGGTGAGTGGATTTTTCATCAGACCAGTACATTTTTAAAACCACTAGCATTTATATGTTGTTTTTTATTTTTGCATTCCTGTATAAGAGATGAAAACATACCTGTTTGACTGCCAAAGCAATCTTTCATTTCAGCTGGAAGGCACTCATCTCCTTTTATTTCTTGTAGTACTTCACCAACAATACTCAAAGTAACCTGCACATATGTAGTGTAGCATATTGTAAGAGTGCATTGCAATACTTCAACATTAAACAGTACATTCCTCTTCTCTAAGTCTACTTGTAATCTGCTCAATCAAAACTATTATAAATTCTTATGGGTTTTTGTATGGGGTGGAGTGGTTTCGAAAAATATATATGGTGGTTAGTATAATGTTCAAGTAATTATTTATATTAGGCATACATGTATGTATGTTAGCATTTTACTTTAATGTTTGTAGGTTGTGGGCTAGGTACAACTTGCAATGGTACACAAACAGTCTATATAGCTAGGCCTACGCACAAACACATGTAAGAGAATGGTGAATTTACCAAAACACGAGAAGGTTGACATTTTTCTCTGGAACCTGCAGACGAAGTGGATGCTGTCTCTGCCTCCACCGTCTGCTCATCAGTAATATCAGTTTCCTGCAGCATTACATACAATTAATACAAAAAAAGAAACACACTGACACTTAGACAGTGAATTATTGTAGGCCTAGCAATAATATAAGTATCAAGTATGTATCACACATAGTACTGCCACTTGCAGTACTCAGTAGGGATAGTTTGGGCCCATTTGAGGTCCCTTCAATTATTTTGGGTAATTCTGCATAATAGGGTCTTCACGTTTTTAACTGTAGACTTAGGGTTAGGTGTAATGTTAGTTATAGTTTTTAGATTAAGGTTAGCAATATCCTGAATTATATATATATGGTTAGTGCCAGTTACTATTACAGTATTAGTAAAACTACTAAAATACTAACCCTACCTACCCCAAATTCAGCTGTGACTGCCCCTACCCCCTAGCCTAACTCATAGAAAAAACCCATAGACCGTATAACATTTTTTCTTCTTGGGTAGAGCAGTCACAATCAATACAACGTACGTTGATTCATCTGCTGCTGTAACCTGTATTTTGCAGGATTACCTTAGACTTAGTTATTATGAACTGTGTCGCCTACATTCGTCTTACTGCTTATTTTAAAAAAAAACAGCAACAAACAAACAAAACGCACACATACACGAACAATTAGGCAGACAGTTGAGTTGTTTTTAAATTCGCATCTTGCTTTATTTGTCGGTGGTTAGCTGAGTCTGCGATTTCGTTTTGACTCGACTGTTTGTTTTGCTTTTCACACAATTTCAGTCATGAGGGTATATTAAACCGCCGAGAACCACATTTACGGTGCCTGTCCACTACAGCTTTGCTTTAGTTAAAACACTACAACTTATTTCAAAAGATGAAGCACAACAAACACTTACCTCTATAATTCTGTCGATCTCAACTTCCATTGTTTTTGTCTGGAACGGAATTCAGGTTTGCAGGCTGCGAGACAATTGGCCCGTTTTAATACCTCGGAAGAGGCTTACCGCGCAGTCGGCTTTTCAGTTGGCTCTCTCTTTACTATAAGCTCTATGGGTATAGGAAATGCCCAGAAGTCTTCTGTAGCACCTCATCTCCATGTTTTGTATTCTTCGTTGTAGATCTGCTGTGAAGGTGTCACAAAGAGAGGGGTTGGGGGGATGGGGGTAAGCTCTTAATCTCTCGCGCTGTATTACCTCCTTTGTTAGGCTAATGATGCGATGACATTCAAGAGATTAATGCTAGGCCAACTAAATAAATGAGAGACAGTCAGGGGATAGACGAGAAAGATGGTAGACTACACTAGTTGAGAAATTCAAGTACAAAGGCCAGTCTGGGTAGGTGCAATTTATAACTATTTAGTTTATTTATTCGAAGTGGGTAGCCTGGGTCAAATAATTCTAAAGTGAGTCACTGGATAGCGTCTATATCAGTAAGGAGTAGCTCGGAGATATTCTGGGTGGCCGACTTCTGGGGTACTAGTGCTACTGTGGACTGATATCGTCATAGGGCAAGAGTGTATCTGTATGGTTCAGAGCCTCACAGATAATCTGGCGAGTGGTGATGCTCGTAGGGTCAGTAACTTAGCTGGTTTAGTGAAGGGCGGCGGTTGATCCAAGATAGTCTGGGTGGTCACTTGACCAGGCTTTAGCGTGGGTTCAGAAGCAATGCGGGTTAGTCGGTCACGCTATGGCGCAATGACCACGAGTGCCGATCTTGTGGGAGGTACAGGCGAAGATTTCAGCTTTCGTTGCTAGCTGTCTAGGAGATGATGAAATTCAGAGTAACGCTTCTCGTTGACTCCCTGGGTTGTCAGGGGCCTGCAGCGGGTCAGCGACTTAGAGATGATACAGGGCCGGGGTAATTCGCCCGGTACAGGAGCCCGTCTGTAACGCAATACAGACTCTGTATCAGCGGGGGATAGGTATATCCTGGGTTCAGCGCCTGTGGCGCAATTGCCCATTTCAGATTTCAAATTGGTTGACCGGCCAAGGCTGAGCCGGTGCATATACCAACAGTCAAACAATGCAACTAGGTTTATGGGGCCATAGTGGAGTTTATTGGCAGCCGCTAATATATGATACCTTCGGCGCATTAAGATGGGGATAGTGGCAACAGGGGCGAATATTTATACATTGGGAGCATGGCGGAAAGCAAATGGAATAGGTACAGGGTAAAGGGGTTGTAGGCAAGGGCTGTACTGGGGACTTTAATCTATGTGGAGGGGCAGCATGGCATGGGGTATTTACACATGGGGCTAACATGGAGCATACAAGTATAAATTCAAACATGTCATGGGGCATATACAAGGTAGAAAATATGTGCAAGGAATAAATACAAGTCACAGCAACACATCAAGGCAAAACTATAAACATGAACATACATATCGACAGGACGTATGAACAGGTTGGGCGAGCGACGGGTGCTGGGTCTACTACATGACAAAGAGTAAGTTTCCTCTCTTACCTTGACTGAGACGGGTGGAAGCACACGAGTACTGCCGTAGCTCAGAGGTCGCCCGGTGATGGAGACGTGTCTTCGGACAAGTTGTGGCTTCAAGGCTGGAGGTTTATCGACTGACGCCGAGTCTAACTGGGTATCAGGCTTTAACAGGGGTTCCCCGAGGGGCGGGGCTTAAGCGAGTTGGCGAGCGAGCCTGTTAAGGATGACTGGTTGTGTGGAGATAGTCGCTGGCTGTGTGTGTGATGACTGTTGGCAGCCTAGCTCAGAGGTTCGATTGTACGCCTCGTCACAGAAGGTCCATGCTTCGCAAGCATATAGGAAGATGGAGATGACAAGGGAGCGCAGCAGTATTACTTTGGAATGTAGACTGATGTTCCTGTTTTTCCAAATGGGCTTCAACCTTGTCAGGGCAGCAGTTATTTGTGCGATCCTGGAGAGGACTTCCTGTCGGGACCCATTGTCTAATACAATGGCTCCTAAATATTTGAAGCTATGCACTGTGTTGAGGGATTTGCCTTGGACTTTGATGTCCGTATTGATGCCATTGGTGTTGTTGGTCATCATTTTGGTCTCCTCTGCAATTATTTCCATTCCATAAGCTCTGGAGGTGGTGTCAAGCCTCTGTACCAGCTGTTCAAGTTCTTGTTCCTCTCCAGCCAATCCATCAATGTCATCCGCAAAACGAAGATTGGAGATTGATCTACCCCCTTTGCTGACTGTGCCTTTGTGAACTGCAATGGCATCTGACATGATGCGCTCTAAGAAGATGTTGACGAGTGTTGGAGAGAGTAGGCATCCTTAACGCACACCGATTGTTGTCCTGAACCACTTCCCGATGACGCTGTTATAGAGGACTGCACTGGTAGCCTTGTCATACAGGCTTTTGATGACTTCAATAATTTTAGGGTTTATGTTGTACACTTTCATTGTTGCCCATAGAGCTGCATGCCAGACTCGGTCAAACGCCTTCTTGAAGTCTATGAACACATGATATAGATGTTGTTGGTGCTGTAGGTATTTCTCACAGATTATTCTGAGGTTGAAAATCTGTTCAGTGGTACTTCGCCCTGCCCTGAATCCTGCTTGTTCTTCAGCTATGATTTGTTCAGCTTGGGGTTTCATCCTGTGGAGTATTATTTTCAGGAGGACCTTGCTGGGATGGCTGATGAGGCTGATTGTGCGGTAGTTTTCACACTCCTGAAGGTTACCTTTATTGGGAAGAGTGATGACAAGCGACTGGGTCCATGGTGTAGGCCACTCCCCACTCTGCCAGATCTTGTTACAGATAATGGTAAGAGCATCAATCATCGCTTCTCCTCCTGCTTGTAGCAGTTCCGCGGGTATGTTGTCCACTCCCGCTGACTTCCCTTTCTTCAGCGATTGCACTGCTGCCTCAACTTCTTCCCGGAGAATAGGGAGGATTTCTTCTTCTTCTCTGTTCTCGGGACATGCTAGAACTGATGCGTCTCCATTTGGTGTATGGTTGTAAAGGTCAGAGCAGTACTCTGTCCATCTGTCCAAGACTTCTTGTTCTTCTGTAAGGCATATGCCAGACTTGCTTTGGATCGTGGAGACTTTGGGCTGTTCAACACTTGTAAGCCGCTTCACAGTCTGGTAGGCCTTCTTGCTGTTGTTGTTCTTGTTCAGGCTGTTCTCTATTTCCTGGCATTGATCTTCTATCCAGTTCTCCTTTGCTGTGCGCAAGCCTTTTCGGATGTCATTGTTGATTTTTCGGTAGGCATCAGCTCCCTGTGAGGTGTTCTTTTTTTTTCTTTTTTTTAAAATCTCTCTTCGTTTATCACACAGATCCAAAAGTTTAGGTGTGATCCGCGGCTTCTTCTTTGGTCGGTGCTTGCCAAGGATCTCAGTGGCGGCATCTGTCACAGCGGAGTTGAAGGTGGTGGTTATGGTTTTGACATCTACTTCACCAGCCCCCACGATGAGCAGTGTTGCAAATTTCCCTCCAATTGTGGCCTGAAATAGTTCTGCCACCTCCGGGTCTTGCAGTTTGCCCAGGTCGAACTTCAGTCTAGTGCACTTTGCTGTATTTACTCTCTTCAAGTGGAGCCGGAAAGACATCATCACGAGATCGTGGTCACTTCCGATGTCTGCTCCTGAAAAAGTGAGTGTCCTGCCAATGTTGATGCTTGATCTGAAGCGTTTCTTGACCATGATGTAGTCGATCTGGTTGTGATGCTCCCCGCCGGGACTGTGCCATGTCCATCGTCTGGAGTTTTTGTGGCGACCAAGCGTGTTTGCCAGTACCAGATTGTTGTATCTGGCAAACTCCAAGAGTCTCAGACCCCTGTCATTTGTCTCGTTGTTTCAGTGTCTCCCCAGTTGTGGTGCGCATCTTGGCCAACCTTGGCATTCCAGTCGCCTTGCACTATGACTATGTCCTTCTTCGGCACTTGGTCAAGGACCGCCTGTAGATTTTCATAAAAATCCTCCACTTCGCTGTCGTCATAGTCTGATGTTGGGGCATAGGCCTGGATGATGGTGATGTTGAAAGGGGCTGCTCTCAGATGGATGGTAATGAGTCTACTGGAGACTGGGCGGCAACCCATGACAGTGGCTAGAATGTTCTTGTGGACCAAGAATCCAACGCCGTGTTCGTGCCTGTCATCTCTACCGCTGAAATAGAGCTTGTGGCCTTTGTCGGTCATTGTTTCACCTAGGCCTTTCCAGCGCAGTTCGCCAATACCTAAAACGTTCCATCGATAGTGGTCCAGCTCGTGTGCCAGTTCTTATAATTTTCCTTCCGCAGTTAGGGTCCTGACATTCCAGGTTCCTATGACGATGTTGTTTCTCGTGCGGATCTTGCTAAATTATCCATCAGTAGCATACTTATCACCTCTGTCCTGGTGGCCAACGGAAGGCGCGGTCCTTGTTGAGCCGGGCGACGACTGATCCGGTATGGAATTAGTGGATAGTTTCATCATGTAGTGTGTCTTGGGCAAAAAAGACCTGGCGGTGCCCAATCCTCTCCAGGCTGTTGGCCGAAATCCACAAATACAGTGTGGCGTATGTTGCGTCATTGTCACTTCCTACCGCGAAAACGTTCGGTAAAAACCTCGTATCTAAACATACGAGGTTTGTCCCTTAAAAGAATTCAGCCTTTTTACATTTAAAAAACTGGTATATCGAGATACGAGGTTTGGTCCGCCAGTAGAGAGATACAAGGTTTGGTTTCATGGATTTGTATTAATTTTCTATTTGAGACGCAATTTTGAGCTTAGCACAGAACATGGGCAAGAGACCAAGGGTCATAACTATGAAGGAATCTCCAAACCGCCATTTTGGGACTTACGAGGTTTTCGTCTGACTATATATGTGTATGTATGTATGCATGTATGTGTGTGTATGTATGTATGTGTGTGTATGTATGTATGTAGGTGTGTGTGTGTGTGTGTTCTTGTGTGTGCGCATATGTGTGTCTGTGTCCGTAATCCATGCGTACATGGATACATGCTAACGTGTATTTGTATATAGGCGCGCATGGTATATGGACCAACAATAATTGTTGGTCCATGGTATGTGTGTGTGCGTGTGTGTGTGTGGTGTGTGTGTGTGTGAATATGTCAGTCATTAGGCGCACAAGCGTGTACAGGTTTAGCTTACGTGTGTGCGTGTGTGTGAATATGTCAGTCATTAGGCGTGCAAGCATGTGCCTGTTTAGCTTAGGTGTGTGCGTGTGTGTGAATATGTCAGTCATTAGGCGTGCAAGCATGTGCCTGTTTATCTTAGGTATGTGCGCCTGGAGGCGGTGAGGTGTGGCGGCTGTGTACTTTATATACGGTGCACAACACCTACGTCCATAATTATACAATCAGCTGTTAGATCAATAATAGGCGCAATGCATCAAGTAGGTCTAACCCCGCATTGTCTTGAGGAGCGGTGAGGTGTGGCGGCTGTTTACTTTATATACGGTGCACAACACCTACGTCCGTAATTATACAATCAGCTGTTAGCAATGCATCAAGTAGGACCAAAGAGCTTAATTATAATAAGCTCTTTGGTAGGACTAACTACAATTGTCATGAGAAGCGGTGACGTGCACTGTGCATTTTACATGAGATGACATTGTTTATAGACGTGTGCGTCAGTGCCTACTACTACTACTACTACTACTACTACTACTACTACTACTACTACTACTACTACTACTACTACTACTACTACTACTACTACTACTACTACTACTACTTCTATTACTACTACTACTACTACTTCTATTACTACTACTACTACTACTACTACTACTACTACTTCTATTACTACTACTACTACTACTACTACTACTACTACTGGATGCTATTTGCGCCTTATTCCTAAATCAGACTCAAAGCACGGCGATCTGTAACCAATATACACGCTCACATGTTACAGACGCTCTTACATACACAACAAACACGTTCATCCCTCAAACATTGTGGTGTAAAGGCAATTCGATATTAGAAGATGGAAATGGAAACAGAATGGTAATTTTTCACATTGTAGACGGACTGCATCCATGTGACGGTGGGTCTATTGTTGCTGGGCTCTGCACAATGGATTGCTATTACCTACTCGTCGTTTGTCTGCGGGAATCGGTTAGTAAATCACCCTATGACTAATCTTAATACATTTATAAGTTTGGCCCGGTTTGTGTTAGGATGGGGTTACAGAGATAGGGAGAAAAGTGTAAAGATTTACTGACACACTAGCTCTCACACGGCTATGAAACATAGGTAGTCCAGCCAATTGTTAACAGTAAATATCACACATTTATTTCCTCTACTCTATACAAAATCTTCTAATCACTATACTAACTTAAATGTCCAAATTTCACTTCGAGTAGTTCGCTCCTTGATAGGTCTATGCAGCTACTGTCTCATCATTGGGCTAATAGTGCTTTCTGTCCTATCGTTCGTTTTTCTGGAAGAGTGAACTATCGCACAGTCCTGCTAGAGCAGATTTGGTTCACGGTTTCTAGTGACTTAACTGTCTCGTTGTTGAGCGGTGTTGTGGTCTTGTCTTCTGGGTAGTAGACCAGTGAGCCCGTGGAGCACACTGCTCTCGCTGCTCAAGATTGCAGGCTAGGCCACGTGTCAGGGTTGCCTCTCTGTGGAGTTTGTTCCCAGCCGTGGACCAAGATGCCTGCTCGTCTGCAAAATATGAGACGATTTTCTGCAACGCCTTGTTTACAAATGTTGGGCAGAGCGTCTCACTGTTGGCAGAAATAGCCCTCAGTGAGATCATCTCCACTTATTTAGTTAAGAAACGAACAGTTTTCTAAGTCCGAGGTCCACTGGAATCGCCAACATAATTCCTATACATATATACATATATCATGGCTAAAATAAACACAGAGAGAAGTAATTAATAATATACACATTCTCCGGTACAGCCACTGGTCTGCAATAATACAAATATGAAAAACAATCGTTGGTCAGTGGGTCTACCTTGTGGCTGCGAAACCGATTGGGTTCGCCACGTGGTCAAGAAAAGTTTCACTAACAGTCACAATTCTAAAACATGGCAAAACTTCACAAACATAATCCAATAATCATATCAAATAATCGCAATGAAACAAACGATTGATCATTTATCTTCTTGACAATGTCAGGCTCTGGCTTTACTGCGATGAATGATTTTCATCTGCCACCTGCTTAGTCTTCAGCTAGAGAGATCTATCAACGTGCGTCTTGCTACGATGATGTTCGGAGAAAGACTAACTATCGTCACGCTGTGGTCAGCCCAAGCGCGCGAGATCTCAAGACTAGTAGGGCAGGGGTGGCGGGTGATTGGTCAGCTGGGTGACGTTACGGCTTATCTTATGAAGCTGTAGCCTACGTATGTACACAGGTCAAAGCAGACTGACCGTGTAGGCATGAAGCTTTAGTGCTGGGTTGAACTTGCCTATCGTGACAATCCTTTACCATTATTGAAGCATGCTTGTGTGTGTGTGTGTGTGTATGAGTGTTTGTGTGTGTATGTTTGGGTGTGTGTGTAGGGAGGGGGCGGCGAGGGAGAGTAAACTGTATCGTTAAATGGCTAATTGCTCATTACGTCTGTACTTGGCGTGGTGTACATAAAGAGATGACGTTTGCATGTTAAGTGGTATCACGCTGTGTATCGAGGTGCGAGTGCGGGAG
>CM072526.1:30440328-30570328 GCA_036898135.1 Oncomelania hupensis
AACACCAATAACAATAATAATAAATAAATAAATAAATAAATAAATAATAATAATAATAATAATAATAATAATAATAATAATAATAATAATAATAATAATAATAATAATAATAGCAGTTTCTAATTTCATTTACAGTGAAAACAAGTTAAGAGGGATCAAATGTCATTTAAAAAAGCAAAACAATTTTAAGACAAGTACACGCATACGCACATGCATCCACGTACACACGCATTCACCCACACATTCACACACACACACACATTCACACCCACCCACCCCCCACACACACACACACACACACACCCCTACACACACACACATTTCAGGTATCAGCGCAACAGGGTGTCCGCAAGGGAGGATGTTCTACAGGTGTAAGAGGAAGAGATAGGTTTTCATTTGGGCTTTGAAAGAGTCAAGAGATGGAGATTGGCGAAGGCTGCATGGGAGTTTGTTCCACAGGGTAGGAGCATAGACGGAAAAAGCTCTTTTGCCAAATGTTCCAAGAGAGTAGCGAGGAACTGTCAGAAGAGAAGCGTCTTGAGAGCGAAGAGTGCGGGTTGGCTTGTAATGGTTGAGAAGTTCAGAGAGGTAGACAGGAAAATGTTAGTCATGAAGAGACTGATAGCAAATAGAGGCAACTTTGTAGTCAACTCTGGCTTTCACTGGCAGCCAGTGAAGAGCAGTCAGAGCGGAAGTGGCGCTAGCGCGTCGGGATTGTTGGAGCACCAGCCGAGCGGCATGGTTCTGAATGCGCTGAAGTTTTTGAAGTTTGTTGTTAGGAAGACCAGCCAAGAGAGAGAGTTGCAATAGTCAAGCCTAGAAAGGATGAAGGAGACAGCAAGCTTGTTGGCAGAATCAACAGAAAGATATTGGCGGATTTTGCTGATACGACGAAGATGGAAATTCAGAGATTTGCAGAGATTGTTGATGTGAGATTCCATGGACAGACTCTCATCTAGATGTACACCCAGATTCCGAGCAGAAGTTGAGAAAGGGATAGAGTCATCATTGACTTGCAGAGAGTGTGTCGAGAGCTGGCGGAGCTTGCTGTTGGTACCAATGGCGATGACTTCAGTTTTATCATCATTCATCTTCAGCTTGTTTTCTGCCATCCAGTCTGCGACAGATCTGATGCAGCGCGACAAATCACCAGCAAGGCTGGGGATGTCAGCTGGAGGAGCGGAGTTGTGAATTTGAGAGTCATCAGCAAAGAAATGGTACAGATGATCGAAAGTTTTGATGATTGAGCTGAGAGGTTGAGTGTACATGGTGAAGAGGATAGGTCCAAGAACAGAACCCTGTGGAACTCCAAACCTCAGAGGAAAAGAAGAAGACTGAGTGCCATTGACAAGAACAGATTGAGTGCGGTCAGAGAGGTATGAACGGAACCAAGCCAGAGCCGTCCCAGTGCAGCCAAACACCGACTGGAGACGTGCACAAAGAATGTTATGGTCTATAGTGTCGAAGGCTGCGGATAAATCCAGCAGCGTCAAAATGGACACCCGGCCTCGGTCAGCCGCCATGAGCAGATCGTTTACTACAAGCAGCAACGCGGTCTCAGTGCTGTGGCTCTTTTTGTAGGCTGATTGAAACGGCTCAAGCAGGTTGTGGGTCTGGAGATGAGAAAGGAGTTGAGAGAGAACGATTCGTTCAAGAACTTAATGGATGCTATATACGCGCTTTTCACTAAATCACTAACCAGACTCAAAGCGCGGCGATCTGTTCCAGCATATACACTCACATGTTAATACACACGCTTGCATACACAGCCAATACCCATTTAAAAACTGAAGTACTAATATAAAACTAACAATTTTGGAATGTGGTTGGCATGGTATACAATACAATACAATACAATACAATACAATACAATACAATACAATACAATACAAATGTATTCATCCCAATATGAGCAATTACAGTGGCAGCAATCAGCACATAAAAAATCAAACAATCTATGCTGCTGTATGGCATTTGCATGGCTGTTGTTTTTGGAGTTCTATTCCAGCGGTAACCAGGCTGAAATTTGCTTTACTTTTCAAATTGATACGCCTAAGTATTAGACTCAATCCTTGGAGTAGATACATGTCATATTTGTAGACAGTGTAGTAAACAAACTTAAACTAGGCATGCACAATGGACCTTAAATATTCCACTATTCAGTGCGTCAAAACTATATGAGCGCAGTATCCGGGGACTCTAATCTAGCAAACAAAACGAAGTGCGTCAAAATGGGTTTCACAATCATGTACATGAACTCTAAATGTATTCAAATCCACCCCGTAAAACGGGAAATACCAGAATTGTTGACTGTCTGAGTTTAATTTAAAATAAAAAGGTAGATTTAAGCTGTAAGAAGATCCTTTTATCTGCATATAATATCGCCCAACACCACGCAAATAGGAAACTAAAGTCTATTCACTGGGTCAAAATGCATTCGAAACCACCCCTTTTCACAAACTTACGAGCTTTGTCAATGACCAAACAAACAAATCTTCCACAAGAAATGAGAGTGTGAGGCAACAGGCTATACATACGGGTATGCTCCAAGTTACGTCAAAATGCATCCAAAATCACCCCTTTTAGTGATGTTACACACACACACAAGAACAGGATTGTTGAAAGTTCAATAAGACCCAAACCGTATTGGATGTTGTATGGCTGTGTAATACTGTGTGGTTGGTTAAATGGCTTTAGTTTGAAAACCACTCTTTTCCACAAACCAAGCACTCAAATCTTGTTGACAACCGCACAAACACAATTGTAACAGGAGAATGGAGAAGGAAGGACGTGATGCGTACCTGTACTTTGGGTTATAGGGTATTGTGGCTAATTAGGGCCTATTTATACAGGGTGGGTTTATATAAGCTCGCTTGTTGCCTATCCTGTAAATCGTTGTTTGTTTGTAATTATGTGTTTCCTTTGAATAAAACATTTATTTAAACAAAAAAATAGTTCGTCAAAACGCGTTCAATACAGCCATGCAACGTTCAAGCGCGATGGTGACAGAATAATACACAACACATGACAGGTTGGCGGTATAATACTAATAAGCCTATGCGAGGCTTGCGCAATAAACAGGATAAGCCTCTTTGAAGGAAGATAATAAACGCAATCTGATAAATAAAGAGGCAAGTTTGCCATAGCCGGCTAAAGGCAGTTTTACAACGCCATATGTGCAGAAAGTCAGAAAAGTAAGCAGTGTGTTCATGTTTACTTGACACATATTCACAGATTATAATATTATATTATACCTCTTACGTATGCTATCAGAACTAGAAAAAAAACTACCCCAACAATTGGCATACTCAAAAACACAACACCTCTCTCTCTCTCTCTTTCTCTCTCTCTCTCTCTCTCTCTCTCTCTCTCTCTCTCTCTCTCTCTCTCTCTCCCTCTCTCTCTCTCTCTCTCTCTCTCTCTCTCCCTCTCTCTCTCTCGTCCCACTCCACCGCTATGTGTAAAAAAATTAGTATGTATAGTTTTACTTCAGAGGCTGGAATGTAAATGAATGCTCCCTTCCTCCATCCCCTCCTCTTCACCCCTTTCCCTCCACTCTCCTCCCTTCCACAGCAATACACACCCTATCTACCCCGAAGGCTTGGTGTAAAGAAACAACAACAACAACAACAACAACAACAACAGGTTGCTGTTTGTCTGCCCATGAATAATGTAAAGTTTTGTTGAAGTAAGGAAACAGAACTACAGCTGGACTTCACGTATGTCGATAAAACTCCGTATGGCTAAGTATTGAGTTTAATTATTAATTTCAATTTAATGTAAGGTAATGGTTTACCCCCCAAAAGTCGTAAAATATATAGTATGATCATAGAAGAGTTTATTGTTCCACATTCTTGAGGTCAAAGCAGCTTAAAAAAAGACTTTGGGGTCATTGATAACGTCGCGGCACGAGTCTAGCAAAAGGACCACTTCAAACCCCCCTCCCTTATAATAATAATAATAATAATAATAATAATAATAATAATAATAATAATAATAATAATAATAATAATGATAATAATAATAATAATACAGGATGCTATATACGCGCCTTTCCCCAAATCAATCAGGCTCAAAGTGCGGCGATCTATACCAACATACACGCTCACCTGTCTCATCCACCCTCACACACACCAAATACACATCCATCACTCAAACAGGTGGTGTAAAGGCAGGGATATCGCTATTAGAAGACGGAAGAAAATCGAATATTTATTTTTGAAATTTTTATATTGACTGCGTCTTGTACCATTATTGAAGGGAGGGAGGAAACCGGAGTGCCCGGGGAAAACCCTCGGTGACCTCAATAGTCTCGTACCTAAGTCACATACGGTCGCCCCTCGCGGGAATCGAACCCGCGACCTTCGGCATAGGAAACCGGCGACTTATCCATTGCGCCACGAGGCCACCCTACAATCCCACCCACCTGATACAGTTATATGGTGAAATTGAGTGATATCATTTGACAATATTATAATGACATTATTTGGTGTCACTCAATACCACAGGCACACAATACCCTCGCTGGGTTAGGTTCGGCACGCACCGCTGCGTTAGTCTTTTTTCACTTCTGTGCCTCTATTCCAATGAGAATAACCCCTTTACTACCGCTACAGCAGACCTTTTCAATGCTCGGACACGAAGTTTAGATTACAATTTTGAAATATTAGGCACACAAAAATGTGTAGTTATATAAAGAAATATTCATCTCTTATCGTGAATTAGGCCTAATAAGTACACGAAATATTAATAATTATTAATCACGTTAATATGTTATATGTGTAGCCGTGCTGGTTACGAGTATTTCTGACCATACGATATGTAGGCCTAACTTTGTTCTCTGTTATGTTTAAACTAACTGTATGAAATAACTTGACATACATTTTTCAGATCCTTTAAAGCATATAACCATTAGACGCAGCGTTAAATTCTCTATTAGAATATATAAACTTTATTTGTGATTTATGTAGCAATTTTGAATTAGAGCGCGATGTTTAGGATAGCGCGATGCATTTCATGTTGATAAAGACACCGCGCTGTTGTATGCTCAGATGCCGCTGAAGTCTGTTTCGCCGGCTGTAACGGACCTTCCTGCTCGCCTACAAAACATAAGATTATAAATTGTGTATGATGCTAGTGTAGCAAAGATTCTCCACTGTAACACCTTAGTGTGATATTTTCCGATGTCTTAGTTCATTCTCTAATAGTAGATACTTAAATTATATATTAGTTTCATAGGGACATACACATCGAAAGGGAAACAGTGAAAAGCTGTCAGAAGGCTCTAGATGTAATTGTTGTTGTGTTAGTTGTTTTCTAGTTTAGTTCGCCATAGTCGGAACCCATAATAGTAACCATGCCATATTGTATATCATTGGAAAGAGGAGACGTTGTTCTTTCTTTGACAATACTATTATTATTTATAATTGTATTAAATTAAAGAGTTATTATGAGTTTAGAGTTGTGACATTCTTAGGAGCAGCAGCCAACTCCCTCTTAAATTGCGTATTATTTTTATTTCGTAGCAGATAGGTCCGACATTGTTATAACAGTAGAAAGGTTGTATTTTTGCATTTCCGTCAATATATAATTTGTATAGTATTCGTTTGCGTTTCTAGCCTTAGGCGTCAAAGTAAGTTTAGTGACTAACACAAACTTAGCCAGCGAGCCTAGATTTTGGGGCGGGTGGGGAATGCGTAAGCAGCACTGTCGCTGCGGCTGATGGTCCTTATTAAAAAAAAACAACACAGAATTCGGCATGGGGAGAGCACCGGGCATGGACTGGCGTTGGGGAAGAGAGAGAGAGAATGTGTGAGCCTTCACCATAGCCTCCAATCCATCACATAACACACCATCTTCTCTCCAAAACACAACACCACCAACACCACTACATATGATTATGTTTGTATTAGTTCAGTTCTCTTTAGTCGTTTATTGAAATTAATAGCCGTATTTGAACTGAACACACACACACACACACACACACACACACACACACATGCGCGCTATATTCTTTTTTTTAATAAAGTATTTTAATTCAGTACTTGATACTGCTGGCTAATTTTTCTTTCTCTGCCTTATTATTGATAATGAACAATATTTATGTAATAATACCTAGCTAATTGTTTCTCTTTCTTCTTTTGCCACCTTGTGCACTAATATTATGTTAATCAACAAGACTACAGCTAGTAATATTATACTATTAACAGTATCATGGTCACAGGGGCAGCAACATTTTCAGATGTTGGCTGCGAATATCTACTGGACACTTTACTGCAGTGCTGTGATGCCACGCCGTACTAAACAAGTCGTCAGCCTCCCCCTTAGTAGGCTACATTATGCACCTCCCAGCACCTCCACATTGCCTTGGTCAGAGTACAGTTACTGTGTGGGGCGGCGGCGTTTAACATCTTATGCTTATACACCAACCCTCGGAACTATGGGAACATAGAAATGTAGGAACAAAGAGATAAATATGTAGAAACACATGAAAACAGAATAGTGGGGTCTCGCAATTTTTGAGAACACACATAAAAATACGTGCAATATATATAATGTTCTTGCATCTCTATATTGCACGTATTTTTTAAATATATTTTCATATATGTATGAACATAGAACTCTGTGAACATACAATTGCGGAGACAAAGATTTGAGGGGAACATACAGTTGTGGGAACACCGGACACAGATCTCTTGAAAAATAAACCTGTGGGAACATAGAGTTTTATTTCTGGGAACATAGAGCAGTGAGATGATAGAACTAGATTTGAAGGAACTTAGAACTGTGGGAACACAGAGAGAATATAGAACTAGGATTGTGGGATCTGAGATTTGTGGGAACATAAGCTAGATTTGTGAGAACATAGAACTAGCTTTTGTGGGATCAGAGTGCTATTGGAACGTAGAGCTGTGTGAACACAGATCTGCGGGATCACAAAACCATGGCAACGTCATAGAGATCTGCGAACACAATTCTAGTTATATTTGTGTAAAAAGGTGTGATCGGGTGGTTCCAGGAATAACGTTGGGACGCCTGGAGAACTCTTCTTCAGTAATTGTCTATCACAGTTTTGTTCAAGACCACGACATGCATTAGATAAGGCCGCTGGGGTCAGTCGTGATAAGCAGGGATGTCGTTTGGGTCGGATCTTCGGCTTTTAGCCGAAATTTTTATTAAAAAAAGCCGATAAACTGTCCGTCATCTCGGCTCGCCGAGCCGAAGTTTTCACGGGTGAATCGGCTCGGTTTTGTCCATTGTTGCGATATTCCTGTGCTGTACGCTTGCAGTTTAGGTGAGGATTCGATAATTACTAAGGTTAAACCCAGAAACTCTGACAGTATTGTGGTCTGTCAAGGGACAGAAACTTTTTATTGTTTTTGTGTGTCTAAAATTTAAGAAAATAAAATTTCTTTTCAATGTTCTTATTCTACTCTTAAAATCATGTTTTATTAAAAAGATATGCATCCACAGAACACCTTTAATATATGGAGGTGGAGGTTGCACGTTAACGTAGTGAATCTAATCCAAAAAACATGTGAGACTGCTTTGGAAGAGAGAGCCGAAACTTTCAGTAAAAAGCCGAACGTTTCACGGCTGTTTCGGCCAAATCGCCGAAGAAAAAATTTCCTAGCAACATCCCTGGATAAGCTGCTGTATTAACATGCACCTGTTGCACAAACAACCCTCCCTTTGGCTCCAACGAGCAAGCTGAAAAGAAAACTACTTGGCAAATGCCCTGTTTGTGCAGTGATCGGGTCGCTTTGCAATGTAAATTACGCTTCCTGGTTCTACCCTTTGAAGAAATTTTGTTTTGCTACGCGCCCCACCCAGAGGGCCTGTGAACACAAGCACTACCGTTTCCCTAGTCCTCACACTTACTTCCCCACCCTGTGATTTGTGGTATTCTATCGTCTTTCCCCACCCCGAACCCTTGTTATGCACCATTCTTTGAAAAGCGAGCGTATTCATAGGGTCTATTTACTCATTTTTGTTTATCATGCAAACACCAGCAATGTTTTGAACCACGAAGACTGTTTTTTGTTCGGCAACTTTCTTTAACTCTTTCAAAAAACACCATTCTATTTAACTATGATGCTAATTTCACTTCCGATTCCACATTTGACTGGATTGTGCTGCATGCCAAATTTTTCTTGTACAAATGAAAATGAATAATACTGTACCCAATTTTCAGACTTTTCAGAATTATTTTAAAAAAATGCTATATGGTGGAAAAAATATGCTGCTGGTATACTCATGAGGGCTGACACTTTTGCGTTGGAGTGGATTCCATACAAACCTCTGATTGATTGATCCAACCCTGTATTTTTGACTGTTTTTCTCAGTATGATTTATATTTATGAGGTCGAGAAGATACTAGATGTCAAGTATCTCAGACTGAGACATGACCCGAGCCGAATGATTACCACTAGAATCTAGTATTTTATGTAAGCTGTTAGATTTGCCACGTGCCCCCTTTTGATATGTGTGTGTGTTTGTGTGCGCGCGCGTTTGTACGTGTGTCTGTTCTATAAAATATATATTGGTTGAGTATAAGAAATAAATGTAGGCCTTTCGTATATTGTCACCAAACTTCAGGTACGTAACTTCTAAAATAATGTGCCGTTTTTTTCTGTTTTATCATGTGGTGTATTATGTACAATGTAAACATACATGTGTGACAAAGCAATATAACCCAGCATGCTGGGGACAGAAAAAAAAAACTTTCATTATGATCACATCATTATGACCACATCATTATGTCATGTACTCCCTTCAGTCTGCCTACCGCTCTGGCCACAACACGGAAACGGCCTTGTTGAAAATTGCGCAAGGAGATATTGACTGCTCTTACAATAACGACATCACTCTTCTCTTGCTATTAGATCTTTCAGCTGCCTTTGACACTATTCATCATGTCACTCTTCTGTCCTCTCTGCAAATTCCTTTTAGTATTTCTGGTTCTGCACTATCTTGGTTCAAATGGTATATTACTGATCGCTTCCAAACTGTCTCAGTGAATGGTCTCTCCTTTTCTGCATCTGCTCTTCACTATGGTGTTCCCCAAGGCTCAGTCCTGGGCCTCACTCTCTTTGTCTTGTATACCCAATCTGTTTCTGCCATTGTTAGCCGACACTCACTGTTACTTCATAGTTTTTCTGATGACAATTAGTTATACAAATCTAGATATGTCTCTGAATTTCCTAACCTCATTCAATCTACTCAGATTTGTGTATTTCTGGCTCCACTTGAAGAGAGTAAACACAGCAAAGTGCACTAGACTGAAGTTCGACCTGGACAAACTGCAAGACCCGGAAGTGGCAGAAATATTTCAGCCCACAATTTGCGCTATTGCTCATTTTGGGAGCTAGTGAAGTAGATGTCGACACCATGACCACCACCTTCAACTCAGCTGTGACAGATGCCGCCACTAAGATCAAGAAGAAGAAGAAGCCATGGATCACACCTGAACTTTTGGACCTGTGTGATAAACGAAGAGAGATGAAAAAGAAAAAGAACACCTCACAGGTAGCTGATGCCTACCGAAAAATCAACAATCAGCCCGAAAAGGCATGCGCTTAGCAAATGAGAACTGGATAGAAGATCAATGCCAGGAAATAGAGAACAGTCTGAACAAGAGCAACAGCAAGAAGGCCTACCAGATGGTGAAGCGGCTGAAAAGTGTTAAACAGCCCAAGGTCTCCGCGATCCAAAGCAAGTCTGGCATTTGCCTTACAGAAGAACAAGAAGTCTTGGATAGTACTGCTCTGACCTTGACAACCACACACCAAACGGAGACCCATCAGTTCTAGCATGTCCTGAGAACAGAGAAGAAGAAAAAATCCTTCCAATTCTCCGAGAAGAAGTTGAGTCGCTGAAGAAAGGGAAGTTGTTGTGATGATATCCTGAAGAAGATACGCTTATCTTACAAGGGAAGTAAGACCTGTAGATAGCTGGGGCGTTAAGCTACCTCTATCAGACATTCTTTACCAAGATTCCAAAGCAATATGAGAGACTAAATCACGGTGCTTGGTCACATAAAAATTAATATTTGTTCTCGGGCTTTAAAGTATCATTGCCTCACTTTAAAAAATGTTTTTTGCTAGTCAAATGACTAGTTTAATTGGTCTCAAGAGAAGAAGAGCTAGTGGACACACAACAATACAAATAAAATGACACCAGTCGTATGTATGTGATTTCAACTTTTATGTGTTCAACCAAACTTCTAACAAGACTTTAATTAAATGTAATTAATAACTATACTGTTCAATGTGCTGGGAAAATGGTTTAGCCAGTCTTCTTAACCACTTGCTAAGCAGTTCTATGTTTTGATGGTGGTCTAATATTGTTCCGAGTTTTGTTTGACATCAGTTGCAGTTGAGATGGACTTAGCTTCTCAGTTTCTGTGAGTGCTTGAGTCTGGTGGTTACTCTAAGGGAGTCTGGTCACTCTCAGAATGTTCGGGCGAGTCTTGTATTTACGGGGCCAGACGTGGCGAGGTAGATTCGAGATGATCTCCTTCTTTTCCACGGGAGCAAGCGTCATGCGTTGACTCCACAAACCGTCCCAGAGCTGACCTGTAAAATCCAGAACTCTGGCTACAATATTCTATTCAGATATATTGGTATGTGGTGCCCTCTGCAAGGAATCTATAGCATCAGACACCTGCCGAGTTTCCCATGAGCACACTATGATATCTGAATCTTATGGCTAAGATACATCGAGCACTATGCACAACATGTCAGAAACAATAATCGGTTTCTGTAAATACATATAACACGAACATACTATTACATGGCAATCAATATAATATATAAACAAACAAGTACTAGAAAACTACTAGTGTTAACTTACTTCCAGTCCCTGGGAATCGTGAAACCGTCTTTAGTCTATCACTCTGTTGTTGATGGTTGAGGATATGTGTTCACTTCAGTTTGCTCCTTGTCGACCCTCTTGGTTCTAAGCTTCGCGTATGACTACACGATTAATGTGGGGTTTACAGGGTTATGCAGGAGTCTCTACATCATCTCCGACCAATCATTTTGTTCTCGCGACTACGTGAATCTTTTCTCGGAAGTATCTGCTCTCCTGTCCTGCTCCTGGGCACTATCGGTTACGTCTCAACTTCGTGCAAGAGGAGAATCGCAGGGTAGATCTTAAAGTGATATGATTCGCGTGGCTATGTAGCGGTCAAAGGACATCGGTCAAATGCCAAAGTATGTTAACTTACATTCTTCCTAGCGAGTTCCGCTAGATGGTATCAGGAGTAACCGTTTCAAGAATGTTAATTTAATATCTGCAAGCCTTCCCTTTAGAGAGATGGTAAATTAACGTCAAGTTTTGTTCAATACTATCTGTTTATCTCTAAGCTGAGTTACCACATCTTTGTCGTCAACATTTCTGATAGTACAGAAGTCAGCTGGAGTGGACAACACCTGCGGAACTGCTTCAAGCAGGAGAAGCGATGGTTGACGCCCTCACCATTATCTGTAACAAAATCTGAAAGAGTGGGGAGTGGCCAAAACCGTGGACCCAGTCGCTTGTCATCACTCTTCCCAAAAAAGGTAACCTTCAGGAGCGTGAAAATTACCGCACCATCAGCCTCATCAGCCATCCCAGCAAGGTCTTCCTGAAAATAATACTCAACAGGTTGAAACCCCCAGCTGAACAAATCATAACTGAAGAACAAGCAGGATTCAGGGCAGGGCGAAGTGCCACTGAAAAGATTTTCAACCTCAGAATAATCTGCGAGAAATACCTACAGCACCAACAACATCTATATCATGTGTTCATAGACTTCAAGAAGGCGTTTGATCGAGTCTGGCATGGAGCTCTGTGGGCAACCATGAGAGGCTACAACATCAGCCCTAAAATTATTGAAGTCATCAAAAGACTGTATGACAAGGCTACCAGTGCAGTCCTCCATAACAGCGCCATCGGAAACTGGTTCAGAACAACAATTGGTGTGCATCAAGAATGCCTACTCTTTACAACACTCTTTAACATTTTCCTAGAGCGCATCACGCATTCGTGATGCCTTTGCAGATCACGAAGGCACAGTAAGCATAGGAGGTAGAGCAATCTCCAACCTTCGTTTTGCGGATGACATTGATGGATTGGCTGGAGGGGAACAAGAACTTAAACAGCGGGTACAGAGGCTTGACACCACCTCTAGAGCCCATGGAATGGAAATAAGTGCAGATAAGACCAAAATGATGACCAATAAGACCAATGGCATCAAGAAAGAAAGAAAGAAAGAGATTTCTCTTATATAGCGCACTTACAAGCTCAGAGAGCTTCTCAAGGCGCTGACCCGTAATATCCAGCAATCACAAAATAGTTTGCTGAAGTCATGATTCGAACCCACGTCGCCCAAGACGCACTCACACAAGTCGTGCGCTCTGACCACTGAGCTATCCCTGCCGCCAACACGGACATCAAAGTCCAAGGCCAATCCCTCAACACAGTTTATAGCTTCAAATATTTAGGAGCCATTGTATCAGACAAAGGGTCTCGACAGGAAGTCCTCTCCAGGATCGCACAAACAACTGCTGCCCTGGAAATGTTGAAGCCCATTTGGTAAGACAAGACCATAAGTCTACATTCCAAAATAAGGCTTCTGCGCTCCCTTCTCATCTCCATCTTCCTATATGCTTGCGAAACATGGACCCTCACAGTAGATCTCCAACGAAGAATACAAAGCATGGAGATGAGGTGCTACAGAAGACTTCTGGGCATTTCCTATACCCAGCACATCAACAACGACGAAGTCCGACAGACCATCACACAAGCCATTGGAGAACACGATGACCGGCTCACAGTGGTGAAGAAACGGAAACGCCGATGGTATGGCCACGTCGTCAGATCATCAAGCCTTGCAAAGACCATCCTGCAATGCACAGTGCAAGGAGGTAGAAGAAGAGGGAGACCGAAAAAGATGTGGGAGGACAACAGTCGAGAATTGACTGGCTTGTCATTGAGCGAAGCCATCAGGGTTGCTGAGGACAGAGAAAGATGGAGTATGCTGGTTAAACGATCATCTGTGTTGCCCCAACGACCTCAGAGTTACAGTATAGGATATGATAGGATATTATATTGAAAACTTGAATGGATAAGTTAGAGTGAAATGAAGACAAGACTGAGATAATCTTGATCGGTCCTCAAAAATTCCAAAATCAAATTTCTTTTCTGTCATCCGATGACCTCAACGATTCTTCAAATTGCTCTGTCTTCCACTCAGCGAGCGTTGCGGCCGCGTGGTCTAAGGTAGGACTAACTTCCCTTGTCCGCAGGTTAGAAACCAATGGCTGTGGAATCCTGCCTTTGGGCTTTGGGTTTCTCCGAATATTATTTACTGGCCAATCGGGCAACGTCTCATGGGAACTCCTGTTTGCTCCCCCAGCAAATAAAAAAAAACAAACAACAACAACAACTAATATTAGGTAGGTTGGGTTTGGGCGCGCCAAACGCTTCGACAACGCCTTCACCATTGGAGGCGGACCAAATAAAAATAAAAATAAAACTGTCTGCGATCTAGAGGTAACTCTTGATCAGTCTCTCACTTTCCATCAGCATGTTGCTAGTATCTGCCGCACTTGTTCTCCCAATATGCGCCGCATCGCTTCCATCCGCCACCTTCTCACTGAAAACGCTACTAAGACTGGGCCTTTGTTCTCTCTCGACTCGATTACTGCAATTCTCTTCTTTGTGATTCCTCACACTATATTATCAAAAAACTTCAAATAGTTCAGAATCATGCTGCTCGCCTCATTTTCAGCTCTTCTAAGTTAGATCATATTATTCCTCTCCTTCAATCCTTGCAGTGGCTTCCTGTTCGTCAAAGAATTAACTACAAGGTGGCATCCCTTTGCTTAAATATCACTGATCCTACTGCTCCCAGCTATCTTTCTGACCTACTACAAATCCATACACCCTCTCGGCAGCTTCCCTTCTCCTCTGACAATCGAACATTCAGCTGAATTCTTCGCACATTCACCAAAACATGCGGTCAACGTGCATTCTCTTATCTGGTCCCCGCTACCTGGAATTATCCCCCTCACTCCAACAGACACTCTCAATCTTTGCACACTTTCCAAACTAATCTTAAGACACATCTGTTCCCTCTGTAACTCACTTCAGCTAATCATTATCCCTGGTTGTGTGTGTGTGTGTATGTGTGGGTGTGTGTGGGGGTGTGTGTGTGTGGGTGTGTATGTATGTGTGTATGTGTGTATGTGTGTATGTGTGGGTGTGGGTGTGTGTGGGGGTGGGGGTGTGGGTGTGTATGTGTGTGTGGGGGGGGGGTGTATGTGTGTTTGTGAGAAAGAGAGAGAGAGAGAGAGAGAGAGAGAGAGAAAGAGAGAGAAAGAGAGAGAGAGGGAGAGAGAGAGTATTTGGACAATTCCGTCATCCATCACCATGTCTCATTTCTTTATTGTTACATATTTGTTAATTGTTTACGATTTCTTGCCCTCCCACATGTTGTTTTTGTAGGTTTTTTTTTTCATCCTAATTGTATTTGTCAGTAATTTTGTGTTTACTGTCTTTGGCTGCCATGGTTGTTACTTTTTGGTTATCTGCTGGAATCTTTAGTATTGTCATTGTTACACAGCTGTCAACATTAGGCGTTTCTAATTGTTTATACTAATAATTTAAAAAATAATAATGATAATAATAATGACCATTATAAGATTGCAAACAACAAGCGCCACATCATCATCATCAGCAGCAGCAGCCGCGGTAGGGGCGTGCGTAGAGAAAAAGAGGAGTACTATTATTATGCTTATAGACTCAGTTCCTAGTCTGTATATTTGGATGTATTCCAGCCAGACTGAATCAATTCCAGTGTGTGTGTGTGTGTGTGTGTTTGTGTGGGGGTGTGTTTGTGTGTGTGTGTGTGTGTGTAGGGGGTAGGGTGTGTGCGCGTGTGTGTTTGTGTGTATGTGTGTGTTTATGTGTGTGTTCTTGTGTGTGTATGCCTTTATGTTTGTGTATGTGTGTAAATGTGTGCGTGTGTGCATCCGTAGCTGTTTTGACCATAATGTACTTCACTAAGCTCCAATACCATCGAAATAACCGTCCGCATTTTTACCAATAATAATGATTATTTTGATCGAACAATCAAAATTCAACCACGCGCAAATAAAATAAAAAAACACTATGTACTCTCCGACTGGTCTTGCGAGTCAAAATAGCCTTGTTTACGACTACACTGCACAAAGGCGCTCGCAGTCTTGCACTTTCTTTGTTGACATTCCTTCTTCGAGCATGTACTTAAAGCTCCTATAATGGACAATTCCTAGCGCCTGTACTAATAAATCGTCACTTGTTGCGGGTCAGCGATTAATCCTTTTGACAATAAGGTCGCTAATTTTTGACATAAAGTGCCGTTATTTTTAGACCTAGCGGGGGTTATTTTTAGCGGATGACTGTGTGCTTTTGTTGTGCACTGTAGAATTCATGGTCGGGGAATTGTATTGAAGCAAAGAAAGTACAGTACTTTCTTTGATTGAAGAGAACCCTGTGTGAATAGACCAGCTGATTTGGCGGGATTAAAAACATCAAAGAAAACCACAATTGATACCAATGTCAAAATAGTCTGAGAAAAACAGGATATTATTAAGATCTTGCAGTCACCATTTTCGTTTGGTTGGTTGATTATGAAAGGATGGCCCCTGATTATGAATGGAAATATATGAATACATTTTTTATTTTTAAAAAATCTACAATTTCTAAAATATGATTTCTACATTTCTTTCTCCTTGTTTGTTTGTGCATGCCAACGTACGAGTGAGTTATACTTGTGCGTGCAGATGAGTGAGTGTGTGTGTGGGGGGGGGGGGGAGGGGATAGGTGGTAGTGTGGTAGGTTGGTATAACGGTGTTGTGCTTTTGAAATGACCTTGCAGTCACAATAGGATTTTACAAGACAGGTGTGTGTGTGTGTGTGTGTGTGTGTGTGTGTGTGTGTGTGTGTGTGTGTGAATATAATTATGTGTGTGAATATAATTATGTGTGTGAATATAATTATGTGTGTGAATATGTCTGTATGTATGTATGTATTCATTTTATTTTATTTTATTTCATTTTATTTCGTTTAATATATGTTTATTCAATTTCTTTTTATTTCTTTTCATTTATTTAATGTAAAGTCTAGTGACACGTGAGATATTAGACAAACAAGTTATTATATACCTTTATATCAGTTGTGACACAGTTGCAGTTGAAAACGTTAATAGTACCAATCTATAGACCAATGATCTGCCAATAGCCTGGGTTGAGTTCTATGTGATGAGGGTTGCCTTTAACTTACTAATTAAAGTACATTTGATAAAGCTAGGTTAATCGCTTTAAGTTGTTGGACTGTATATTTCTTCTTGTAATCCTGCTTCGTCTTCCTGTTCTTCCTTCTTAATTATTCCTTTTCCGTCCCTCACCTTTTCTTCTTTTTTTCTTCTTCTTATTCATCATCATCTTTGTAAGAGTCATCGTCATCATCGTCATCATCATCATCATCATCATCATCATCATCATCATCATCATCATCATCATCATCATCATCATCGTCATCATCATCATCATCATCATCATCATCATCATCATCCTGTTGCAGTCTAGCTTTGAGACACCACTCGAAGGGCTGTGTTACTGGTCGGATCACGCCAAGCTTTTCTAGTGTATCAAGTTCTTTTCTTCACTTTGCTCTTTAACGGCAAAGCAAGTCGACGTGGTGTGGATACTGCATATGGCTTGCTATTGCTCTTGATGCGGATTGTGTACTCTGAGTACTGTAATCGTCCAAGGCCACTGAACAAGGTAGTCAACTGGGGATCGTTTACTTCGCTGACATTTTCTATTAGCTTTAGGTCGGCAATGGCGGGTCGGCCTAACAGCGGCTCCTCCAAATTTTCGACAATTAAGATGTCTTGGATTTCCCCTTGTAAGCAATCTTAGCAGTGAATTTGCCAACAACTTTGATTTCCGAATGTCCAGCCCCGAACAGTCTCTTAGATGTTTTCTGTAATAATAATAATACAGGATGCTGCTATACGCGCTTTTACCCAAATCATTCAGGCTAAAAGCGCGGCGATCTTTACCAACATACACGCTCACCTGTCTCATCCACGTCCACCATCACACACACCAAACACACATCCATCACTCAAACAGGTGGTGTAAAGGCAGGGAGATCGCTATTAGAAGACGGAAAGAAAATCGAATATTTATTTTTGAAATTTTTATATTGACTGCGTCCTGTACCATTATTGATGTTTTCTGTAGTGGACGCTTTGACTTTGGAACCATCTTATTGGGCATGACTGTTACATTCGCACCAGTGTCTATCTTGAAGGTGCATGGCTTGCCTTCTGCTTGTATGGGGATATTTCATTGGGCGACGGACACGCTCTCAATGCTGATAAGGGGGACGACGTCATCGCTTCCATGATCGTTATCGTAAAACTCTTTTTCGTGGAAGTTGATTTCTTCAGGTTAATTTGTCAGTTCATTTACTGAAGACCTGCAGACAGAAGCTTAGCACCCTAATTTGTAAGATTTGTTACATTCAGTGTATCTGGCAGGACAATCTTTACGTTGATGGCGTGGAGCTCTTCCACAACGGAAACATTTGCCATCGTCATTGGGCTTGTTGTAGCGCTTTGAATTTGGCCGTCGATTGTTTTGGGGCTTCTTGTCAGCCTTACTGTTGAGATGTCGTTCATGTGCAGCCTTGCTGCCACGGTCATATTTCTTCACCTTGCTGACGTTGGCCGTGTTACTTGTTTCAGCGCTTGCTGTCGTTATTTTTGTCTGTGCTTTAGACATTTCACTGGCACGACAGATGTCTACTGCTTGATGCAGTGACAGTTCCTTATGTTCAAGCAACTTCTCCCTTACGCTGTCATCGCGGATCCCGATCACTACGCGGTCACGGATCATCCTGTCAACATCTTGAAAGTTGCAGGACTTGGACATCTTCCGTAGAGCGGCTACATATGTATCAATGTTCTCACCTTCTGCTTGTTGTCTGGCATAAAACTTGTACGATTCGTATACTTCATTGGTAGTGCAGGCACAGAATTCCTTGAACTTCTCTTCTACAGTAGCGATATCATCCTTGTCTAAATCATCAGCAAAGGGTAACCCTTCGAAAATCTCTTGACCTTCTTCGCCGATGCAAGGAACACCGCACATGGGTAGTCTGGAACCTCTTTGTCGAGCCTAGTGGCTTTTTTATAGTGCTGCCACTGACGCTGAAACCGTTCCCAGTTTTTCTCCAAACACTCCGTGGAAAATTCAAGTTTTCAGGGTGGTGGAACATTGGCTTCCTGCTCAACTATTTAAAAAAAAAAATATATATTTTATTTATTTATTTATTTATTTATTTATTTATTTATTATTCCTAGAGCGCATCATGTCAGATGCCCTTGCAGATCACGAAGGCACAGTCAGCATAGGGGGTAGAGCAATCTCCAATCTTCGTTTTGCGGATGAAATTGATGGGTTGGCTGGAGAGGAACAAGAACTTGAACAGCTGGTACAGAGGCTTGACACCACTTCCAGAGCTTATGGAATGGAAATAAGTGCAGAGAAGACCAAACTGATGACCAACAACACCAAGGACATCAACACAGACATCAAAGTTCAAGGCCAATCCCTCAACACGGTGCATAGCTTCAAACATTTAGGAGCCATTGTATCAGACAATGGGTCCCGACAGGAAGTCCTCTCCTGGATCGCACAAACAACTGCTGCCCTGACAAGGTTGAAGCCCATTTGGAAAGACAGGACCATCAGTCTACATTCCAAAGTAAGACTGCTGCGCTCCCTTGTCATATCCATCTTCCTATATGCTTGCGAAGCATGGACCCTCACAGCAGATCTCCAACGAAGAATACAAAGCATGGAGATGAGGTGCTACAGAAGACTTCTGGGCATTTCCTATACCCAACGCATCACCAAGACGAAGTCCGACAGACCATCACACAAGCCATTGGACAACAAGATGACCTGCTTACAGTGGTGAAGAAACGGAAACTCCGATGGTATGGCCACGTCACCAGATCATCAAGCCTTGCAAAGACCATTCTGCAAGGCACAGTGCAAGGAGGTAGAAGAAGAGGGAGACCGAAAAAGAGGTGGGAGGACATCCGAGAATGGACTGGTTTGACACTGAGCGAAGCCATCAGGGTTGCGGAGGATAGAGAAAGATGGAGTATGCTGGTTAAACGATCATCTGTGGTGCCCCTACGATCTCCGAGTTATGGGACAGGATAGGATAGGATAGGATTTATTTATATATTTATTTATTTATTTATTATTACACAAGTATATCAACTAACAAGTTAGTATCTCGTATTGCCCCCAGTCGACGTGCGGTGGTTTCGTTGCCCTTGGTTTTAGCCACAAGCTGAGACGGGGGTATCCCAAACCTAAAAATAGAATAGAGAATTCTGGGAAATCTGTTCAAGGGAAGTAACTGATAACTAGCTACGGTTGCAGGCATGGTCGCCATTTCTCGCGAAGATGTGCTGGCTGAAATTAAACGAAAGTTGGGAGAGGAACTGCATATTTCTGGTATTGAATACAGGCTTTGCTCAATTATCGAAGGAGAACACGATGGATTTATAGAAACATGCACACATGTATGTGAGCTCAGTGCAGGCGATCGTGAGTCTCAGTGAACGATTGTTCGCCATTGTCATTGATTCAGCTGCTCGGATCGCTTCGATGTGATGGTTCATTTATTGCTTGAATCACACTGTATAATGCACATGCAAGTTCTGTCAAAGATATGATGATTTGAGCATATGTTCGATTCCGTACCGGTGATGATCAATCCTATTTTGCAATGGTGGTTAGGCCTACTTTATTGTGTATGGTCACGGGTACTTACCTTTTGTAGTTTGTGTGCTTTTTGTTCTGTCGGCCTTGAGTGTTTGCGTCGCCTTGGCTCGTTGTACTTTGTTGTGGTCTCGCTCTCTTTTGATTTTTGAAAGCAACTTCAAATTGCATTGTTTTCCAACAGCATGCGAGGTCAAATTAGACGAATTCAGATCTAACCAATCTTCTTGTGACGCCATTTTGCGTGTGTCTCGTGTGCCATGCACCTATCGCGAAGAGTCCTGCCCACTGAATTTCAGAAAAGGATTTCCCTACCCATAATTCCCCTGGGTTTTGAAGTTTCTAAAAAAATTATTTTAGGCCGACGACGCTCTATGGAGCGCAAAGCATGTAAAGGGAAGCAACCGGTTGTACGCGCACGTCGACAGAGATTATTATTATTTTTAAGGACTATTTCTGAACAACGTCAGCTTATGATTGCGTCATCATACGCTTCCTTGCGTAAGATATGACGTCACACGACTTGGTATCTTTTGTGGCAGTCATAGAGAAAAAAAAGAAAAGAAAAACATTACTATAACAAATAAAAGCAGCATCTCAATAACAGTTTTGATCACGCACTTCTAGACACCATGTAAGATTGGTTAGTCATATTGTGGACGTTGTGTAGTATGTTGAATAAAAGGAAGATCCAGACAGCCTGAACACTAGACCAGTTAGGGTTGAGTTCTCAAACAGTGAAACTGTATTCCCATTTCCCCAAATAAGAATAACACATTATGGGAATATCTAAACACCACACACAAGACTTTCAAACTTAAAGCTGTTCAGTTCTGCATGTTTATTTAAAGGTGGTGTCACAGCTAGAAAATTGATAACGTTAATTGTATATTTATTCTGTCTTTTAGCCGAAGCCTGAAGGTTCTTCCCAAACTTGTCAATCCTAGGTAAGAGACGCGTCAGTGACTTCCCTTTTCACAGGTAAAGCTATGGGAAGGCAGAGCCCATCTTCCGCAATCGCTGTTTTATCTTCTCATTATGATAATCAATATGATTATGATTATAACTATTACTATTCCAACTGTTAACAGATTTCCTTTCAAAGCATGCTAGTATAGTACAAAACTGTGAATGGAATGCGGACAGAACCTGATTGTGGCGGGAACGCACAAACAGGGATTGGTTAAAACCCGCAATGAAAGGAAAATGGCCAATGGCAGGCGCGGGAAAGTTGAGACTGTTTACCAAAAGCATTCCAAAATAGGTGTCAAAACATTCCATTGAGAGTGACAACTTAAAAACAAACATGTACACGTTTTTAAAAAAAAAAAGTATTTCCAGACAATACTTTGAAATAGTCGGGAATCAGAACGAGCAAAAATGTCGGCCGGTATGTCGGTCCTTTAGAAGTCCTACCTAAAAAAATCAATGGTCAGTCGGTCGGTCGGTCCCTCGCTCCCAATGTCACTAGTGTGTGTGATCAAAACACGTTGTTCTTGCCTTATCTCAACAATAACTCAACCCAAATTGATCATTTTTACTTTCCCGATACTCACAGTGTAAAGACACGAAAACTCCCATGGTACGGCCACGTCACCAGAGCATCAGGCCTTGCAAAAACCATCCTGCAAGGCACGGTGCAAGGATGCAGAAAGAAGAGGGAGACAGAAAAAGAAGTGGGAGCTAGAGCAACATTCGAGAATGGACTGGCTTGACACTGAGCGAAGCGACGAGGGTTGCTGAGGACAGAGAAAGATGGAGTACGCTGGTTAAACGATCATCTGTGGTGCCTCAACGACCTTTGAGTTACGGGATAAGATAGGATATGATATTTTACCAACTGCTAACTTAGCACGTTAGATCATTCGTATATTTACTTTCCCGAAGGTCAAAGTGATTGTTTTTATAACCATTTTCAAAACACGTTTTGCGCTATAGCTAACAATTGGCTCAACCAATCTGGATAATGTTTTTGCCGGCAGATTGTTCAGACAGTGGCATACCATTCCATGTTTTCTTTTTGCTTCGTTAACAATCACGAAACCGCCAAGAAAATGAACACTTTTGAAAATGGGTAATGTTCGGCTGTGTGTGTGTGGGGGGGGGGTGTGGGTGTGGGTGGGTGTGGGTGCGTGTGTGTGTGTGTGTGTGTGTGTGTGTGTGTGTGTGTGTGTGAGTGTGTGTCTGAAAATACGTTTGTATGGCTTGACATCTTTTTTATTCTCAAACATTGTCACAATTTGTGTCTAATTTAATTTGGATTGTTAAAATAGAACCGTTAGGGTTGACGCCAAAGTACCAACTATGGGGCGTTGACGGTCTTTCAAAAGGTGTTGGTGTGGTATGACCGACTTCTTCAGCGCTGAGGAAGGGCATGGAGATGTAGCATACCGCTCTTCTATTTTTGAATAGCGGGACGCACGACAATTGTTGATGAGGCTGTTCACCGCAATTCCCCGCCTGACGGTTGATTGGTGTATTCCGCATGTATATGCATCAGTGATCTGGAAATAGAACTAGGACGGTACATGAGTGATTGACAAAGTGCGACACTAAAGGGTTCTCACGCAAATACTGTAACAGATATAAATGAAAACAATAACAATGGACGAGTGGAGGTGGAGGGGTTGGAGCTAGTGGACCCTAATTTGAACCCATACTCTAGCAGCTCTATCAACTAGTGTTACAATTATACAATTACTTCACTTCGTTCATTTGGTCACAGTCCGGGACTTCAATTTCCACAGAAAAATTCCGTTCGAGTTTAAACACGTTTGGGCTGCTGTGGTCCAACTATGTGAATCACTACTGATCAGTTCAGTACACATACAAATAATTAATTTTGATGGGTGAACTAAGTAGAGCTGAGTAGGAGAATTAAGGGTGAATGAGAAGATGTGACAGCCAGGAAGATTTCGTTTACAGCGTGACCGCTTTAACATGACTTCTTTGTAGTACCAATAGCTGTAATGCATGGTTTGGTACCGTTGTAACACTCCGATCTGACCCGGATGGTTTCCCGGGGGACCATTAGGTATCACCAATCGGTCCCCCGGGAGACAGTTCGTGACACCAAAGTGTCTCCCAGGGAGTCAGATCGGGGTGTTACAATCGACAGGAAACCTCAGTGTTAGAAGCTCTCACACACTGCATGCATTCTTGACTCAAGAGATCAAGGTTGCGACCAAGACAGTATCACTCACGTTTGAGAAGCAGCACCACTGTACAATAATAATAATAGTATTATTAAATATAATAATAATAATAATAATAATAATAATAATAATAATAATAATAATAATAATAATAATAATAATAATAATAATAATAATAATAATAATAATAATGGATGCTATACGCGCATTATTCTTAAATCAGAATAAAAGTGCTGCGAGCTGTAACCAACATACACGCTCACATGTTACAGATACTCCTACATACACAAAACACACATCTTTGACAGAGCTAGGACACTCTGTATTATGTATTGCAGCCTTACGTTTATTGGGTTAGAAGCAACGACACCTATGGTTAGAAGACAAAACGAACGTAGACTCTAGTTATTGCCCTTTCCCATTATTAATTACAAGGAACTGGATGCGTTGTTATCCGTAAATTCAGCTTCTCCTCCTCCCCTTTCTCTACCAAATTCCTTTTTTGATGTAATGAGGATGTATTGTATTTCATTTTAAAACCCCATTTCGTCTCCAGAAAAATGCGTCTGACGTGCCTAGAAGAGTACATCAGATCATCTGTTGTTGATTCAAGGTCGATTCAATATTAAACATTTTGTACCAAAGAAACTGTAAACGTGACCTAGTACCTTAATTATTAAACAAGCTGTCGCCGTTTGTTTTCAGTAACGGCAGTGTTACTCCCCACAATAGATAGTAGTAACCGACGTCATCGACAGAGAGGGTCCGGGCCAGAGCACAGGCGACCATGGATGTGAGCGGAGTGGAGTGCTGTCTACATACTTATAATACAAGATAAACGCGTTAGCGGCTGAAGCCTAAACTGGCAGGTCACGTCATTTCCCAATCCTTCTGAGTAAACTACGGTACTTTCCCTGAAAGAAGTGGGCTCAGTCAGCACTCCACTAAGATCGTCGGCGATAAGTTTACGGGAATGGCACTCGGAAGCACTGTTACTAAATTTTCATTCCTTATGGTTCTAGTTTTATTTTTTTCTCCTAAATAATTTACATCAGTTGTCTTTGTCAACTGCCTCTTGGACAGAAATAACGAGGCTCTTTAACATGCCGCTACGGTGACACAGAGAAGTGAAATTACAATATAAAGAGTCATTAGTCGAGTCCTGTGAGAAAACTCCCCTCTCACACTCCAGATGCGGGTCCAAGTGAGTGTACTGCCGCTGAACCACCCTTGTTACCTCCAGCATACTCATTTCTGTAGCCTACCCATGCACGAGCATTGCTGTTCATGTTGGTCATTGGGGAGTTATATTAGAACCTTACTGTCGCAGTCTAGACATGACATTTTTGTAAAATCTCTCAGCATTTCACATGTGTAGATGTTCAACATACGCTCGTAATTGTTTCATTGGGTCAAGTTCTAGATTCAGGATAAAACGTACTTGCGCTTGTACTTTAGTTTTTTAAATTGGGCAATATTTAATATAAATGGGACAAACCAATTATTATTTATTATTGTTATTATTATTGGGTATTTGTGTAGTGCACATATTTCGCCGTTCTTGGCGACTCAAGGCGCTGGCCAATACAGGATCTAACTCAAGCCGCCCGAGGCGCCAACTTGCAGCCTTTGGGCGCATCGTAATAACGCTCCAGACAACTGAGCACAATCCTGGGCAGCCAGTGATGGGGGAGAAGGACCTAGGTGCATGCTAGGTGTGTTCTTGTCACCGGCACTAATCCGTCTAGGACATGAGCGTCAGGATCTTTAAAGTCCGTTATGATTGAATGTATGCGACACAGACTAGACCTCGGTTTATACTCTCATCCGAAGGAGTAGGAAACGGGAGTAAAGTGTCTTTCCCAAGGACACAACACCATGCCCCGGCCTGGGCTCGAACCCGGGACCTTGAGATCCTCAAGCCAAAGCTCTACCTTTAGGCCATTGCATGCAGTTCAGAATTCTGTTGGAGTATCGAGGATAGGGCCCGAGTGGGGAAGTGGGGCTAGTGAGGAGCAGTGGAACACTGTACAAAACGTCAATAGTAACAACTTATCCCGTGAGAATTTTTTTTTCCAAATGTGGGAATTAAAGCAGGGTCGATTATTTGCGTTAAAGTCGTGCACAATTTCAATCTGAAGTGTTATGTCGCAGTGACAAGTACACATTGTTTGCTAATTGGCAAGTACCTTACGTAACACCTACAGTAAATCCTTCTTTAATCTATTTCAATACATCGTTTATAAGCATCGCACTATAATGAAGAGATTGCATTTGCATTAGTAGAATATACATTTAACAGCGTTTCAATAAACATTAACACTGAATATCTTTCCTTAACAGATTACCTACAATCAGTCTGATAATCGAAGAAGCTTTCATACGGTTAGGATAAATGGACTGAGGCGCATGATGAACTACAGTTAACATTAAACGGCCCCAATTCGAAGGCTCTGTTTACTTTTGGCAAAAACGGGGTTTCCTTAAAATTGGCATTGTTATTATTATTACTTTAAACAAACGTCCCTGTCAGAACCGAAATGGAAGATTCCAACTGTAAGGGTTAGTTGGAGCAAGGAAAGCCCGCTTTATGCACTACGAGTGATTGACTTGTGTGATGATGGTCTGTCGGACTTCGTCCTTGGTGATGTGTTGGGTATAGGAAATGCCCAGAAGTCTTCTGTAGCACCTCATCTCCATGCTTTGTATTCTTCGTTGTAGATCTGCTGTGAGGGTCCATGCTTCGCAAGCATATAGGAAGATGGAGATGACAAGGGAGCGCAGCAGTCTTTTTTTGGAATGTAGACTGATGGTCCTGTCTTTCCAAGTGGGCTTCAACCTTGTCAGGGCAGCAGTTGTTTGTGCGATCCTGGAGAGGACTTCCTTTCGGGACCCATTGTCTGATACAATGGCTCCTAAATATTTGAAGCTATGCACTGTGTTGAGGGTTTTGAATTGGACTTTGATGTCCGTGTTAATGCCATTGGTGTTGTTGGTCATCATTTTGGTCTTCTCTGCACTTATTTTCATTCCATAAGCTCTGGAGGTGGTGTCAAGCCTCTGTACCAGCTGTTCAAGTTCTTGTTCCTCTCCAGCCAATCCATCAATGTCATCCGCAAAAGGATGATTGGAGATTGCTCTACCCCCTATGCTGACTGTGCCTTCATGATCTGCAAGTTAGTTAACATTAAATCCTTCAGTAGTAAAGCGCTCGAAATCATTGAATGCTGATTGGTAGTCGCACCTCAAGTGTTTGTTTTATTGTACACATAGCAGAGCGTTCATTAAACGGGATTAAAAAACAGCACGTGAGTAAAGACTACACGTTGAATTTATGAACTTATTTTTTGTTGTGTTTGTTTATTTATCTCAAATTTTATTTATTAATTTTTGGTCCTCTCTTTGTAACGGGCCCCCAGTTTATTATTTTAAATAAATCATTCTGACTTCTGACATTGAATTCATTACTCTCTCTCTCTCTCTCTCTCTCTCTCTCTCTCTCTCTCTCGTCAATGGAGTTACCCCAATTTTTAAGATTAACTAAAGATGTCTTTTTCCATACGTGTTATGAAAGAAAAACACCTTTTTATATTACAAATGAAAACGTTTCCTATATTACGCCGGCCATAGAATGCAGTCAGAAGTTATCAGAGACCTTGGACTTGTATACCAGAAAGTGGCAAATCGCTTCTCTCTTCCCTACAGTGCTTTTAGTCGAATAAAAGATGTTACTTTCACTTTTGTGAATGTTTTTATTTTAAATTATGGCAGGCTTCGTGTGCTTTCAAAGGAATTTTGCGTTTCTTCCAACAGACATGTTATCACCACCACTCCTCCCCTGTTTCTTTTGGTAATCCTCCATATTAACTAATAATATGTTTTGGTGGTTTAATTTCTATCTAATACGCGACTGCCTTTAATCCTCCCCGTAAAAGATAAGTCGTCTGCTAGGCGTCCGAATAGCAATTAAAAAGTGGTTGAGGTTATGTCCCTTACTGGTCTGTAATACAAAGAACGTATAGAAAATGGGCTGCAAAGCCACTGAATAACAATTAAAACGCGGTTTGGCTTTTACACCTAATAAATTAGTCTTTGGTAAGCAGCTGTGAATTCTTACAGCAATTAAAATGCAGTTTTGATTTTAAACCTGATCGTTTTTTAGACAAACAGCACTTCAGACTGAAAGAGTGATTGGATTTTGGACTTGACGTGATAAGCGATTGAATGAGAGCTTGCGGTTTTCTAATAACACTTAAGAACAATTAAAACGTGGTATGGACTAACTAAATGATCTTACTGGTCAACGACAAGCAAAAGAGAATAGTATCGTCCACAAACATTATTCACGCCTGTCTTCTTTGTCTTGTACACCACTCCTCTTTCTGATATTATTGAAGTCCATTCAGTTATTCATCATTCTTTCGCGATGGCACTCAGCTAAAGAAGTCTGCTGAACCCCAGGATGTTGACTCTGTCATCAGTTCTATGCAAGAGTGCATATGCGATGTCAAGTCCTGGATGACTTCCAATAAACTTTAACTAAATGATGATAAGACAGAAGGCGTAATCATTTCCTCTCCGCGAGTGTCAACAACTACTTATCTGCCTCATTCTTCTCTTTCTCGCTATTAACACATCTGTTCCTTTCTCTGACTCAGCCAAAAACTTAGGTGTAATACTTAACTCACATCTCACTATGCATCCTCACATTCTCAACCTCCTCCGCACTGTGAACTTTGAATTGCGTCGCATAAGCTCCCTCGGTCATCTCCTTTCTGCCAGTGCTACTCAGACTCTTTTCTCTGCCTTTATCCTGTCTAGGCTTGACTATTGTAACGCCATTTTCTATGTTTGCCCTCAGTTTGTGCTGCACAAGCTGCAAACGATACAGAACAATGCAGCTAGCCTTATTTTGCGTGTTCCAAAATCAGACCACGTCGCTTCTCATAATCATTATATTGGCTTCCCGTGGAGAACAAAATACAGTATAAAATTGCAGCCTTTGCAATTTGCTTCAAAGCTGTTACTCTGTCTGGTCCATTGTATCTCCCCGAGTAAGTCCACTTCTATACACCAACAAGATCTCTCCGTTCATCTTCTGACAGTCGCCATCTTCGTATTCCCCGTATTAAAACAACAACTTTTGGCGAACGCTCATTCTGCTTTTCAGCCAGTACAGTGTGGAACCCTCGTCCTTTAACTCCGCGCTCTCTCGGATCATCTTTCTTTTCTGAACTGAAAACACACATTTTCAACAGTGTCTATCCTTAAATCTCCATCCTCATCTTTTCTTCGTCAAATACTTAATACACATTCGTAGTCGGTGTGTGTGTGTGTGTGTGTGTGTGTGTGTTTGTGTGGGTGTGTCGGGGTGTGGGTGTGTGTGTGTGTGTTGGTGTGTGTGTCGGTGTGTGTGTTGGAAAAGAGAGAGTGGATAGAGGGTTCTGATTTTGTATTTCACATTTTGCTTTTGCTTAATTAATTAAAACTGTTCTTTTGGTATTTTTAAAAACGCTTTTTTTAACGCTATGAGATCTATTAAGGATGGGCGCTGTACAAATTTTTATTATTATTATTATTATTATTATTATTATTATTATTATTATTATTATTATTATTATTATTATTATTATTATTATTATTATAAATGGTTGACCACTACTACACTACAATTCAGATAGAGCAAGAGAGAGAGAGAGAGAGAGAGAGAGAGAGAGAGAGAGAGAGAGAGAGAGAGAGAGAGAGAGCATGGCAGACAGTCAGGCGGACAGACAGGACGCGTTAGAATGCGAGACTGTTCTTCGAACTCAAGGACTGCACTAGCTGGTCTTAATACTGTACACACAAATGAAGCTTACAGCAATCGGAAATGACGCAACAAAAACTCACATCCATCAACTGTAACGTAGGTGAAAGCGTCACCAGGTGGACCATCCCATGATTAATATCCTCCACATTTAAAAATGATGTCACCCCTGCAGCCTAGAATTAGCGCAGTTAATTCCATGTGATAGGTCAAGATGTTATCGTTAGGGGCCGAAAATGGTTAGTTTATTCTAGGTAAGTAGTCTGTATCATTATTACCACTATGAATTTTCAACTTCTACTGCTACTGCACGTGACATGAGGTCAGTGCTGTGGCCTAAAAATAGGCAACTTTGTCATCCCATTTGGAAAATCCGCTTATATTCTGAAGGATTTATTACAAGAGTCACACATCCTAACCTGAGCAATGAAACCATTAGGGCTGGCGTTTCTAAAACACCTGTTGGCCATGTTGGCAATGCTGTAAACTCAAAATAGCTAATTCAACTGTAGTACCTCAAGCACGTTACAAGAGTAATTACTATCACAAGAGTTATAAATCACGAACTAGAAGAGCAAAGTAAGTGGACATCTCCAGCATTATTTTCAGTCAATGGTACTCATCAGTTTGCCGTCCTACGCTTTTGACGCTCATGAGGTTTCGTTTAAGTATGATAGAGGTTCTAGTCCTGGACACCAGCGAAGACATTAACGTTATTCCCCTGCCTAACTGCTGCTTCATTCCACCTTTTTACTGGGGTGATAAACAATATTTATTCGAAAATGTCTGCCATATTATAACTTGCAATTATTAACCACGAGATCAGAGTAAAATCTCAGAAGAATGAAGTTTGATTTTGTTTTAAATGTTATTTTAGCCACAAAGACAAGACGCCGCCAATAACACCACTACCAACAACAATGACGACTACGATGATAACAAATAACGACAAAGAGCGAAGTTCGCTTTTGTGATTAATGTTTTCGCCACAATGACAAGACGCGGCACGCCATCACCCCCATCAACAACAACGACAGCAACAACAACAACAACCGAAGTAGAAGTAACGTATTGTGGCCACAACATTGTATGCCATAGTCTCCTTCATTCGTTCCCTGATGCTCATTGGTGTTGATTGATGTTCTTTGATGACGACTGGTGGTCATTGGTTCTGATTATGTTGAAATTTATATATAGCCCTTGGTTTCCTGTGCTATTGTCGCAAACTCCTTCGTTCGTTCCTTCATACTTTTGTTAATTAATTAATTCTTTCATTTCTTAATTTATATTCTTATTCGCCCTTTCGTTCGATCGCTCATTTATTTATTGATTCGTTCGTCCGTCCGCTCATATCAAACAAAACATTTGGTTTATTTTTTTTTCAAAGATCTTGTTTCGTAACGTGTGGCTTCTTACTGCTTTATCTTCTTTTTTTCTGAATTAATTCACTGCGTGAACCAACATACAATTATGACTCACGTCACTAACGTACCCTACCTTTTTCATTTCAGGCTATTTCCATATATTTAGTCACATGAACTCCAAAAATATCTTCTTTTTTTTTTTAAATTCAGCCTTGAAGTCAATATTTTAGTTAGCCACATTTCCATCCCATTTTTCTAACTTATTTCACAATTTTGGTCAGAGATAATTAAAAACATTGTAAAAACATAATTTCTTCTAAGTCGGTATTGTCCTGTTAGGGGAGAGAAGTTCCGCAGCTATAACCGCTTCATCGTGTTCACATCGATATAGCCTACTTGAAAGGTTCCTATGAATATTGCACTCAATAACTTTATGACTATCAAAATGAAAGGGAATAAATGTGATGAAAAGTCAAGGAATTTCGGGTTTTGCGTTCTCTTATTCAAATTCTTATTGTTATGGTTTCACATCAAATGTGATGAAATAATGTAAACGACATTCTTTTTGATGTAATTTAAATATAAATAGATGCATTACTTTTAAAAATAAATAAATAAATAAACAAATAAACAAATAAAATAAATGCATAACGACAAAAACGAAGAGAGATTAAAACAAAAAAAAAAAGACCACCTCACAGGGAGCTGATGCCTACCGAAAAATCAACAATAACGTCCGAAAAGGCATGCGCACAGCAAATAAGAACTAGATAGATCAATGCCAGGAAATAGAGAACAGTCTGAACAAGAACAACAGCAAGAAGTCCTACCAGACTGTGAAGCGGCTGACAAGTGTTAAACAGCACAAGATCTCTACGATCTAAAGCAAGTCTGACATATGCCTTACAAAAGAACAAGAAGTCTTGGATAGATGGACAGAGTACTGCTCTGACCTTTATAACCAAATATCAAACAGAGACCCATCAGTTCTAGCATGTCCCCAGAACAGAGAAGATGAAGAAATCCTCCCAATTCTCCGAGAAGAAGTTGAGGCAGCAGTGCAGTCGCTGAAGAAAGGGAAGTAAGCGGTAGTGGACAACATACCCGCGGCATTGCTTCAAGCAGGAGGAGAAGCGATGATTGAGGCCCTCACCATTATCTGTAACAAGATCTGGCAGAGAGGGGAGTGGACACTCTGGACCCAGTCGCTTGCCATCACTCTTCCAAAAAATGTAACCTTCAGGAGTGTGAAAATTACCGCATCATCATTCTGATCAGCCATCCCAGCAAAGTCCTCCTGAAAATAATACTCAACAGGTTCAAACCCCAAGCTGAACAAATCAAAGATGAAGAACAAGCAGGATTCAGGGCAGGGCGAAGTACCCCCGAACAGATTTTCAACCTCAGAATAATCTGCGAGGAATACCTACAGCACCAACAACATCTGTATCATGTGTTCGTAGACTTCAAGAAAGCGTTTGACCGAGTCTGGCATGCAGCTCTGTGGGCAACCAGGAGAGTGCACAACATTAGCCCTAAAATTATTGAAGTCATCAAAAGCATGTATGAAAAGGCTACCAGTGCAGTCCTCCATAACAGCGCCATCGGAAACTGATGCACAACAACAATCGGTGTGCGTCAAGGAGGCCTACTCTCTCCAACACTTTTCAACATCTTCCTAAAGAGCATCATGTCAGATCCCCTTGCAGATTACTAAAGCACAGTCAGCACATGGGGTAGAGCAATCTTCAATCTTCGCTTTGCGGATGACATTGATGGATTGGCTGGAGAGGAACAAGCACTTGAAGAGCTGGTACAGAGGCTTGACACCACCTCCAGAGCCTATGGAAGGGAAATAAGTGCAGAGAAGACCAAAATGATGACCAAAAACAAAAAATGGCATCAACACGGACATCAAAATCCAAGGCCAATCCCTCAACACAGTGCATAGCTTCAAATATTTAGGAGCGATTGTATCAAACAATGGGTCCCGACAGGAAGTCCTCTTTAAGATCGCATAAACAACTGCTGCATTGACAAGGTTGAAGCCCATTTGGAAAGACAAGACCATAAGTCTACATTCAAAGGTAAGGCTGCTGCGCTCCCTTGTCATCTCCAACTTCATATACGCTTGCGAAACATGGACTCTCAGAGGAGGTCTACAACGAAGACTACAAAGCATGGAGATGAGGTGCTACAGAAGACTTCTGGGCATTTCCTATACCCAGCACATCACCAACGACGAAGTCCGACAGAGCATCACACAAGCCATTGGACAACACGATGACCTGCTCACAGTGGTGAAGAAACGCAATAGCCGATGGTATGGCCAGGCCATGTGAGCAGAGTATCAGGCCTTGCAAAGACCATCCTGCAAGGCACAGCGCATGGATGTAAAAGATGGAGAACAAAAAAGAGGTTGGAGGACAACATTCGAGAGTGGATAGGCTTGACACTGAGCGAAGCCATCAGGGTTGCTGAGGACAGAGAAAGATGGAGTACGCTTGTTAAACGATCATCTGTGGCGCCCCAACGACCTCCGAGTTACGGGATAGGATAGGATAGGATAGGACAAAAAGAATAAAATTCTAAAATAAATAAATAAATAAATAAATAAATAAATAAATAAACAGAAAAAGAAAGAAAGAAAGGAACTTTTTTTTCAAAATACATACATACATACATACATACATACATACTACATACATACATACTACATACATACGTACATACATTCATACATACATACATACATACATTTAAAAAAACGGCGAACAGATTTAAATTAAATACATAAATAGATAAAGAAAAAGATGAAGATAGACAGAAAAAAAGAAAGCAATTGACAAATAAATATGAGTATACAAAAATAATTGTGATACAATTCAATGTAGTAGGGGCTTTTGCGTCACGCCTCAGAGAGAGGTACAAGGCCCACTGCTGCGATTTTCTTAACCTTAACCATTGACCTCTTATTTTTATGTGATGCGAGGCAGAAGGAGTAGAAGATCAATTGCCAGGATGAAAAATAGAAAGATGATGTGGACCACACCAACAAGGTGACGAATGTGGAGGAAGGACAGGACAGGACATTAGGAAAGAGGAGGAGGAAGAGGGAGTGAAGAGGAAGCAAGAATAGAAGAAGAAGAAGAAGAAGAAGAAGAAGAAGAAGAAGAAGAAGAAGAAGAAGAAGAAGAAGAAGAAAATTTAGATGATGATGATGATGATGATGATGATGATGATGATGATGATGATGATGATGATGATGATGATGATGATGATGATGATGATGATGAGAGGACTGGAAGTGGAGGCAGGGTTATGAGAAAGGAAGATGGTCACGCATGGTTTCTAAGTGCATACGCACGACGCTTGCCAACCATAAAGCAGATGCCTTACGACTTCGCACTGCGCCTCAGACAGCAATACTATCGTGTGTTGACAAATGGCAGCAAGTCCAGGTTTAATAAGAAGAAAGCCTTATCACAGAAACGTTGAAAAGCAATCTCTTAAGACATTGGCTTACGATTTACGCCATGTTTGTCACGTCACGTCACGTCACCAGATCATCAGGTCTTGCAAAGACCATCCTGCAAGGCACAGTGCAAGGAGGTAGAGGAAGAGGGAGAACGAAAAAGAGGTGGGAGGACAACATTCGAGAATGGACTGGTTTGACACTGAGCGAAACAATCAGGGTTGCTGAGGACAGGGAAAGATGTAGTACGCTGGTTAAACGATCATCTGTGGTGCTCATACGACCTCCAAGTTACGGGATAGGATAGGATAGGATTGTCACGGCCCGGCTCAAATGTATAAACCTGTGGAGCTGTGTAATTTCACAACAAGAAGACACTTTTTCATGACGAGTCATGTACTCTTTCACGATTATTTGACTATACTATGAAACAACTTTACTAAGATCGACACATAACAAGTGACTTCAACTGCCTTAGCTCGCCAAGTCGTGTGTATCAGTCATTTGACTATACTATGAAACAACTTTACTAAGATCGACACACTACAAGTGACTTCAACTACCATAGCTCGCCAAGTCGTATGTAGCAGTCAACCTGGGTTGCGTGTAATCATTCGTGTGAGAGGAGTTTAGGTTAACCTCTAAACTCGCGACGTCACACTCGCGCTTCTCATTGGTCCTTGTAAGTACGTAAAAAGACATCACAAAACTCAACGTAAAACTAATGTCGCGTGACTTGCTTTGGTTGAGACACAGGGTAGGTCTATGGTCGTCTTCCAAACATTAACGGTAAATACATTATAAATAAACAAAATGTTGAAGAGTCTTTCTCATGAAGAAGAAGAAGAAGAAGAAGAAGAAGAAGAAGAAGAAGAAGAAGAAGAAGAAGAAGAAGAAGAAGAAGAAGAAGAAGAAGAAGAAGAAGAAGAAGAAGTATAAGGAGAAGAAGAAGAAGAAGAAGAAGAAGAAGAAGAAGAAGAAGAAGAAGAAGAAGAAGAAGAAGAAGAAGAAGTATAAGGAGGAGGAGGAGGAGAAGAAGAAGAAGAAGAAGAAGAAGAAGAAGAAGAAGAAGAAGAAGAAGAAGAAGAAGAAGAAGAAGAAGAAGAAGAAAAAGAAGAAGAAGAAGAACAAGAAGAACAAGAAGAAGAAGTTTTGTTTTAAAAAGTGTTGTTTTTTATCTGCTGGACTTGTACTTTTGTCAACAGACGGCGGGATGACAACGCTATTTTTCTCAAAGCCAAGTGCTTGGCTGTCATCATCACAGCTCTGTATTTCGTCATTTTTACTGCCTAACTCATACCTGCCAAACCCCAGCGCTACAAATTCATATATTCCGCATTGAGATGCAAACTTTCTGTAAGAAAGGAGGGTGAGGGTGGTGGTGATGGAGAGAGAGAGAGAGAGAGAGAGAGAGAGAGAGAGAGAGAGAGAGAGAGAGTGCTCGTGAAGCTGGCCGTAAGAAAAAGTGAGGTCCATAATGCCTGTCTTCCCTCCATGACCAGAAACGTTGCTTGAAATTCTTTATCTCGTGGCGCAGTGGATAAGTCGCCGGTTTCCTATGCCGAAGGTCGCGGGTTCGATTCCCGCAAGGGGCAAACGTATGTGACTTAGGTACGAGACTATTGAGGTCACCGAGGGTTTTCTCCGGGCACTCCGGTTTCCTCCCTCCCTTCAATAATGGTAAAGGATGCAGTCAATATAAAAATTTCAAAAATAAAAATTTGATTTTCTTCCGTCTTCTAATAGCGGTCTCCCTGCCTTTACACCACCTGTTTGAGTGATGTATGTGTATTTGGTGTGTGTGAGGGTAAATGAGACAGGTGAGCGTGTATGTTGGTATAGCTCGCCGCGCTTTGAGCCTTGGGGAAAGGCGCGTACATAGCATCCTGTATTATTATTATTATTATTATTATTATCATTTTTTTAAACTAATGACGACAGTGGGGATGAATGCAGTGATAACGTCGGGGATGATTCCATATAACAATTCTTTAAAAACATTGTGACAGCCAAATTAAACGAAAACTTGCAGATCGTGAGGTTGGGAGGGGTCACTGACATCAATATACAGACCTACAACAATGTCATGACATGGTCAGTTTTATTCAAATGTTATCATAGACTTCAGAAACTGTCATGAACGTCCGTGCTGCAAATGTATTGTGTATGAGGGAGGGAGCGAGAGGAGGGGTGGGTGAGAGATTGTGGAGGTGGGGTGGTTATTGAGGAGATGGAGTAAGGTGTAAGAAAAATGGAATAGGAATGCTACACAATGCTACACAATGCTACAGAAACTCGGGACAATCTAAGAAATGTGTACGTGTTCAAGCTGCGTTCCTCTTCCACTTTGGGCTTACATGGTCTTGGATTGCAGTATTCCATCTCACGCCACGCTCTTCCCCTACCTTCCCAACTGTCACCTAACTTTCAATGAACTACTCCAAGTTAGACTGCTTGTGATTTACTTATTCCTACGTGTTTGGGAAGTGTACCCCCCCCCACCCCACCCACCTCCAAAAACAAAAAAGTTCAAATCCGATAGTGGTCGTTTAACTGATCTTCTGTTTTTAGGTTTGAGAACACTTTTTAATGGTCAAAATAACCGAGATAGAGTCGTGATATTATACGTTATTCGGATTTTAAACGTGGCACATTGACCAGTTGGACAGAACGCACTATTACATTACATGATTATTGCTTTAGGTCCAGCGGACTCTTCCGAGCCAAATCAGGACCAGAACGCACTATTAGCCCAAGAAGAAGGCTAAGGATAGAAGAAGGTCTATATCTCTATCTGACTAGGTTCGAGCGCCTAGCAACAGAGCTGGAACCCATCCATTGGGCTTTAAGCTTAGTCAAGGACTAGAGGAAAGCCACATGCCATCTACAGTACGCTACCGACTGACAGAGCGACTGACTATGACAGAGTCAAAGAGGCACTCCTAACGGGATTCGAACTCACAGGAGAATGCTACCGGCAAAAATTTTGCACCAATCGGAGAATGAAAGGAGAAAGTTACGCGCAGTTCGCAGATCGTCTGTCCACAATGCTGGATAAGTGGGTTAACCAGTCAGCCTCTGCTAAGACATTTGATGGACTGACCGAACTATTAGTGTGGGAACAGGTACGAGAGACCATGTCCCCTGAGCTGAAAACAATCTCAGTAGAGCAGGGCGCGGAAAGGCTGGATGATCTGGTCAAGGTCGCAGATATACGTGGCCGCACACGGAGAAGCCAAGAGCTTCAGGCGAGACCTAAAGCCTAACGGGAAAGAGGTACCGAAACGAAGCCCTCACTGGGAAGAGTGCACCGCGAATCGGCCGACTCACCCCAGACCTGGGCAAAATAGAGGACCCATCGCGGAATTCGGGAAAAGAGTTCCCGCAGAACAGAGACGGTATTGCTCGTTCTGCAACAGAAATAATCACTCCACCGCGGAATGTTTCAAGTTGGCAGCACAACGTAGAGACGAGCGCGAAAGCCGGCCAGCTCATAGAGTACTAACTCAAAGCAGCGGTACACATCCACACACCATCGGAGGTCACCCATCGGTGATAGACACGGTCAAGGTCAACGGTAAAGAAGCGAACCGTCTGTATGACACCGGGCTATCATACGACGCGATAGTTTGCGAGTCTCTTGTATCACGCGCGAACTTGACGGACAAGGCGCAGATTTGACGAAACCGACCAAGTATGTCGCAGACCTGCAGGAAACACTCAAAGCCACGTGGAAGAAAGCTGAAGAAGAACAACAAGAACAAGAATTTTAGATTTATGATGAATCAAATTATACAACAAAAGGAATATATATCTAGGAAACAAAGTTAATCAATATTGAACCACTAATGTGATTTTCACATGCACCGTTTTGATATACATTATGTCATGAATTTTACATTCGCACGAGAGAGAGAGAGAGAGAGAGAGAGAGAGAGAGAGAGAGAGAGAGAGAGAGAGAGAGACCACACGACCGACAAACAGACAGACAGAAAAAAGAGTGAGAGAGACAATGTGTGTGTGATTGTGTATGAGTGCGTGCGTATATTCATGTATATGTTTATGTATATGTATGTATTTGCGTCTGTGCGTGTAATTGTCTGTGTGTCTATCTCGTTTCGAGTCTGTGTGTCTGTGTAAACAATACACATTATCTGAAGATCGCAAAAAGAGTATCACATTTGATATTCCGTGAGGCCAGTTAACACTTTCCTCACCGCCACGCCAGATATATGTCATTATTTTCTTCTTAGACACCAGCACTCTGATACAAAGGGAACGTGTTATGTTCCCCCAGCTTCACAAAAGTTTCCGCCAGTCAAAATCATGGTCTATTAAATTTGCTCCCCCAGATCGAGGTTTGCGATTTCTCATTCTCCTGTGTTGTTTCTTACCGTTTGTATTGTGAGGCCAAACAACAAATATTTGTCGTGATAATTCTTGGACAGTAACAGCGGCTCAGAACTGGAAAAATAAACGCATGGATTGAGGGAACATAGAGCAGAGAAGACATAAAGCTGAGGGAACCGAGAGATGACCCACAAGAAAACAACTGACGCCTGCACCTGCCCTCGAAAAGTGCACATCCCCTCTTTCGGAAGAGTGCAAATGTTCTCATAAACTATACCAAACACGTGTCCCTGAAACTGAGAGTGGTCTTCTCTGCACCACTGTAAATATGGAACGTGGAAAGCGTCAAATGCGCGTGGAATTGCACGTGAAAATGCACACGCAATTGCATGCCCATCTAGTAGCTGATTGGTCGAGAACTGTTACGCCAAACTGCGCAAGCGCAAATGCACACAGATTTACCTTCGAGTCACTTTAAAACACAGCGTTTGTATCAAAACACGCGAGCGCCTATGCCTGTGACGCGTCTCCCTTTGGTTATCTATAATACAAGGTCCCAAACAGAAGCAAGCAAAATTTACAGGTCATCGCAGTTTTCAAATCTATGTGAACAAACTACAAAATTTCTCCCCAAAGAAGGCAACTCGTTCATTTCAGCAGTGATTCACGCAAACATACAAAATAATAAATATGCTCTGTCTATTTTCAAACCCGTTACATTTTGATAAAATTGTCAAAAAAAAAAAAACAGACTTTATTCACAATCGCTTCACGGAAGTGCCCTTTGTTTACCGAAACTATAACTTCCGTCTGTAGTAAACGAGTTTCGGTTTAAACTATCAATGTCCATCGGTTCTCAAGAGCGACTTCAAGCGTGTCACTTTCGCTTTTGGGATGGATGCTAAGATTTTTTTGTGGTAAGAGCTTAATTACAAGAAACATATTGAAATGTAGCAAACATGCAAACGCCATTTCTGTTGCTATTTTAGGGTTGCACTAAAAATGATGAGGATGAATGAAAAATAAAATCTACTGCACTAGAGCATAGACCTATCTACACAGATGCAGTTCAAACCAATGTAGGTCTATGCGTGACAAGATCAACTACAACGTCACTAAGCATTCAGCTGTGATATAAAAGACTTTTGTTGTTGTTGTTTATTCCTTTTGAGACCTTTGTGTGTGTTATTAATCCCCACCCTCTCTACCACCGTTTCCCCCTTCTTAATAAATATTTGTGTAGGCCGTTGTGACAGAAGATTGTGGGAGCATCTGTGTTTTGTTTGTTTCGCTTTGTTGTTTAACTATTTATTTATTTCGTAGTATTCCCGCATGTTACATGCTAGTTATAATGATTCAGGATAAGATTTTAGAATAATATAAAAGTCATGTCAAGATATGACGTAAACATTAGTATGGTGTTGGTTGTGTCAGTTTTCATCAGTACGACTTAAATGAATTGTTCTTATATAGCCCTTTTCCAGTTTAAGAGCTGCTCAAGTTCCAGTTAATATAATGTTGAATGTGAGCAAGGTAATCACAACAGAGGGAAAGAGAGAGTATTAATACAATGGAAAACATGAAAAAAGAGAGACAGACAAACAAAAAGAAAAAAAGGAGACAGAGAATGTAAAAAGAATGGAAGACAACAGTGTCATCACATCAAAGAATAACACTATGCAAATCCACTCTTCCCTTATACCTACATTTTTATTTTAGTTATTTACGTACTTTCACTCTCTGTTCACCTTTTCTTGAGCGGATGATGAAATACAAATATACACTAACTGTACACTGTTTTCGTGTTATTAGCTTAAAATTACAAATAAAACAAGTTATCTTTTACTGGTTACTGTTGTAATTTACACTAGTGAAAACATGTGATTATTGATTAGCACAATTAATTATTAAGAAGTGAATAACAATAATAACATTTTTTTAAAACTAACTGATCAAATATTTTTAGCGCTCATTATGCTGATTTCCTCAACAATCAGTACGTTGGTTGTTAATAATTTGTTGCATTTTGAACGTACATCCGAGACAGCCTTCTCTTTAATGTATCTCCCATCCCTGCCCACCGATGCAAAGTTTCGCCCGTTGCTGCTATTCCCATTTGAAACAGTAACAGCAACTTTCTTTCTCATTTTACCAAGTACCATTGCACTTCCTCGCACAAGAAATGTTTTGACACTGCCTGCTTGACCTAAACCAGCCACTTTTGTTCATATAGATTTGAAAACTGCGATGACCCGCAAGTTCCTCTTGGTTCTGTTTTGGGACCTTGTATTATAGATAACCAAAGGGAGACGCGTCACAGGCATAGGCGCTCGCGTGTCCTGATACAAGCGCCTGTGCTTTAAAACTAGGAATGAGAACTGTAAGTAAATACGTTCTATTGTTCTATGTACCAAAATAATGTAACGTAAATTGATAATTAATTTACGATGTATTTCTCGCCACCCACGACCTCCCTTGCCTCCAACCTCCCCACCCTCCCCCGCCCGCCCCTCCCCCACCCCCATTTAAATGTTATATTAATTTACTTTGGTTTGCCTGTATTTAATATCAGAATTATCTTCCCCCGCACGCACAACGGTCTTCAGTATGGCCACAGTGCCAAGCTTGCGATAGACTGCTACACGCGTTTTCCGATGCTTTTTTCATTCCATCTTTTGTATTTCTTCTTCATTAATATCCGGCGTGCAGTTTGGCGTGCAATTGCGCTTGCGCAGTTTGGCGTGTACGTTTTGACCAATCAGCTACTAAATGCGCGTGCAGTTGCGTGTCGTGTGCATTTGCGCTTGCGCAGGTTGGCGTGACAGCTTTCGACCAATGAGCTACTACATGGGCGTGCAATGGCGTGTGCATTTTTTTTCCGCGTTCTGTACGTAAAGACAGCGTTGCACGTGGCAACTATCAAACGGGGATCAACGGATTGTGGAAATCTTACTGATGCTAGTCATTGCTCAAGTACTACTCGCATAACACCTTTTGACAGGATCAACGGCGAACAGCCACATCATCTATTAGAGAAGTTTATTTAGCCACTTCATACTTGACGTGTGAAGGTTGAGAGTTTGTAAGTCTCTTCAACGCTTTCCAACATCCTTGAAAGCATCATTCCCTGTTGTTCATCGTTGAAAATCCCATTTCATAGCCGGTAAACTTACATGTACCATCAAAAGGATTTAAATGCTCGATAGTTTGTAGTTTGCGGACGACTTCATATGATACGGATGCGCCACGCTTCGCCTGTTCGCGTTTCGCCTACGGCCATTGTGCATATGCTCGTACCGTCCATATGTTTTATATAACGGTCGCTTCGCCTACGAATAATAACCAATACAGGCCAGAGCTTTGAAGTACAGAGGGATTATTCTCTGGTCATTTTTTTTCCAAGTCTACATTCCCATACAATCTTTACGCACGACGTTGTCAGTAGTAGTAGTAGTAGTAGTAGTAGTAGTAGTAGTAGTAGTAGTAGTAGTAGTAGTAGTAGTAGTAGTAGTAGTAGTAGCAGCAGTATGTTTATGTGTGTGTGTGCGTGCGTGTGTGTGCGAGCGGGTGTGTGTTTGTTTGTGTGAACATTGTTGTGTTGGTGTGCCTTTTAAAATTGTGAAAATGAAAATGCAAATAGACTAGTTTATATAGTTTTCTCAATTCCGTACACAAAGACGTTAGTAGCAGTACCCTATTTTGACCTTCGTTCCGAGCTCTTCAATAATAAGTTAAGGATCAAACAAGGTTAAAATTCACAGGTCATGGATGGTGGTTTAGCATAAGTCACAGGGGGCAGGGCGCGAAGAGGACTTATTTGCATCACAGGACCGCAAAGGACCACGCGTGGTTTACGGACATTGCACATTACCATAACTGGTAATGTTTTCTCCTGCATAGATATACAAATTATTGTCATTCCATGAAAGGTACGCAAGCATGCGAGACATTTTGTGCCTACTTATGACCTCTACACAAAACATTTACACTACTTGTCTTTGGCGAATGATATGACAGACGGACTCCCCTGAAGAGTATTATGCAGTAGAAGTTTTGGAAAGGCTATCACGTCTAGCTCAGTTTGGAATGCTCACCTAACGAACAGAAAAAAAAACCTCTGGATTCGCATCCCCACCCGATACACATTGGTCGAACGCTACCAGAAGCATGCGTTTTTAGTCGCCTCAACAGGCTATAAAGCATGCTCCCATGCTTCAGAGCACTGCTTTCTATACGCTTCAAGCTCTATAGTCACGGAAAAAGCGCAATTTCACTGCAGTGAACTCATGAAAATAGAAAAATGTAAGTTTCGTCTCCTCTATGGGACGAATTAGGTCAAACTGTATTAGTTTGTAGGTCAACTGTCTTTTACGAACCGTTTGACAATGTTTTTGAACCGTTTGTTGATGCCGGATAGTGTCCTCACTTGGTTTCATGCAATTTAAGAATCCAACAAGGCAATTGGGTTTTTGAGACGGAAAGAGCGGAATGTTGTAGAGCAACATTCTGTATATATTTACAGTGAAATTGCGCTTTTTCCGTCACTATAGCGCTTGAAGCGTGTAGGAAGCAGTGCTCTGAAGCATGAGAGCATGCTTTATCGCCTGTTAAGGCGACAAGTAAAACATGCTTCTGGCAGCCTTCGACCAATGTTTACCGGGTGCTGTCAACGGGAATTCTTCTTCTTCTTCTTCTTCTTCTTCTTCTTCTTCTTCTTCGTATTATTATTATTATTATTATTATTATTATTATTATTATTATTATTATTATTATTATTATTATTATTATTATTATTATTATTATTATTATTATTATTTTAAAAAGGTAAAGGTACCATAGCCTTGTGGCCGTAGGGGAGCGTGATGTTGGAGATCAAACTTATCTTGGGCCAGCGTAATGAGGGTGATGCCCATCTCTCTCCCTCGCTGCTTTACCTTCCCGACCCTTAAGAGAGTACTCAGTCACAGTTGAGTCAACTGGGGGCGTTGTTATTTGTCGCTTCACGTTTTGCGGTCACCCACCCAAGTGCTAACCGCACTGGACGGTGCTTAACTTGCGACACAGTAGCGAGTGCTCCAACCACTGCGCTATCCGACACCCCATTTTTTTAAAAATTATTATTATTATTATTATTATTATTATTATTATTATTATTATTATTATTATTATTATTATTATTATTATTTTGTCACAAAAGAGTCAACTTTCTGTAATGACTCGTTCTGCGGTAGCTCACCTGCCCCTCCACTACCGTCACGACCGACCACACTTTCCTTTCCCTCTCCCCCACACTTCCCCCACTTTCTCCATCGATGTCCTCTTTGCGCCACAGCGGCACATTAAAGCAATCATGGTGTCAATAGAGCAGGTCACAGGCTCATACTCATACGTTTTCCGTCGTTGTGATCTCCCTTTTTCTGGACCAGCTTCGTGAGGGATGCGCCCATCTCTCTCCCTCGCTGCCTGTCTTGTTCACGGTTGTAAAAGGGAAGCCATGTTCTCATTCACATCCTGGTGGACGAGGGTGCGTTTCGCGTTTGTTTTATTATTTGTTTCGTTTGAGGGTCACCCATCCAAGGACTAACCGTGCTTGCCGTTGCTTTACCAAAATATGTTTAGCGTTTGCCCAAACTATTACACTAATGCGTCACCCGATAAATACATTTCCTTAATGATGATGATGATGATGATGACGATGATGATGATGATGATGATGATGATGATGATGATGATGATGATGATGATGATGATGATGATGATGATAATAATAATAATAATAATGATAAAAAAAGAAGTAAAATAAAAAAATCTATTGTATGTAAGTCCTATGAAGAGGGTGGATTGAGAATGATTAATGTCCGAAACTTTCTGACTTCGCTTAAAGTTCAGTGGTTAATAAGATTGAGAAATGAAACATCCTGGAAGAAAATGGTGCTTACGATGTATCCCAAGTTAAGTAATATTTATAAGTATGGTGCGGAATATTGTAATGTGCTCAGTACAAAGGTGAACAATCCCTTTTGGAAGGATGTTTTGAAACACTTTAGGAGATTTGCTGTTAAATGTCAACCTTCGGATAATAATGAATTCATGGCTGAAAATATTCATTACAACAAAAATATTTTGAGAGATCAAAAGGTTATTTACTTAAAGGAATGGTGTGATTGTGACATAATATGTATTAAGCAGCTTGTTAATGAGGAGGGCACTTACCTTTCATTCCAGGAGTATAAAACAAAATTTCCCAATGCGATAAAAACAAATTTTTTGACATATCAAGGAGTATTAAATGCGGTTAAGAACTTTCAGAAGAGGTTAGGTTTAGAACTAGGCATTACATATGAGGAATCAGTCCCGAAAGTATGGAAATACATTAATAGGGGTAAAAATCAAGTACGAGCATTGTTGGCTGAAAACAGTTTCTCTCCGACCGCAGTAGCAAGATGGAATACTTTTTTTGAAAATCTACATTGGGAAAAAATCTTCCCTCACTGCTTTAGAATAACACAAGACACGCAGTTAAGATGGTTTCAAACTCGACTATTACATAGGCTACTTCCAACCCAGCAATATTTATTCAGGTGTAAAATTATAGATTCACCCATATGTAATTTTTGTGAAATAGAAGATCAGACGTTAACACATATGTTCTATGAGTGTAGGGTTGTTTCAAAATTTTGGAGTGACTTTAAGGAATGCTTGGTGGAAAAGTGTGCCTGTCATAATATTTGTCTGGATAAAGCACTAATTTTATTCGGTATAAAAGAAGATGTCCATACAGATATCACGTTTGACTTGATCATACTGCTTGCTAAATTCTATATATATAAATGTAAGCTAGGTAATTCTCAACCACAAATTCAACAGTTCAGAATGATTCTTAAAAAGCGTTTTTGTTTAAAGAAATATGTGGCTATTATAAATGATAAATACCACAAATTCATTAGTGAATGGATCTTGTACTTACCACTCGTTGAAGATTGAATTGTTTGTTGTTGGTTGTTGTTGTTTTTTTTTTTTGTTTTTTTTTTAATGTATATCTGCTCATTACTTTCCTCCTGAGTAAAATTCCAGTTGACCCAGAGCAATAAGTATAGAAATCAGAAGTAATGCAGTTTGAACAAATGAATGTGATAAATGTATAATTGTGTGTATGCGTGAGTATGGGTGTGGGTTTTTTTTTGGGGGGGAGGGGGCCGCTCGTGTTTATTTTGTTAAACCTTTTTCATTCATCCATTTTTGTTAAACTCATTCTCATTTTAAAGAAATAAAAATTACACCCCCCCAAAAAAAAAAATAATAATAATAATATTTTTTTAATGGATAAAGACGTAAAAAGCGGATAATCAATATAAACTATTATTATATGTCATCTTGATAATATGTAATATTATATCTAGAGTGTGACGAGCGGACAATCGAGCCCTGACGCAGGCTGCACATAGTCATCCCTTCCACGCACACAGTCATCCCTTCCACGCACGCTGGCTAATCCGCCTAAGCCCCGCCCCTCGGGAATCATCCTTAAAACCTCTCACACACCCAGGTTCGTTGTCAGACGCGAGCCTCAAATCTTCGAAGACACATCAGACTGCCCGGACACGTCCCATCAACCGGCGACCTCTGAGCTACGGCAGTACTCTTGTGATTCGACCCGTCTTAGTCAAGGTAAGAGAGGAAACTTACTCTATGTCATTTAGCATACCCATCACCCGTCGATCGCCCAACATGTTCGTATGTCCTGTTGATATGTACGTTCGTGTTTGTAGTCTTGTCTTGATGTGTTGCTGTGACATGTATTCATTCCTTGTATATATTATCTGTCTTGGTTGTGACTCATGCCATGATTTGAATTTATACTTGTATGCTCCCTGTTAGCCCCATGTGTAAATATCCCATGCCATGCTGCCCCACCACATAGATTAAAGTCCCCCAGTACAGCCCTTTGCCTGCAACCCCCATTGTCCTGTATTTACCCCATTTGCTTCTCCCATGTTCCCACTGTATAAATATCTGCCCCTGTTGTCCGCCACCCCATCTTAAGGCGCCGAAGTTATTATATATTAGCGGCTGCCGGTAAACCCCACAATAGCCCCATAGCCATGGTTGCAATTGTTGGACTGTTGGTACGCACCGGTCAACCCTTGACCGGTCCGACCAATTTGAAAATCTGATGGGCACGCGCGCAAACAGGCGCTGCACCCTGGATACATGTTCCCAGCTGATATGGAGTCTGTATTACTTTACAGACGGGCTCCTATACAGGGCGAAATACCCCGGCCCTGTACCAGCTATCAGACGCCAGACCCGCTGCAGGCCCCTGACAACCCAGGGCGTCAACGCGAAGCGTATATCCCCAGTTTCATCAGTCACCCAGCCAGCAAGCAACGTAAGCTGAAAAACCACAACAGTCTCGCCACCAGGATTGCACCACAGAGGCGATTACTCAAGAATCTGACCGACTGACCCGCATTGGCAACCCACGCCATCTACTAGCCTTGACCAGCCGTCTGTCCAGAATATCCTGGACCAACCACCGCCCTTCGCAAACCGAGCTAAGTTATCACCCTACGAGCATCACAATTCGCGGATAATCTGGCCAAGTACCCTGAACAATCCAGATATCCTCCTGCTCAGTGATGATAGCAGTCCTCAGTAGCCCTAGCATCCCTGAAGCCGCCCACCCAGAATATCTCCAAGATACTCCCAACTATTATTGACAATATCCAGTGACTCACCCTTAGATTATTCAACACAGACGACCTAATTATATTTAATAAAAGTGACTAGTTAGAAATTGTACCTACTGGACTTCCCCTCGTTTGAATTTCCTGACTAGTTAATTCTACATTCCTTCTCGTCTGTCCTTGGACCATCTTTCATTCTTTAGTAACTCCCAGCCTTAATCTTTTGAATGTCATCGCAAAGTTAGCCTAACGAGGGAGGTAACACAGCGCGAAGGATTAAGAGCTTATCCTCATTCCCCCAACCCCTTTCTTTGTGACATTAACTTTGGCGACCCCGACGAGACTAAAGACTTAGGTTTCCCATCCCAACTCGACGAGACAAAGGACTTAGCTTTCCACCCCAGCCCAGTATAGATAGGACCCAGCCCCCATAGGTCCCTTACTGGCTCTCCCGAATTGTGGTGTTTCGCGAAGGATTTTTCTTGCCTTCATTTTTCATACTTTGATTGATTGCATTTTGTCCCTGTGTTTGTGTTGTGTTGTATTCGCCCCTGTGCAATTTCATCGTAGTTCATTTCAGCCCACCCCCTTGTTTTCCGTCAGTGTACCCCCTTGTGTCCGCCCCTCATCACGGTTAGGACTTTTCAAGGTAAGTCGCTTCCCTTACCATGGCCGACCGGGGAGAGCTTGCGCTCAAATACAAGAGTATTGGCGAGAGCTTAGGGCTCGCCGGCACTGAACTCAAGGACTACGTCCTGGCCAACGTAGATGCGGACGTGGCCGAGGAAAAGTTGAAGAGGGAGGAGAGGGCTAAAGAACGAGAGGCGAAGAGGGAGGAGGAAGAAAGAGCAGCGGCACGGAAGAAAGAGGAGGAGAAAGAGCGCATCGCCGCGGAAGAACGAGCCGCCGCCCGGAAGAAGGAGGAGGAGAAGGAGCGCATCGCCGCGGAGGAAAGAGCCGCCGCTCGGAAGCGAGAGGAGGAGAAAGAGAGAGTCGCAGAGGAGGAGAGAGCCGCCGCCCGGAAGATAGCCGAGGAGGAGAGAGCCGCCGAGCGGAGAAGAGAGGAGGCGAAGGATAGGATTGCAGAGGAGGAGAGGGCCGCCGCACGGAAGAAGGAGGAGGACGAGAGGGTCGCGGCCCTTGAGGAAAAGAGAAAGGACAAGGAGCTAGAACGGCGCCAAGCACTATTCCAGCTCGAACGCGATCGCCGCGAGCTAGGCATCGCCTCGCCCGCGAGCGAGGACTTCTCTCTCAGCGCCCCCAGCTTCACCGCCAGCGCCGGATTATCCGCAATCCCCCCGCCGATTCCGGGGATGAACTTCCCCCTGGACCCATTCGTCGAACGGGACGAATTGATAGAAGTTTATCTCGCCCGGTTCGAGCGAGTCGCGGGCGAAAACAACCTCGACCCGCAGTACTGGTACCGCAAACTTAGTCATGGCCTTAAGGGGAAGGCCTACGAGATTCTAGCCAAGACGCCGACTGCCGAGGAGAACGACTACCCCGCCCTCAAGAAAGCGCTACTGCATGGATTTGAGCTGTCCGGCGAACACTACCGGAAGAACTTCCGGAACTCCCGGAGAGAAAAGGTGGAGAAATTCACGGAATTCGCCGACCGGCTAGCCACTCTACGGGACAAATGGATAGAGCAGACGGACGAACCTAAGACGTACGACGGACTGCTCGAATTGATGCTAGCCGAACAACTCAGAGGGACCATGCCAGCGGAACTTCGGACTTTCGCCGCCGAACAGGGAGCCGCCCGACTGGAGGACCTTATCATAGTCGCGGACCGCTACCTTACCGCCCACCCCGACGACCGACAGCCTCGCCGGGATCCCTCCGCACCCTCGTCACCAGATACCCGCCACCAGCCTCGCCGGCCCGTCCCGCCAGCGAACAACCGTCCACCCCCGCCTAAAGGACGCCCAAACCCCGGAGCAGAGCCTGGGAAGCGGAGCGGAGAGCTCTACTGCGGCTACTGCCAGCGCCGAGGACACACCCGGGAGAAGTGTTTTCGTCGCCTCAGCGACCAGCGTCGCAAACAAGGAACGGTATTGGCCCTACGCCAAGTCACTCCCGACGGGAACCCGGTAACCCCCGTCGCCACTCCCACCGACCGACCGGCCGTCACCGAGCAGGTGACAGTCAACGATCACCCTGCACACTGTCTATACGACACCGGACTAACGTTCGACGCCGTCGTCTGCCGCTCGCTCATCAGGGAACAAGATCTGACCGGCGAAACGATCACCCTGAAGTTGGCCGACGCGTCACTGCCCAGCACCACGCTCCCTATTGCCCGGATCAAAGTCACCAGCCGCTACGTCACGGGATCCATCCAAGCGGCCGTGATGGACCAGCCCCTGTATGATTTGATCTTAGGATGTCGTTACGTATTCTTGGGTATGCCGCCCCAGCCTGTGGAGTCGATGGCCGCCGTCCAGACGCGCGCCCAGGCGAAAACAGCCGCGACCCCACCACCGATACCCAACCAGATGCCGGAACAGATCCGGAAGGCCCAAGAAGAAGACGTCACCCTACGCAAGTGCTACGGAAAGCTACCCGCCGCACGCACTCCACCCAAGTCCGGGGACTTTTTCGTCGAGGACGGACTCCTGTTCCGTCAGAAGGACGACCATTCGCAACTCGTCGTGCCTGCGACCCTTCGCCCCCAAGTCCTGGAACTTGGCCACAGCATGCCCCTAAGTGGACATATGGGCATAGGAGCCACCACCCTACGAATCAGCGCGCAGTACCACTGGCCCGGGATGACAGAAGACGTGAAGCGCTACGTCAAGTCCTGCCGCCAGTGCCAACGATTCTTGCCCCGCCATCACACCGTGCCGGTTACCATCAGCCCCACCGTCGTCGTAGGAACGCCCTTCCAACGAGTAGCCGTCGACATAGTAGGACCCCTTCCGCGGACCAAGAAGCGGAACCAGTATCTGCTTACCCTTGTCGACGCATGCTCTATGTGGTGTGAGGCCGTTCCACTGCCGAAGATTGACGCCGCCCGAGTCGCCGACGCGCTCGTCACTATATTCACACGGGTCGGATTCCCGGACAACATCATGACCGACAACGGGTCCCAGTTCACTGGAAAACTCATGCAGGAAGTTTTCCACCTACTTCGCATTCGTCATATCCGTACTCCACCCTACCACCCCGCTAGCAACGGACAGGTCGAGCGCCTGAATGGGACACTCATCTCGATCATCCGCAAGATCGCCGACGAACAACCGGAAGCGTGGGACACCTACGTCACGTCAGCGCTCTTCGCATATCGGGAGACCCCGCACACCTCCACCGGATACACCCCTTCCACGTTGCTTTTTGGGAGACCCCTCTCTGGACCTCTAGCCGCCTTGCGACGTAGCTGGACCGACGCCAAACTGGACGAGGCACCGGTCGACGCCACGAAATACGTCAGCAAGCTCCAGGAGACTCTCAAGGCCACATGGAAAGCCGCCTCCGCCAACCTGAAGAAGGCGAGAGAGAGACAAGCCCGCTACCATAATCGCCGCGCCCGCGACCGAGAACTGCAAGTAGGAGACCAGGTCCTACTACTTCTCCCCAGCGGCACGAACAAGCTAGACATAGCTTGGCAAGGACCCTACCCGGTGCTAGAGAAACTCTCACGAACCACCTACCGCATCGAGGTAGGCGGAAAGCCCAGGACCCACCACATCAACTTGCTCAAGCGGTACCTGGAGCAGCCCGCCGTCGCCCCGGACACCCACTCGCTACTCACGGTCGCGCTGGCCGTCGAAGTGGATGGAACAGAGACCGGCGTCGCCGAATTCCCGCTACAAGGGAAGGAATCCTTCCGGGACGTATCTCTGGACCCCTCCCTCCCCGCCGGCCAGCAACGCCAACTACGCGCCATCGTAGCCGAGTACAAGGAAGTCCTCACCGACATACCTGGGAGGACGGACCTAGAAGAAGTTCAACTAACCCTGACGGACCCCACACCCGTCCGCCAGAAACCGTACCCCGTCCCGCTATCCCAGCAGCAGGTAGTAAGGACAGAAGTGGAGGCTCTGCTACAAGCCGGAGTCATCGCTCCATCCCGTTCCCCCTACAGCGCCGGTATAGTGCTATCTCGGAAGCCCAGCGGAGAGCATCGCCTCTGCATCGACTTCCGGCAGTTGAATCTCGTGACACAGTTCGTGCCCGGACCCCTGTCCGACCCAACGGACTTATTTGCGAAACTGCAGTCCGCCAGATATTTCTCCAGAGTGGATCTGAGCAAGGGCTTTTATCAGATCCCAGTGCACCCTTCATCCCGCCAGTACCTGGCCTTCAGCACGATGGACGGCCACTATGAGTTTAACGTTCTGCCGTTTGGTCTACATAATGCCCCAAGCATTTTCAGCACGATGATGCGGAAGCTGTTGGACCCCCTCCACTGCCCGTCCCTACACTCTTTTATGGATGACATACTCGTCGCCACGGAGACCTGGGAGGAGCACCTGCGAGTGGTGCGCCAACTCTTACGCCGCCTCAAAGAAGCTGGCCTCACTGCCCGGCCGACCAAATGCCAGTTCGGATACCAAGAGCTCGAATTCCTTGGCCACACCATCAGCCATGGGCAGCTCCGGCCACTGGAAGAGACTGTCCAGCGACTTCGAGACGCGCCCCGCCCCGCCCCAAGACCAAGAAAGACGTTCAGTCCTTCCTGGGATTGAGTGGCTTTTACCAGAAGTTCGTACCAGGATACAATGGGATCGCCGCACCACTATCCAGCCTAACCCGGAAAACAGCCCCGGACCGAGTCCTCTGGACCCCGCAGTGTGAAGCTGCCTTCCAGGAGCTCAAGGACAAACTGACGTCGCAGCCAGTCCTGCGACTACCCAACCACGCACAGCCCTTCGTCCTGCGCACGGACGCCAGCGACGTAGGCCTCGGAGCCGTTCTTCTCCAACGAGACTCCGCGGACGCCCCGACACTCTTCCCCGTCGCGTACGCCAGCCGGAAGCTGAAGCCGGCTGAACAGAACTACGCCACGTCGGAGAAGGAGTGTCTCGCCCTCGTCTGGGCAGTCCAGAAGTTTCAGCTGTACCTCTACGGCTCCCACTTCACTGTCCAAGTAGACCATCAGCCGCTATCTTTCCTGGCGACGTCAAAATCACTCAACGCCCGGCTGATGAGATGGGCTCTGTTGCTCCAGGCATACTCCTTCCAGTTGGAGCACATCCCAGGAAAAGATAACCACGGAGCGGACTTCCTCAGCCGCCATCCCGCAACCGACTCCACCGAGTCCCCACTGAGGGCCGACGCCCCAGCCTTCGTACCCGCCGCCGCCCACTAACCGTAGCCGAGACCCGGCAGCTCCGCGGACCCCAGCCTTGGGCACCCGCCATCTACCACCCGGAACCCCGCATCGCCCCGCATCACCCGGATCATCGGAACCATCTTCTCATCCCGCAGCAGACCTCAGAGCTGATTGGCCGCGTCTCAGTCGAGGCCTACGACCTCGCCTTTTTCCTTGGGGGGGCCTCTGTGACGAGCGGACAATCGAGCCCTGACGCAGGCTGCACACAGTCATCCCTTCCACGCACACAGTCATCCCTTCCACGCACGCTGGCTAATCCGCCTAAGCCCCGCCCCTCGGGAATCATCCTTAAAACCTCTCACACACCCAGGTTCGTTGTCAGACGCGAGCCTCAAATCTTCGAAGACACATCAGACTGCCCGGACACGTCCCATCAACCGGCGACCTCTGAGCTACGGCAGTACTCTTGTGATTCGACCCGTCTTAGTCAAGGTAAGAGAGGAAACTTACTCTATGTCATTTAGCATACCCATCACCCGTCGATCGCCCAACATGTTCGTATGTCCTGTTGATATGTACGTTCGTGTTTGTAGTCTTGTCTTGATGTGTTGCTGTGACATGTATTAATTCCTTGTATATATTATCTGCCTTGGTTGTGACTCATGCCATGATTTGAATTTATACTTGTATGCTCCCTGTTAGCCCCATGTGTAAATATCCCATGCCATGCTGCCCCGCCACATAGATTAAAGTCCCCCAGTACAGCCCCTTGCCTGCAACCCCCATTGTCCTGTATTTACCCCATTTGCTTCTCCCATGTTCCCACTGTATAAATATCTGCCCCTGTTGTCCGCCACCCCATCTTAAGGCGCCGAAGTTATTATATATTAGCGGCTGCCGGTAAACCCCACAATAGCCCCATAGCCATGGTTGCAATTGTTGGACTGTTGGTACGCACCGGTCAACCCTTGACCGGTCCGACCAATTTGAAAATCTGATGGGCACGCGCGCAAACAGGCGCTGCACCCTGGATACATGTTCCCACTTATATGGAGTCTGTATTACTTTACAGACGGGCTCCTATACAGGGCGAAATACCCCGGCCCTGTACCAGCTATCAGACGCCAGACCCGCTGCAGGCCCCTGACAACCCAGGGCGTCAACGCGAAGCGTATATCCCCAGTTTCATCAGTCACCCAGCCAGCTAGCAACATAAGCTGAAAAACCACAACAGTCTCGCCACCAGGATTGCACCACAGAGGCGATTACTCAAGAATCTGACCGACTGACCCGCATTGGCAACCCACGCCATCTACTAGCCTTGACCAGCCGTCTGTCCAGAATATCCTGGACCAACCACCGTCCTTCGCAAACCGAGCTAAGTTATCACCCTACGAGCATCACAATTCGCGGATAATCTGGCCAAGTACCCTGAACAATCCAGATATCCTCCTGCTCAGTGATGATAGCAGTCCTCAGTAGCCCTAGCGTCCCTGAAGCCGCCCACCCAGAATATCTCCAAGATACTCCCAACTATTATTGACAATATCCAGTGACACCCTTAGATTATTCAACACAGACGACCTAATTATATTTAATAAAAGTGACTAGTTAGAAATTGTACCTACTGGACTTCCCCTCGTTTGAATTTCCTGACTAGTTAATTCTACATTCCTTCTCGTCTGTCCTTGGACCATCTTTCATTCTTTAGTAACTCCCAGCCTTAATCTTTTGAATGTCATCGCAAAGTTAGCCTAACGAGGGAGGTAACACAGCGCGAAGGATTAAGAGCTTATCCTCATTCCCCCAACCCCTTTCTTTGTGACATAGAGTTATATTAAATGTATAAGGATCTGACCTAAAACCATAATCACAATATACTTTGAACCGTAACTCTAAATTAACTGTAACTTATTATTGACTACAAACAATAATTATCCAATTATTCCAATAACCTTTGCGATGCAATATAGTAACTTTACAAAGTGTACCAAATAAATGTAACAGTCGTTCTATACTAACGACGTCTTTAAGATGTAATTTAATACTAACGGTTTCAATTGTATTATGAAGTCTATTACAGTCTATTTTAAAAGTGTCGACGGTAATTTTAGACTAACGGCACACTAACCGTTAAAATCAGGTTATAGTCGCAATAATTTTTATTTTGGGTAACCATAAAATCCAGTCTCCAGCTTCGCCCCAATTTTTGATATGTAGTACAGGTACCTATGACAGCAGAGTGTAACAAGAGCCCCGTTTCCACTGCCTTTAAGATTTTGCCTTGCTTGGTCAGTGTAGGCTTAGAAGGTTGCTGTTAGTCTATAGCAGACGACAGAAGTGATCATGCGTAACACAGTTGTAGCTTGATGCAAGCACAGTTAGTGACATCATCGCAGCCTACGATGGAGTTTCGAATTTTACAGCCACTTAGATTTTTCATCCAATAGAACACAGCTAGGTTTGATAGAACCGGTTCTGGGTGATTCAAGAAAAGAGATAGAACGTCAGTCTAGTTTGAAACGCTGAGCAGTACACAGCACACTCAAGCAGAAATCTCTCTCCTGAGAAGATTAGACAGCAGTACTTGTTGAATATTCCAATTCAATCAAGTAGCCACGGCCTTACATTGTCAAATAGGTTAATGAACATACTTCTGTTTCATCGTGATGTATTTATATTATTGTTGAAATTATGTTTGTGAAATTTGCAATGCTTGCCAATTGTTAGTCCCACGTTGCGTGTCCACGTGGCGATCACGACCGGCCGACGCCCTGTTGTATTATGTACGGAACCACTGTTGTTTAACTTATATATATGCATGCAGAAGAGTGGCTGTACCTGAGAATGTTTATAATCTTATTATTTCTTTATGTGTATAGTTAGCCACGATTTATATTTATGTATAGGAAATTAGAGTGGAGATTCCAGTGGACAACAGACTTAGCAGAATGTTCATCGCTTATGTATAGAGATGTGGAGCTATCACTGAGGGCTACTTTGGCCTTCAGTGAGACGCTCTGTACAGACCTATTATACAGGGTTGTGCAGAATTTCATCTCATATGTTACAGACGAGCAGGCGTTATATCGTGAGCCCAACTCAGCAAAAGACAAAACCACGTCGACGCTTAAAGTTGGCTGCCAAGGCATCTCCAGCATTGTGCGAAGATAGCCCAACCGACGAACCAAAAAGTCAAAAACTCCACGACAACACAGTTTGACCTCAACGCAGCGCTTCAACTCCGCAGTTAAGTGCCACAAGAAATAGTGCACTAAAACCCTGTATAAACAGTACCACAGTAGTCCACTCTTCAAGAACTCTGACCATTAAGGCAAAAAGTATCCAGTGCCCTATGATGAAAAAGTAGCTGCCTAGACTATCAGCGAGCGAACCATTCTCAGAAACAATTGAACTTTTAAGTTAGTTTCGTACTTCGAATATCGTGTATAGAGTAGAGGAAATACATGTGTGATTTTTACTGTTATCAAGTGGCTGGACTACATATGATTCATAGCCGTGTGAAAGCTAGTGTGACAGTGATCTTTTACCATTTTTCTATCTATCTCTGTACCCCAGCCTAAACACAGACCGAGCTAAACAAATAAATGTATTAAGTGAAGTCATAGGGATATAACTACCTAACCCCATAGACTAAGACGAGGAGGTAATAGCAGTCCATTGTGTAGAGCCAAGCAACAATAAAAACCCCGTCACACATGGAAACTCACTAACGTCACCTAACTCAACAATACATTTAAGCTGTATTACAATTCCTCTCATGCAAGGCCGAGCTGGACTTCATAGACTTTATCTACATGTTTAAGTCATATTATGTGAGCAAATTCGGGGTCACTTTCTCGGCGAGCAAAGGGGGAATTGCACCCAACCACGGTGCCCTATGCTACTTTGATTTATTACCAAACGCCATCCACATAATGCATTTACAAAACTTATTATTAATTGTTTTACTTTATCTTAAGATTTCATCTTAAGATCCATCACCATCATATCTTTAAATGATATTGGGTCTGAAGAAATCAACTAAGACATTATTTCATCCGCATGACTAAGACAGTGATGTGATAGACCATGACTATGAAGTTTTACATTAATCTGAAGACAGAAGACCAGGTTACTTCTTTACATGACACTCGGTCGCTCCTTAGCAAATGCACATTGCTAACAATCATGTAGCCTACACGTACTTTAAACAGTAACATAAAGCGAGATATTACTGTTTAAATAGGTACATTAATGTAAGCAATTATGTTTTTACGGGTCAATTATGGGTCAAAATTATATATTACGTCTTGTTTCCTCATCCTTTGAACAAGCAATTCACTGGATTATACTTCTTGTTTTTTCTCCGTTTCGTTAACTATAAGCCGTGTTCGGTTTCAGAGTATGCGGGACGTTTGCTGTTGTCTTCATAAATAGAACGGCAATAGTTAAAGGGACACTTCCGTAACCTGATGCGCAAGTGCCATGACCTACAAAAGCTTGGCTGGACGCTATACGCTGCATGGTCAACCAATCACAATGTCTCCTTCTGCCAAGTGAAAGGTTGTTTTTACAAATAACCCGTTTCCTTCTTCTGTGTGGTTCGATTCTCTCTTTGTCTGCCTCTGCCTTTCCCTTCCTCCTCTTCTCTCTCTCACTCTCTGTCTCTCTCTCTCTCTCTTTGTCTCTCTCTCTGTCTCTCTGTCGGTCTTGGTCTCTTTTCCTTTAGCTGTCTCTGTCTTTCTCTCAATCTCCTCTCTTTGTCTGTTTCAGGCTGTCTCTGTCTGTGGTCTCTCTTTCTCTCAACCTCCTCTCTTTGTCTGTGTCTGGCTGTCTCTGTCTCTTTTTCACTCAACCTCCCCCTCTTTGACTGTGTCTGGCTGTATCTTTATCTGTCTTCGATTTCGACCTCTCTCTCTCTCTGTCTCTGTCTCTGTCTCTCTCTCTCTCTGTCTCTCTCTCTCTCTGTCTCTCTCTCTCTCTCTCTCTCCTCCCTTTCTTTCTGCGTCTTCAACAAGGCCTTATTTTAAATGTGAATGTTACGTTGACGAGGACATGATTGTTAAGATGTCGGGGTTGGGGTGGAGGGTGGGGGTAGTTTGGTGTTTGTGACTGTTACGTTGATGAGGATATGATTCTTGGGATGTCGGGGAGGAGGGATGGGAGGGGTGGTAGTTTGATGTTTGTTAATGTTACGTTGACAAGGAAATTATTGTTGGGATGCCGGGGTGGGGGTGGGAGGGGGGGGCGGTAGTTAGGTGTTTGTGAATGTTACGTTGACGAGGATATGATTGTTGGGATATCGGGTGGGGTAGTTTGGTGTTTGGGGGTACGAGTAAAATATGTATGGTGGGGGCGGTGTTACTTACGTGATAATGTCCATCCTATAATCACCGTACAAAGCCGATGTCAATAACAAGCACACTGTCCAGATGGTGAAATGATACAGCAAATGATTCCAAATATAACATTTCCCCAAAACTATCCTGTCAACAGATAGAGAGCTAAGCACTAAGCATACGAGTTTGTTATCACCGAGCAGAACGAAGGAAACTATTGGACAAATACAGCAACAAATCTCCTCACAACAGATGACGACACATGTTTGGTGATTGACAGGGCACGAAACCACACAAGGCGATGACGTTCTTGACATGTGTACTTCGTCATTGGCAATTTTTTTTAAAAAAAAGAATACTAATTTTGATATAAAAATACTATAATATAATAAGAGTCAGAGGAAGTTCTCCCCCCGTTGAAAGAATCTGGCGCTCTTGTTCTAGACGGATGACTGCCAGCTTCCCAGCAAGCACCAGGTCCCTTCTCTTCCATCTCCGGTCGCCCATGATTGTGCTTAATCGATGCGTCTAAGGCGGGAATGGGGCGTCTCGGACGGCTTGAGTTAGATCCTATAACGGCCAACGCCTTGAGCAGCTCTTAGACTGGAAATGCGCTATATAAGAACGATTTAATGGATAGAAAAAAATGCTGCATGCTGGTCAACTTGATAGAGCCTCATTATAGATAGAGCTTCATTACAGTTAGAGCCTCATTTGGTCCAGCGCTTTGAACAGCTCTTTTAAGGTAGTAAATTTCCACATAGCAACTAATAATGTACACTATCTATAGCCATGCGCTTTTACTACAGCTGTTGTGTAGGCCTGCGTGCCATTCTGTCTGTACCTAGCTATACGTTTGCTTGGCTATATCATTACATGTAATTTTCCATGTCTACTGGGTCTGTAAGAGACCTCTCTGCGCTGGGTCTTGAACTTATTAATAATCTTTGAAATGATGGAAATTTTGTTCATCTGATGAGGGCGTGTGGGGGCAGGTTGTGTGTGTATATGTCTGTGTCTGTGTGTGACTGTGTGTGTGACCGTATAAAACAGGTGCTATTTTTAGCCCCGATGTCCACTGTAAGCGCGTTATGTTGCAGGGTTACACTTGTTTGTTTTAAGTTTAATGTTTAAATTTCTGTCATTATTGCAAACGTCGTGGTATTTCGGCTGGCTATGTTGATGTAGACGTCGTTGCTGATGGACAAAGTTCCATAATTTATGTTGTTGGTTGAGGTTTTAGGAAACCCCCCTTTGTCCCATGTGGAACGTTCTGGAGCTTACGAATACTAACATCGGCGGTGGTTTGTGGTGGTGTTGGCGGTAGTGATGATGATGATGATGATGATGATGATGATGATGATGATGATGATGATGATGATGATGATGATGATGATGACGAAGAAAAAGAAGAAGTAGAAGATGATGCAGCGATTCTGCAAACATCGGCGGCAGCACCATCTCATTTAGTAATATTGTTCGTTATTTGGTTGTCAAGCTAGATAGTTCTTTGTCCATGCATGAACACATCAGTACCATCTGTCGTGTGTCCTTTCTTGAGCTTCGGCGTATTGCGTCCTTGAGGCAGTTTCTTTCGAGGGATGCATGCACACAGTTGGTCAGCGCTTTTGTGACATCCAGACTTGATTATTGTAATTCAGTTCTAGATGGTCTCCCCATTGATGAAGTTAGTCGACTGTAGCGTGTACAGAACTGTGCTGCTCGGCTTGTGCTTAAAAAACGGAAGCGTGATCATATCACGCCTCTCTTAATGCAGCTCCACTGGCCCCCTGATAAGTTCCGCATTGAATACAAAATTGCTGTGCTAGCTTTCCGTCACTTCGACCAGTCACTTCCACAATATCTGAGGTACTCACTACCTACACTACAACTCGTTCTTTGCGCTCATCAGATGAAAAAGTTTTGAAAACGCCCAAGCGTCGGCTTAAAACAATTGGCGAATGGTCTTTTAGTTTTCAAGCACCCAAGGGTTGGAATACGCTGCCTGCCGGTTTAAGACAATGTACAGACCTTGTTTCCTTCAATTGCTGCTTAAAAATGCTCTTGTTCCGCAAGGCGTTTTGTGTGTAAATAGTATGAACAGTAATAATACTTTCTCAATGATGCTGTACATGATGTAGTGCGAATGTTGTGATGATGCGTACGAACGATGTGTGTAAGCGCATTGAGTTGTTATTCTAATGAAAAATGCGTTGTATAAATGCAATTTTGATGATGATGATGATGATGATGATCATCATCATCATCATCATCATCATCATTTAACCTTTCAACATTCCTATTATTCCAAAATATCCAACGCCGTTAACAGCCTGGATTAAAAAAAATAACCAATAAAAATACCCTGAGAGACTGCGCTCCTACTCCTTGGGATGAAAGTATAACCCGATGTCTAGTCTGTGCACGCACCCATTCCATCGTATGGCCTTTTAAAGATCATGACGCTCATGTCCTAGATGGGTGTACTGGCTACACAAATACACCCAGCACGCACTAGATCCTTTCTCCCCATCCCATGTCGCCCAGCAGGGGCGGATTATGCTCTTCATGAAGGGGGGTGGGGGTGGGGGGTGGAGTGGGTTACATTATGTGATACTAAATAAGACTACTAATAATTATTTACCATTGCGTATTGCTACAGCCATTCATGAAGGGAGGGGGGTGGGAGGGTGGGCGGTGGAGTGGGTTACATTATGTGATACTATATAAGACTACTAATAATTATTTACCATTGCGTATTGTTACATTATGTGATACTATATAAGACTACTAATAATTATTTACCATTGCCTATTGCTACATTATGTGATACTATATAAGACTACTAATAATTATTTACCATTGCCTATTGCTACATTATGTAATACTATATAAGACTACTAATAATTATTTACCATTGCCTATTGCTACATTATGTGATACTATATAAGACTACTAATAATTATTTACCATTGCCTATTGCTACATTATGTGATACTATATAAGACTACTAATAATTATTTACCATTGCCTATTGCTACATTATGTAATACTATATAAGACTACTAATAATTATTTACCATTGCCTATTGCTACATTATGTGATACTATATAAGACTACTAATAATTATTTACCATTGCCTATTGCTACATTATGTGATACTATATAAGACTACTAATAATTATTTACCATTGCCTATTGCTACATTATGTGATACTATATAAGACTACTAATAATTATTTACCATTGCCTATTGCTACATTATGTGATACTATATAAGACTACTAATAATTATTTACCATTGCGTATTGCTACAGCCAATTTTAGTTGTCCACTAGACGTCAAAATAGCACATCCGGTAATTTCCCCACTTTAAAAAAAGTGTTAGCTATTGTTCAGCCAGAGTTTGAAGTCACAACCTAACCTGATATTGCTTCTACTAGACTACCAGAAGATTTTGATCTTGATAACAAATAAATTAATAAATCCTATCCTATCCTATCCCGTAACTCAGAGGTCGTAGGGGCACCACAGATGATCGTTTGACCAGCGTACTCCATCTTTCCCTGTCCTCAGCAACCCTGATTGTTTCGCTCCCAGTCCATTCTCGAATGTTGTCCTCCCACCTCTTTTTCGGTCTCCTTCTTCTTCTACCTCCTTGCACTGTGCCTTGCAGGATGGTCTTTGCAAGACCTGATGATCTGGTGAGGTGGCAATACCATCGGAGTTTGTGTTTTTTCACCACTGTGAGCAGGTCATCGTGTTATCCAATGGCTTGTGTGATGGTCTTTCGGACTTCGTCGTTGGTGATGTGCTGGGTATAGGAAATGCCCAAAAGTCTTCTGTAGCACATCATCTATATGCTTTGTATTCTTCGTTGTAGATTTGCTGTAATGGTCCATGTTTCGCAAGCGTAAAAGGAAGATGGAGATGACAAGGGAGCGCAGCAGCCTTACCTTGGAATGTAAGCTGATGGTCCTGTCTTTCCAAATTGGCTTCAACCTCGCCAGGGCAGCAGTTTGTGCGATCCTGGAGAGGACTTCCTGTCGGGACGCATTGTCTGATTCAATGGCTCCTAAATATTTGAAGCTTTGCACTGCGTTGAGAGATTGGCCTTGGACTTTGATGTTCGTGTTGATGCCATTGGTGTTGTTGGTCATCATTTTGGTCTTCTCTGCACTTATTTCCACCCCATAGGCTCTGGAGGTGGTGTCAAGCCTTTGTACCAGCTGTTCAAGTTCTTGTTCTTCTACAACCAATCCATCAATGTCATCCGCAAAACGAAGGTTGGAGATTGCTCTTCTCCCTATGCTGACTGTGCCTTAGTGATCTGCAAGGTCATCTGACATGATGCGCTCTAGGAAGATGTTGAAGAGTGTTGGAGAGAGTAAGCATCCCTGACGCACACCGATTGTTGCTCTGAACCAGTTTCCGATGAGCTGTTGTGGAGGACTGCACAGGTAGCCTTGTCATATAGGCTTCAATAATGATGACTTCAATAATTTTAGGGCTGATGTTGTACACTCTCATGGTTGCCCACAGAGCTGCATGCCAGACTGGGTCAAACGCCTTTTTGAAGTCTACGAATACATGATATAGATGTTGTTGGTGCTGTAAGTATTTTTCACAGATTATTCTGAGGTTGAAAATCTGTTCGGGGGTACTTCGCCCTGCCCTGAATCCTGCTTGTTCTTTAGCTATGATTTGTTCAGCTTGGGGTTTCAACCTGTTGAGTAAAATTAATAAATAAAATTTAATTTAATTTAATAAATAAGTAAAATAAAATTGTGGTAGGCTTACATATGTGTTCATTGTGAAATTAAAACAATTCTATATTCTGCTTCTGTTGGCCCTTAAAAAACTGGACAAATGATTACTAGGACTACAGTCACTTTTGCATTTTGCCAATTCAAGCCTAAACAATGTCGGCCATTCCTCACCCGTCCTGAATGCAAAAAGATACAATCTATCTAGAAGGGCAAAACCCAGATGAATCACATGCTTCATATGGAAGTTGCAATATTTAACATGAAAACGAGTGCCAAGAAAAAAAACACGAAATGAAACGGTGATATTAAAATGCAAAGCAATACCGACTGTGATCTTTCCATGCTCTTGACCTTGAGGTGGCCTTGACCATAGGCTCCAAATACACTCGTTGTATTATGGAAAAAATCAGTGACCTTGAGATGACCTTAACCTTCAGTGATCTTGATATTGGGATGACCTTGGCCTTCACGTGACCTCTCGTGCTTATGTATGATCAAATAGCTCAAATTACCCAATGTTCTTGCTTATTATGGGTTAAATACAGCCATTCCACTTTACGATGTCATTGGTCGTGTAACTGACATAAGAGACCAAAAGGGTGATGGGGTGGAGGGGGAAGGGAGGGGGAGTGTTAAATTAAAGACGCACAGAACACGCAATAAAAGTGTAGTTGTTTAGTGATAGGTACACCTATATAAATTATGTGTAGTGTCACACAACTTTGATCCACACTTTGTTCATGTTAGACATCATTTTGACTGGTCACTTTTTGCAGTACAGACGTTTTAATTAATGCACCGTTATCTACACAAAAAGGCGCGCATCTACAAACAAACATACACACACACACACAACACACACTCCCAACACACACAAACACACAAACAAACACACGTACACACACACACTCACACACCCCACGCCAACCCACTCACCCAAATACACACAAAGACACGGAAGCAGGAAGCAATGCAAGGCAATTGCAAATGCAAGGCAAAAGCTTAATTCCAGGCCCTTCGGGGAAGGGAGAGAAAAACAAAAGCAACAAAATTAATGCTCATTCCGGTGGTATGCAAATAAGGACAATGGGTCGCGACAGTCCTCTCCAGGATCGCACAAACAACTGCTGCCCTGACAAGAATGAAGCCCATTTCGAAAGACAGGACCATCCGTCTACACGTCAAAGTAAGACTGCTGCGTTCCCTTGTCATCTCCATCTTTCTATAGGCTGGCAAAACATGGACCCTCAAAGCCTACAAAAGACTATGAAGCATGAAGATGAGGTGCTACAGAAGACTTCTGGACATTTCCTATACCCACTAGCACATCACCAACGACGAAGCCCAAAAGGCCATCACACAAGCCATTGGACAACACGATGACATGCTCACAGTGTTGAAGAAATTGAAACTCCGATGGTATGGCTACGTCAGCAGAGCATCAGGCCTTGCAAAGACTATCCTGCAAGGCACGGTGCAAGGAGACAGAAGAAGAGGGAGACAGAAAAAGAAGTGAAAGGACAACATTCAAAAATGGACTGGCGTGACACTGAGCGAAGCCACGGGGGTTGCTGAGGACAAAGAAAGATGGAGTACGCTAATTAAACAATCATCTGTGGTGCCCCAACGAACTTCGAGTTACGGGATATGATAGAATAGGAGGATAGAAAGCCCTAGTGGCCATTTGACAGAAAGCGTCCAATATCCCCAAGCTAACCCACCAGACCCCATATACACAAATGAGGAGTTGTGGGAGGGTTTTCAAGAAAAAAGATAGGTGACTGGTCTAGCGAATAATGCACATGTAGTAGATTGATAGAACAGAGTAGGAATGAGAAAGAACGAAAGAGAAAGACACCGACAGTGGGAATTTAAAGCACTACATTTTCAGAAAGTGGTGATACTATGAAAGTGGTGATACTATTTATACAGAAACCCCCGGTACCACCACGGAAGGAATTGGTTGAAAGAAAACACTCTGAATAATTTGATTGGCCCACAGCAAGTTATTGACAAAAAGGACAGATTTCTCTTGATTGGTCGGAAGGAATTATTCGGAAACAATTGATTGGTCGGAAGGAATTATTCGGAAACATCTGATTGGTCAACGTCACTTTACCTAAATCTGTATAATGAGCGACACGTAGGTATATCATAGATGTAAACCTAGTTCCTCGCTGATTATTCATCAGTAAAGATAGAATTTCGTAAATGGTATAATATTAACTATCGTATAGTACAGCAGATTTAATCACACATGTGTGGGTGTGCGTGCGGTTGTGTGTGTGTGTGTGTGTGTGTGTGTTTCTGTGTGTGTTTCTGTGTCTGTATGTCTGTTTGCCTGTGTCTGTGAATTTATATAAGTTTATATGTTTGCGTTTGTCTGTGTGCTTGTTGTGTACGGATATATATGTATACGTGCATGCATGTGTGCGTGCGTGTGTGTGCGTGTATGCGTGTTTGACATACATGACAAGATATTTGATAGGAATGATTGACACAGGAATGCAGGGATTTACAAATGAGGGTTGTCAGCTTCAAGTCATAATGGCCATCTGGTCACATAACAATGCAGCTTCACTGAGTAGTACGCGTGTTGTTATACATGCAACAATCACACCAAGCCATAACAACAGCAACCCGTTTTATACATTAGTGATTGAATGTGTGTGTGAGAGAGAGAGAGAGAGAGAGAGAGAGAGAGAGAGAGAGAGAGAGAGAGGAAGAGAGAGAGGGGGAGAGAGAGGGAGAGAGAGGGAGAGAGAGAGTGTGTGTGAGAAAGAGAGAGAGGGGGGAGAGAGAGGGAGAGAGAGAGGGAGAGAGAGAGAGAGAGAGAGAGAGAGAGAGAGAGAGAGAGAGAGAGAGAGAGAGAGAGAGAGAGAGAGAGAGAGAGAGACTCGTGTTATGAAAGACCTGAAATCTTGAAACTTTGACGAAAGAAAAATATTGAGTAGGCCTACACACTATTGCCGATAGGTGATGACCGAAATTGTACGTAATCCTACTGCAAAATGCTTCAATCCTTCCCTCCCCTACCGCCTCCTCCACCACTCTTACTCTTGTGACAAAGCGTAATTGGCCCCATACACCTTCTACCCCCGCCATACTCTCTCTCTCCATTCCTCTCTCTCCCTCCCTCCCTCTCTCTCTCTCTCTCTCTCTCTCTCTCTAATGCTTTATTTTAAACTTTCTTTGGCCTTCCCCACCCTTTTTCTCCCAGTCCCATTTGAAAGGTCTTTGTCCTGTAGTCTACCATCACCACTTCCACATACTAACGTGCAAACTACCGACGCTTAATGTTTTGTTTAACCCTCATTTGACAAGGCACGTCCACCTTGGCCTGGAATGTAGACGCAATCACATCGCAGAAAGTTCTGTCTTCTCATAATAAAGGCCATTAGGATAAAATAAGAACGGGCCCACGTTACAGTTATACTTGTCATCTTTACCAGTAATACAAACTGGCCATGATGCCCATGATGAGTACAGCCTGTGGCAAAACGCAGTAAATCTGAGGACAGGTTACAGGTGAAAGTGTGTGTTGTCTGGACTTCATCAGCCTTTGCAACAAAATTTTTTCACACTAATATTAATGACAATATGCTTCTCCGTGATCTCTTCCTGTCTTCAACATGCCACTCCGCTTTCGTTTTGCTTCCGCTTTCGTTTTTCGGTGCGTTCCTCTGCCGTTATCGCATGTGGATAGGCACTTTTAGCCTTTTATCTGTGTGTGCGTTCAAGTCAATTCAATATTTTATTTGAAAGCGTCCTCACATATGATTGCAGACCACTTCATTCTCACGCACGACATTACATTACATTACATGATTGTTGCTTTAGGTCCAGCGGACTCTTTGTGACGAGGCGTACAATCGAGCCCTGAGGCAGACAGCACCCACTCATCCCTCCCAACCATCCAGCTACCCCTTCTACACATCCAGTCGCCCCTAGGACGCGCGCTGGCTCATTCGCTTAAGCCCCGCCCCTCGGGCATCGCCTTAAAGCCTGACACACAACCAGACCCGGTGTCAGTTGCAAGCCATCCAGCCTTGAAGCCACAACAACTTGTCCGAAGACACGTCCCCATCGACTGGCGACCTCTGAGCTACGGCAGTACTCGTGTGCTTCACCCCGTCTTAGTCAAGGTAAGAGAGGAAACTTACTCTTTGTCATGTAGCAGACCCATCACCCGTCGTTCGCCCCACACGTTTGTATGTCCTGTCGATATGTACGTTCGTGTTTATAGTTTTGTCTTGATGTGTTGCTGTGACATGTATTATTGCCTTGTATATATTATCCGCCCTGTTTATGTGACTCATGCCATGTTTGAATTTATACTTGTATGCTCCATGTTAGCCCCATGTGTAAATATCCCATGCCATGCTGTCCCTCCATATAGATTAAAGTCCCCCAGTACAACCCTTGCCTACAACCCCTTTGTCCCGTACCTACTCCATTTGCTTTCCCCCATGCTCCCAATGTATAAATAATTGCCCCTGTTGCCACTACCCCATCTTAATGCGCCGAAGGTATCATATATTAGCGGCTGCCAGTAAGCTCCACAATGGCCCCATAAACCTAGTTGCATTGTTAGACTGTTGGTATGCACCGGCTCAACCTTGACCGGTCAACCAATTTGAAATCTGAATGGGCAACTCGCGCCAACAGGCGCTGAACCCAGGATACACCTATCCCCAGCTGATACAGAGTCTGTATTGCGTTACAGACGGCTCCTGTGCAGGGCTCATACCCCCGCCTTGTATCATCTCTAAGTCGCTGACCCGCTGCAGGCCCCTGACAACCCAGGGAGTCAACGAGAAGCGTTCCAACCGAATTTCATCACCCCATAGACAGCTAGCAACGTAAGCTGGAAACTACGCCTGTGCCTCACCCAAGATTGGCACCCTCGGTCATTGCGTCATAGAGTGACCGACTGACCCGCATCGCTACCCACGCCACGCCAAGCCTGGTCATCAGGCCACCCAGACTATCTTGGAACAACCGCCGCCCTTCAATAACCAGCTAAGTTATTGACCTACGAGCATCACCACTCGATGATTATCTGGCCAGAGACTATCCAGATACACTCTTGCCCTGTGATGATATCAGTCCACAGTAGCACTAGTACCCCCGAAATCATCCACCCAGAATATCTCCGAGCTACTCCCTACTGATACAGACGCTATCCCGTGACTCACTCGTAGCATTACTCAATATAGACGACCCAATTCGATTTAATAAAACTTCCTAGTTAGAAATTGCACCTACCCAGACTGGCCTTTGTTTTCGAATTTCTCAACTAGTGTAGTATATCATCTTTCTCGTCTACCCTTTGACTGTCTCTCATTTAATTAGTAGCCCTAGCCTTAATCTCTTGAATGTCATCGCATCATTAGCCTAACAAAGGAGGTAATACAGCGCTAGAGATTAAGAGCTTACCCTCCATTCCCCCAACCCCTTTCTTTGTGACACTCTTCCGAGCCAAATCAGGACCGGACAACCCCTTATCCGCGCCGCATAAAAGATCTGCTGAAACAACCCTAGTGGTTCATACAATTTTCCAAATAATGCATTCCTTAAATAATGCATTCCTATCCTATCCTATCACATAATTCAAAAGTCATTGGGGCACCACAGATGATCGTTGAAACAGCGTACTCCATCTTTCTCTGTCCTCAGCAACCCCCATGGCTTCGCTCAGTGCCAAGCCAGTCCATTCTCGAATGTTGTCCTCCCACCTCTCTTTCTGTCTCCCTCTTCTTCTGTCTCCTTGCATCGTGCCTTGAAGGCTGGTCTTTGCAAGGCCTGATGCCCCTGTGACGTGAATATATTATCGGAGTTTCCGTTTCTTCATAACTGTGAGCATGTCATCGTGTTGTCCAATGGCTTGTTTGATGGTCTGTCGGATTTCCTTGTTGGTGATGTGCTAGGTATAGGAAATGCCCAGAAGTATTCTGTAGCACCTCATCTCCATGCTTTGTAGTCTTTGTTGTAGATCTGCTGTAAGGGTCCATATTTCGCAAGCGTATAAGAAGATGGAGATGACAAGGAAGCGCAGCAGCCTTACCTTGGAGTGTAGACTGATGTGATGGTCCTGTCTTTCCAAATGGGCTTCAACCTTGTCATGTCAGCAGTTGTTTCTGCGATCCTGGAGAGGATGTCCTGTCCGGACTCATTATCTGATACAAAGGTTCCTAAATATTGATAATGTTGAGGGATTGGCTTTGGAATTTGATGTTCGTATTGATGATGTCCGTATTGATGCCATTGGTGTTGTTGGTCATCATTTTGGTTTTCTGTGCACTTATTTTTATTCCAAAGGCTTTGGAGGTGGTGTCAAGCATCTGTACCAGCTGTACAAGTTCTTGTTCCTCTCAAGCCAATCCATCAATGTCATCCGCAAAACTGAGGTTGGAGATTGCTCTGCCCAATATGCTGACTGTGCCTTCGCAATCTGCAAGGGCTTCTGACATGATGCGCTCTAGGAAGGTGTTGAAGAGTGTTGGAGAGAGTAGGCATTCTTGACGCACGCCGATTGTTGTTCCGAACCAGTTCCCGATGGCGCTGTTGTGGAGGACTGCACTGGTAGCCTTTTCATACAGGCTTTTGATGACTTTAATAATGGCAGGGCTGTATGTTATATGTGGTTGCCCACAGAGCTGCATGCTAGACTCGGTCAAACGCATTCTTTAAATATACAAACACATGATATAGATGCTGTTGGTGCTCTAGATATTTATCGCAGATTATTCTGAGTTTGAAAATCTGTTCAGTGGTACGTCGTCTTGCACTGAATCCTGCTTGTTCTTCCGCTATGATTTGTTCAGCTTGGGGTTTCAACCTGTTGAGTACTATTTTAAGTAGGACCTTGATGGGATGACTGATGAGGCTAATGGTGCGGTTGTTTTTACAATCCTAATTTATATAATTAAATAATTCCTTATATAGCAACCATGCCTTATTTAACTTCTTCTTCTTCTTCTTCTGCGTTCCTCCAAATGGGGCCTCAGATGTCCAGGTTTGTCAAACTTATGAAGCGGGCAGTGGTTTCGAGGTCTTGCTTGGAGCCCCAGAGTTTTACGTCCAGCGTCTGTCCTGCAGGCCAGAGTTGTGTCCTGGCATTCTGGTACTGGGGGCAGGACTGCAGGATGTGCTCTGGGGTCTGGAGGTCTGTTCCACACGGGCAGTCAGGGGTGTGTGACAGGCCTAGGCGATGCATGTGGTAACGCAGGCGGCAGTGACCAGTTCGTAGCCGGAAAATTGTGGTCTGTTCATGGCGCTGGAGGTGTGCCATCTGGTCGTCAGATGGAGGGTCATGCTGGGTGGCCCAGGTTGCCTGGAAGTGCCGCTTGACCAGAGTCTTGGCTTCCTTATAAGAGACTGGGGGGTGTGGCTGCTCCATTTTGCTGCCCGACTTGGCCAGCCTGTCCGCCTCCTCGTTTCCTGACAGACCACAGTGAGCAGGTATCCACTGGACTGCTACCTTCGTGTATTGAGAGAGGGCAATCAACAGGCGCTGTGTGTCTCTTTCCAGCTGTTCACTGGGCGACTGCAGGCTCTCGATGATGGAGCGGCAGTCAGACAGGAAGACGATATTTGAGGCGGGCGCTTCTGCAGCAAGGAGCCGGGCAGCCTCATGAAGAGCAGTGAGCTCAGCCCTGTAGTTGGTGGACCGGGCTCCAGCAGGCAGGGATCTGGAGAGGGTGCTTCCATCGGTGAAGCGCAGGTGTAGTCCGCTGCCTCCGTTGCTGACGGCTGCATCAGAGGATCCATCCGTGTATGCATGGATCCACATGGGCCTGGGATACTTCAGGTCCAGGAGCTCCAGAGTGAGGGAGCGTAGTGCAGCCTCTGACTGCTCGCCCTTGTACCTCACTCCTGGGACGTCAGGGCAGAACATGAGTTCGGTAGTCGGGGTGTCCCAGTCCTCGGCGTCCTGGAGGAGCTCTCGTTCTGCTGGGAGGTCTGGGACGGCAGCCGCCAGCTTCTTGACCTGATGGATGAAGCTATCCCGCTTCAGCCTGTTCTTGGTTGGCTGTTGTAGATATTGGTGGGCTGGGTGTGAGGGCAGCCTCTGTAGTTTTTCATGTTGGATCAGAACTTTTTCTTCTCGTCTTTGGTCCAGGGAAAGGAGTCCTGTTGTTGTTTCCAGCTTGTGGATGGGTGTTGTTTTCAGTCCTCCTGTGATGAGTCTCATGGCACCGCTTTGTACTTTGGCCAGTCTCCTGGTGTTGCTCTTGGCTGCTGTGGACCATGCTGCTGAACCGTATTCCATCACAGGACGGACGTTGCCGGTGTACACTTGCTTGAGGATTCTGCTGTTGGCACCCCACTTTGTGCCCGAGAGCTTCTTCATGAGGGCCAATCTTCTGGTTGCTCTCTTCTCCATCTCCTGGATGTGAGGACTCCAGGTAAGCCTCCTGTCGAGCTTGACACCGAGGTACGTTGGAGTTTCCTCCTCCGGTATCACTAGGTTGCCGACTTTCAGCTTCAGGGTCTCTTTGGTGTTGGAGAGTGAGAAGCAGGTGGCTACTGTTTTCAGGCTGTTGATGGTGACACACCAGTCGCTTGCCCACCTGGAGATGCTGTTGAGAGCCTCTTGCATCCTGACGACAGCAGTGGGAGTGGACTCGGCAGCGTTCCACATTGCGACGTCATCGGCATGCAGGGCGCGGCTGATGTGTCGAGAGAGGTTCTTGGTGATGTCGTTGATGAAAACGACGAACAGAGTTGGGGAGATCACTCCTCCTTGTGGGACTCCTTCCCTGATCTTTACTGTGTAGCTGAAGTTGCCGTTGAGCTTAACCCTTGCCGTTCTGTGTGCCAGGAAGCTTCTGATCCACTTGAACAAGTTGCCAGCGACACCTGCGGCCAATAGCTTCAGGAGTAGGCCTTCCCTCCATGTCTTGTCGAAGGCCTTGGAGAGGTCTATGAAAGTGGCGATGACCTTCTTCTTCTGCTGGAAGGCGTTCTCTATTGACTGAGCAAGATACACCAGCTGGTCCTCGGTGTTTCTGTTCTTCCTGAAGGCGGTCTGTTCTTTGGTGATCAGGTTGTTCGATTCCAGGTGCCACACTAGTCTCTTATTGACCATACGCTCAAGGGTCTTGCCGAGGCAGCTCAGAAGACTGATGGGTCTGTAGCTGGACTTACTCTTGGGGTCCTTTCCTTTCTTGAGTATGGGGATGATGATGGCTTCCTTCCATGCTGAGGGGAAGACGCCTGACCGCCACGACTGGTTGAAGAGCTCCAGTAATTTGTTTTTGGCGGCTGGCCCAAGATGCTTGATCAGCTCGTTGCAGACTCCATCTTTGCCTGGAGCTTTCTTGGGCTTGAGTCGCCTGATAGCATCGTTGAGCTCTCCCAGGGAGAAGTCAGATGTCATAGATGGGGGGTGGGCATTGTTCTGCAGGCAGAGCTTGGTTTGAAGCTGCTCTTCTACTTCTTTCCTTCGTTGTGGAGGGACATTGATGGTGCTTTCAGCCTTGAAGGCTTCAGCCAGAAGGTTTGCAGCTCTCTTGCCAGTGTGGTAGGTGCCACTCTCCTCAAGCACGGTGGTTCCATATGCTGCTGTGGTGTCCTCGTTCAGGGCCTTCACGAGTTGCCACAGTTTGCTGGTGTTGTTGTCCAGGCTCAGAGTTGAGGTCTTCTCGTTCCAGCTTTCTTGGAGTTCCTTGGTTTTGATAGCAGAGAACTCATCCTTGATCTTGCTGTGCTCCGTGGTTGATTCTGGGGAGGGGTTCTGCTCCATGGCTTCTCTGGCCTCTGATAGTCTCTGGTGGAGATCTGCCAGCCTCTTGCTCCAGTAAGGCTTGTAGTCCTTCCTGAAGGCACGAGGAATAGCTTTCTTGGCAGCAGTCAGAATGGCGGAGGTGAGGTTCTTGACATTCTGGTTGATGTCTTCTGTGAAGGTGACATTGAGAAGGTCTTCGGCATGCTGTTGGTACTGTCCCCAGTTGGCCTTCTTGAAGTTCCAGCTGGCTCTCTTCCTGCAGTACTCTGGTGCAGTTGCTGCATCTGCAATGAGGAGTGTGATGGGGAGGTGGTCACTGCCACCTAGCTGACTGCCGACTGTTCTGGTGGTCCGCTTCTCAATGTCCTCTGTGGCCATGGCAAGGTCAGGGGTGGAGGTGCTCTTCCATGCTCTGGAGTAGTACGACGGCTTATCCTCTGGTTGGTTGATCAGGATCAGCTCGTTGTCCATCATCCAGTCCTGGACTTCTTCTCCCCTGGAGTCCGTTGTGCTGTAGCCCCAAGCCGGTGAGTGACTGTTGAAGTCGCCGGTGATGAGATGCCTCTCTTCTGCTGCCTGGATGGTGTGCAGGTCGAGCCTCGATGTTGTAGGGCTGTAGCAGTTGCTGATGAAAAGTTCTTCTCCTTGAAGAAAGAGTTGAATTGTCAGGAGCTCTAGTTCTCCGGTTGTCTGCGCTGTAAGCACTGAGGGGATTCCTTGTCGGACGAGGGTCATGACTCCGCCTTTGTGCCCTGAGGGTCTGTCTCGCCTGTAGGTGTCGTAACCTCTGACAAAGAATCTCCGGGTTTCTGTGAGATGGGTTTCTTGGATGCAGATGACGTCGATCTTGTTGTCTCTTAGGAAGGCTTGAAGCTCTGGTTTCTTGTTCTGGATGCCTTCCGCATTCCACTGCACCACACGTAGGCCTGTCACAGCTGTTGGTTGTGGACCAGTCGCTCTACTCTGCCTCCCCCTGGTTCGCAGGTCAGCAGAGCCGCCAGTCGCTAAGGCGGGCCCCTTTGAGGCAGAGGGCCCGGCACCGTCCCCGCCTGGCTTTGGTCCACGGGGACGACACCATGTCGAAATATCCATCTGAGGCATTGTCCATTTTTCTGGTAGCGTGTGCGCTCGTTTGGACTCCCACACAATACCCAGGGGGTATAGTCAGCAGCACTCCGTCTTCGTTGGGACATTCGGTTTTAGCGAGTTTTCCTTCTCGAGGCCGTGCACAAGACTGGATGTGGCCCATCTCATCCAGCCCCACCTGGTTATCCTGCCAGGTACTCAGTCGCCCCCATAGCAGGCTTGGTGGTAACAGGGGCACCAAACTGGTAGACCAGTAGTGGGTGCTGCTATGGACACATTAATGTAGGAGAGGCCATATGCAAGTAACTTCCTGCCAGCTTGGCCAGACAGTGGTTCCGCGGCTATCACTACATCTGGGGAGTGAGAGGTAATTAATTGAACATCACTCCCCTTGGTGAGCGGGACGTACAGCACCAGACCTCACTGCCCCCGCCTTATTTAACAATACCATGGTTTATTTAGGTAAACCCGGTCCTGATTTGGCTCGGAAGAGTCCGCTGGACCTAAAGCAACAATTATGTAATGTAATGTAATATTTAGGTAAACAATGTACATGTATGGTTTAGGTAAATAATAAGTTATTTACTGAGAAAAATTATTATTTAGAGTTATCTTACATTGTTTGTAAACAAATTATTATTTAGAATGTATGCTTCTATAGAAAGTTGTTTGGTCTTTTTTAACTAAAGAAATCGCAAATAAATATTTTACAAAGGGAATTCCATAGCTGACATCTCACGTCGAGTCACAACCGAGAACTTTCACATGAGAGTTCTCATCATCTTTGATATCTCTTAAATCCGTGTCATCGTTCAGTGTTGTGTGTGTGTGTGTGTGTGTGTGTGTGGGTGTGTGTGTGTGTGTGTGTGTGTGTGTGTGTGTGTGCAGGGCCGGACCTGCGGAAAGTCGAAGGGGGGGTTACAGGTTCAGCGAAGGCGCGAAGCGCCGAGACTTCTAGGGGGGTCCGGGGGCATGCCCCCCGGAAATTGTTTTTTTCAAGGATGCAAAATGGTGCAATCTGGTGCTATCTGAACCTTTAAAAAGCCATTTGTGATGGTCTGGGACTTTGAGCTTTTTTAACAGTTGAACTGACAAACTCTGAGATACAAAAATTATCCTCTGCACCTCCCTTAAAACCGGTCCTGATTTGGCTCGGAGGAGTCCGCTGGACCTAAAGCAACAATCAATCAATCAACAATAAAAAAAAAACTCCCTTAAAAACAACAACAACAACAACAACACACACACACACACACAAACATTTATTTATCAGCAGAGATGTTTTGTATACTATTATTATTCACTACTTTTTGTCGATCGCAAACGGTATAAAGCTTTACCTTGTAGTTTATGAACATCACCGCCCTGCTTTCACTTTCAGTCTTGCTGCACTAGGTTCTCCGGCATTAGTACCATTTGTGAATTGTATCTTCTGGCAAAACAGTTCACTGCCTCTTTGAAGTCAATATCAACATCCCTGTGCACTTTCAGTAAAGCAAGTCCATTGAGCCTCTGTTGCCCCATTGTAGAGCGCAGGTAGTTTTTCAGGTTGCGCAACTGACTGTTTGAACGCTCACACTCGGCAGTAGTGACAGGCAGGGTGCAAAGGTTCTTTAGCATGATGAACAGGTTGGGATAAAAATCCCCGTCACAATGTTTCATTGCTTCTGATGCCGTGGATGGGATGATAGCTGTCGCATTCTCAGCAGCACTTCGCCATTTGCAAACCCATCGTTGGTATTCTGCATCAAGGGTAGCGTTGTCTGGTAGGTCAGACTCCCACAACATTGCCAGAGTCTTCACCCCTTCTGGAACCTGCATGAAACCATCCTGGTTGTCTATTAAAGTGCTTGGCACCAGACAGAGACCATCAACTTGCTAGGTCAGCATTTTTGAACCTCGAGTCCAATTCGGTTGACAGGTGTTCCAAGAAAGGAATGGCAATGCTAATCTTGAAATATTCTTCTGGAGTGGCCGCAGGTTGGTTGTCACGGAGAGTCTGTCGGGATGCTTGACGAGGAACAATAACATCAGTTGTCAAAGCATTTGCCATTTTGCTGACTTCACCAAACCAGGCAACAAATTATAGTTCATAATTATCAACTTAGCATCTTAATTAATATTTCTAAAAAGTCGTTTTGGTGGGATTAGGGCAGTATCAAGGTGAAGGTGCTGGAAGAGGCTTGCGGACAGAACAGGAAAATATGGCTGCATTTACTAATTTTGGCTTAGGGGTTGGGTTACTTGGTCGTTTCAACGGGAAAACGCTTTGGACGTTTCAACGGATCCCTTGAAATGGATTTCCGTTGAATTGTCTATAAATAACTATTTGTACCTTGGACCAAAAGTTAAAAAAAACTGCAATGTTTTAAAAACAATTTTTAAAACATTAAACCTCTTTGCATAAAACAAAATTATTATTATTTTTTTGTTTTTTAGTTTGGAGGGGGGTTCCGGAACCCAGGTACCCCCCCCCCTGGATCCGGCCCTGGTGTGTGTGTGTGTGTGTGTGTGTGTGAGAGAGAGAGAGAGAGAGAGAGAGAGAGAGAGAGAGAGAGAGAGAGAGAGAGAGAGATAGTGTTTTGTATACAGCGAACTTAGCGAATTGAACATTCTCGATGCTGGCATGGCAAAAACTCAACGGGCCGGAATGTTATAGGTTACAAAGTAAGCAACTCGACCTCGACACCAATTATTTCGACTAGATCATTCTATGAGAAATTTGAACGTATACACACACACACACACATACACACACACACACACAAACACACACACACCCACACACACACACACACACACACGCACCCACACACAAACACACACAGCTTTAGACAGAATGTTCACTCACAGACGCACACACACACACACACACACGCACACACACACTAACACACACAGCTTTAGACAGAATGTTCACTCACAGACGCACACACACACAAACATACACACACATGCACTTATGCCCTTCCCCATCTATCCCCTCACCCCCGCCCCCAACACACATTTCCCCACATGTACTTGAAGTAACTCGGTCTACACTCGGTCTACACTCGGTCACATTTAGACCATTGTAGGCGTTGGTCAAATTAGGCATGTCTGACAGTTAAAAACAAAACAAAGAGTGCGCTTATATAGCGCACTTACAAGCTCAGAGAGCTGTCCACTATTATCCAGCAATCACACAAGACTTATATAGCGCACTTACAAGCTCAGAGAGCTGTCCACTATTATCCAGCAATCACACAAGACTTATATAGCGCACTTACAAGCTCAGGGAGCTGTCCACTATTATCCAGCAATCACACAAGACTTATATAGCGCACTTACAAGCTCAGAGAGCTGTCCACTATTATCCAGCAATCACACAAGACTTATATAGCGCACTTACAAGCTCAGAGAGCTGTCCACTATTATCCAGCAATCACACAAGACTTATATAGCGCACTTACAAGCTCAGAGAGCTGTCCACTATTATCCAGCAATCACACAAGACTTATATAGCGCACTTACAAGCTCAGAGAGCTGTCCACTATTATCCAGCAATCACACAAGACTTATATAGCGCACTTACAAGCTCAGAGAGCTGTCCACTATTATCCAGCAATCACACAAGACTTATATAGCGCACTTACAAGCTCAGAGAGCTGTCCACTATTATCCAGCAATCACACAAGACTTATATAGCGCACTTACAAGCTCAGAGAGCTGTCCACTATTATCCAGCAATCACACAAGACTTATATAGCGCACTTACAAGCTCAGAGAGCTGTCCACTATTATCCAGCAACCACACAAGACTTATATAGCGCACTTACAAGCTCAGACAGCTGTCCACTATTATCCAGCAATCACACAAGACTTATATAGCGCACTTACAAGCTCAGACAGCTGTCCACTATTATCCAGCAATCACACAAGACTTATATAGCGCACTTACAAGCTCAGAGAGCTGTCCACTATTATCCAGCAACCACACAAGACTTATATAGCGCACTTACAAGCTCAGAGAGCTGTCCACTATTATCCAGCAATCACACAAGACTTATATAGCGCACTTACAAGCTCAGAGAGCTGTCCACTATTATCCAGCAACCACACAAGACTTATATAGCGCACTTACAAGCTCAGAGAGTTGTCCACTATTATCCAGCAATCACACAAGACTTATATAGCGCACTTACAAGCTCAGAGAGCTGTCCACTATTATCCAGCAATCACACAAGACTTATATAGCGCACTTACAAGCTCAGAGAGCTGTCCACTATTATCCAGCAATCACACAAGACTTATATAGCGCACTTACAAGCTCAGAGAGCTGTCCACTATTATCCAGCAATCACACAAGACTTATATAGCGCACTTACAAGCTCAGAGAGCTGTCCACTATTATCCAGCAACCACACAAGACTTATATAGCGCACTTACAAGCTCAGAGAGCTGTCCACTATTATCCAGCAATCACACAAGACTTATATAGCGCACTTACAAGCTCAGAGAGTTGTCCACTATTATCCAGCAATCACACAAGACTTATATAGCGCACTTACAAGCTCAGAGAGCTGTCCACTATTATCCAGCAATCACACAAGACTTATATAGCGCACTTACAAGCTCAGACAGCTGTCCACTATTATCCAGCAATCACACAAGACTTATATAGCGCACTTACAAGCTCAGAGAGCTGTCCACTATTATCCAGCAACCACACAAGACTTATATAGCGCACTTACAAGCTCAGAGAGCTGTCCACTATTATCCAGCAATCACACAAGACTTATATAGCGCACTTACAAGCTCAGAGAGCTGTCCACTATTATCCAGCAACCACACAAGACTTATATAGCGCACTTACAAGCTCAGAGAGCTGTCCACTATTATCCACTATTATCCAGCAATCACACAAGAGTTTGCTGAAGTCAGGATTGGAACCTACATCGCCAAGACGCACTAACACAAGTCGTGCGCCCTGACCATTGAGCTGTCACTGCCGCCGTTATTCCCTTATCCTACTTCAACTACAATTGCACAGCAAATAACAGGTGGTTGCACGATGCTGATGCGGCTTTTATGTGCTATATAAGCATTTACTCTGCTTGTGTTGTAGCAGTGTTAACTGCAATTTTCAATTTTCATCTCATCATCATTCTCTTTCGAGTTCAATTGGTCGTGTTTTCTCTGTTCTGTGTGAAATGCCGTTGACATCATTTTACACTTTGCTGGTTGTTGTTTTTTTCTATACTCCCAGTGTTTTAGATCCTAAAAAATGTGAGGGTATTCATACCTCCTGACTCAAAATGTAAATGGTATTCATACCTCCAGCTGGATTTTCAAAGGGTACAACCATTCGCAAGTACTTTGTTGTTTTTTGTTTTATTAATTTGTATGCAAGTTTCTTGACATCATGACGTATGATATTGTGACAGTGTCTAGTGTGTTGTGAAGCAAAACAGACTGTTCTTGACGTAATAAAATTTTGAAATATCCAAGAAGAAAATATTGCTTCATGTAGGCCTACGTGTCTACTGTTTAGTGTCCACAACAACAAAGAAAGAGAGAGAGATGCTCTCTTCACAAAATTAGTACAAAATTAGTTAATACATGTGTAACAACTTTAACTGTCTTTTATTGTGTACTGTGTTCATCACTTCACGCTTGTTAATTGCATAAGTAAGGCTGCAACAACTTTAATTTATCATTATGAAATCGCAGAAAAGGAGGCAACAACAGTTACATTAATCAGCTCCAGACTCATCACATGCTATTCATAGCATGAACTGAATTAAAACACATTCTATAATTCCATACAGCTTGTGTCTTGGTTTCAATCATGCTCACCCTGCCCTTTACAGCAAAGAAAATCGGATTCAAGATAATATTATCATATGCCTCATGCGAAAGAGTGGCCAAGAAAAAATGACTATCACGCTAAACGATCCTGAACGAGTGTTCCATTTTCAGCACATTTTGATACGTTTCCTGTCATTGCGGAACACTTGTTCAGCATCATGTAGCAGGTCGGTGTCCAGGTGCCTTCAAACACTCTTGATAGCCATTTTCTCATCCAATCTTTCGACAGCAAACCTGTTTCTCTTTGAGTTTTTCACTCGGTTCTGTTTACTGAACGCGAAGTGGAGTTTCTTACCTTGCGGATACCTCATGATCGGTCGTCTGCTACGGAAGCGAATAGGCACTTGAACGTTGCAATTCCTGCTAGTGATCGTCGAATCTCAGAACAGACAACAACTTCAAAACATGCGGAACCTACGTAAGTACGTTGCGCAAGTTGCGATAGCCTCCATCACTGTACCTCCGCTGATACATTTCTTTACGCTTTCAGACCTCTTCCAAGAAAAACCATTACGTGATCAGATCCCCTCTCTGGCACTCTTTGACGTGATTTTGGACGCCAAGAGGTGTAATACCTCCAAATGTACGTGATCTAAAACACTGATTCCCCTCGACATATTTCTGTCTCACTGCCCCCCCCCCTCCCCTGTCGCGATACAAGCGCCTACTCTACGCATCTTCGATATTCTGCTTTAGTCCAGACAATGCATCATAGACAATACGTCATAGACAGCGACGATAATATTGTTTTCAGAATGAGGTAGTGCTCGACATATTTTTTTAGTGTAGTTCATTTTTAGATTGTTGTTACCATAGACAATTTGTGTACCATCCTTTCGATTGGCTGAATGTGAAAAAGATTCGTTAGGAAAACCATTCGAGCGACCATCTTTGGAGGGCAAGGAACGTATGTTTACGCCAGACCAATATTCGGATTACTGAGGTCATAAATTTGGTTCGAAAAGCTCGTCTCATCCTAAACAACACGTGTCGTAAACACAACAAACGAATCCTGAGCTGGTAAGTTAAGATTCGATGTGTGAAGCTGAGAAAGGGGTAGTCTTGTGCTTGTGTCCATTGCGCCATGCGAATCATTCATCGTCCTTCTTCAAGGTGATTCGTTGGTATTCTTCAATGTATGCAATTTATATGGAAATGGTTATTTTAACATGTTGTTCTCAATTCATATAATTCAGTGCGTGAAATGCATATGGTAATAGTTAATTTAACATGTTTAGCTTAGTTCATAAAGAATGTTGGTGCATTCTTGATCATTGGAACAGTGTGGATGAACAGCGAGGAAAGAACATTATTGTGTTTCGAGAATAAGATACAATAACTCGTGAATATGCAGGGTTCTTATTCAAACCACGTCAACGGCGTTCCTCGCTGGTCATTCAACAGGATGCAGATTGTGTATTTAGTCCCTGTTAATTTGTCTGTGCGCAGGGAAAGGATTTTTCTTTCTTCCTTATATTTCCGACTGTCGGATTCCTGATATGATCATTTTTAACCTAATTCCATCCTCAACGCCTATTCTTCTGATGACATGGAGTTCGTCATATCCCTGACATCCATGTGAAGCCAGCTGGACGACATATCATCCTCTTGGTCAAACGTGAGGACAGAGACTGGGTTAGAATCCTCAATATAAAAGGGACAATTCTTCTTCTCCATCAGGGAATCTACATCAGCTAAGTGACATTTTTAATCAACAGTGAAATTACTCAGAACCATGTCATCACGGGTTCTCGTATCACATCATATGAAATAAATATCATCTACCATCAACCAGTGGTATTCGTTTTTAGTTGTAAAAAAGGCAAACAGGACGAATGAATAGCCAATAATTTCTTTTATTCTTTATTTTCTTTTTCTCAACATTATTTTCTTGTTTCTTATCAATTTTTGGGCATAGTAAAAAGAGGAAAGTGATTCTATTTATATAAAATTCTTTAGTCTGTTCATTCATCTTTTAACATCAATATATATATCAATATAAATTATATATATAACGCGACAATGGGGGCTCGTCCGGGATAGTTGGAGTCAAAATCACTTTTTAAGTCGTGTTACCACTGGTGGTGATGATATTTACTACATTGTACATTTAAATTATCATTGTATCATTCATTTGTTCAACGCGGGAGGTTGGAGGGAGCCGCTCTTACAAATGGGCGGACTTATGGACTACCCTACCAACCAATGTAACATCAGCTTCCCACGTCGATCATAAGTTACCAGTGATATATTGGGTTGCATATTTATAACCTTATGCAAACGACTCCCAGTACGTGGTGTCAGTCAAATGTTCAGCAGTAATTTCGGGTATTACATGCTGTAAAAGAATAGGCAGAACGGTGGTCTATTTTATTATCTCAGTCTTAACCGATTGAGTGTTTTGAAGCTAATATTGGAATCCTATAGCATTTGTTGTATAGTGAATCCGGAGACACTAGGACCTGTGTCAATATTAGAAAGGGAGATAACAAGTTATAATTTAGTATAAAGACTAAATAACTTGTTGACCTACTAGTCACCTTTGAAGGTAAGGTAAATGTTCTATGTTCATAGGACCGAACAGTAGACAGACAGTAGCGTCGCGCTTAATAGATCAGTGATAAACGGAATAATCACACAGGATCATTAAGTCAGTTTTGTAGCCTAACATTTCTGTTCGCCGAAGTAAGAGCGACATAGAAAATTAGAAGAATACTCGCAGTGAGAGAGTATTAGCAGAAGGGTCTAGTAAACTCATCCGCCACAAAGGAACGGACCGAGAGTTATACTAGAGTGTATTTATAAATTTATAAATATACACACAGTAAATCCCTGAGACACAGGTGTATCATCCAGGGTGGATTGTATCTGTGTGGCAATCAAAGAAGGCCACGTACAGTTGATCTTATTAGGCGAATCAAGGTAAAGGTAGCAGGATTAACTTTTGTGAATTCGATATGTTTAGCTACTGGATTCGAACCTAGACAGTGACACGTTATCACAATTCTAATTACATTACAAGAATGAATTAGAATCTTTGAGTTCGAAGTAGAACTGGTGTTAACAAGAGGGTGCCATTGCCGGATACACAAAACTCTTCTTTTCAAGTTCTTGGTTTTATGCTGTTAATACGCGAATAGCAAATAACAGAATTTGCAGTAAAAGCGTATAGTTATAACGAATCCATTAGGGCTTTGTTCGAAGATACTCTAAAGAGTTGCCATTTTTGTATTTTTTTTCCTCCTCGGGGAAATAACGCCATTGACGTGACGTAATCGGCGTGACGTAATCGGAACTTCTCGAACGCTGATCTTTTGTGTCGTATTACATTTTTGGAATCAGTAAGCCTAAATGACAACGACTCGTGCACAAGCGAAAGCAATGGAAGCCAACGATCCTTTCTTAAAGTTTAAGGCGGAAGGAGAAGCGTTGGGGTTGTCGGGTCCAGATCTTGTCAATTACGTCAAGGAAGAGAAAACGCGTTTAGCTCAAGCTGAAGCTGAAGAAAGAAAGCGACAAGCTGAAGCTGAAGAAAGAAAACGACAAGCTGAAGCTGAAGAAAGGAAGCGACAAGCTGAAGCTGAAGCTGAAGAAAGAAAGCGACAAGCTGAAGCTGAAGCTGAAGAAAGAAAGCGTCAAGCTGAAATCGATGAAAGGAAACATAAAGCAACATTGGAATATGAATTGGAACTCGAACGAATTCGTCACATGAACAGTGACAACACCAATGACAATGCTGCCGATCCGTCGGATTCCCGTTCATCGCAGTTTTATCAGGAAAAACTGAAGATAAAGCTACCTTTTCTGGAAGACAAAGATGATCTGGAAGATTATCTACGCACATTTGAGAGAACGGCTAAGATTCAAGAATGGCCAATTAATCAATGGGCTCCTCGCCTAGGCACCTTGCTTAAAGGGAAAGCGAGGAAGTCTACTCTATGTTGAGTGATGCTGATGCCGGCGATTACGGAACATTACGGCGATCATTATTGTTCCGATTCCAGCTGACGGCAGAAGAATATCGGAAAAAATTTCGAGAGGCCAGAAGACAGCAAGGAGAATCAACACAAGAGTACGCTACCAAGTTAGATCTCTGGTTATCCAGATGGCAGGAACTTGCAGGGAAAGACAACACATATGACGATCTGCGTGATTTGATACTGCAAGAAAAGTTTCTTAGTGGGATACCGTTTGATCAAGCGCGTTTTGTCAGAGAAAAGGAGCCGGAGACGATGGGCGATGCAATAAGATTTGCTTTAACCTACGAATCAGCAAAGCAAGCCACTATGTCTGATCATGAAAGACCCAGGAATAGATTCGGAGATAGACTCAAGCATAGTAGAAGGAAAGAAGATGAGGAAGGAGATAAAAAGAAAGTGGAGGTAACGCAGAAGCAGCTCCACAACGTCAGGACAAGGAGGCCTGAAGTAACCTGCTATACTTGTCACCAGCAAGGTCATGTGGCGAGACAATGCCCAAAAGGAGGGAAAGAAAACAAAGCAGCCGCCGCAATAGCTGGAAGTATGAGGCAGGAGGATGTACAGAGTCACGGCAAGCTCTGTTCATTATGTACGGCGATACCGTTCTCGCCGGAGTGCCAAGTAGAAGTGGAAGGAAAGCAAGCGACGGCATTGCGCGACACTGGAGCGTCGATCACCATCGTCGATTCCAGTCTCGTACCCGAGCGATGTTTGTCAGGAGAGACCATTGAGATAGTGATGGCCTCGTCGCCTGCAAAGTTAACACTACCAATTGCGACGGTACACATGAACACACCATTCTTTGAAGGGAAGACCGTTGTGGCCGTTATGAAGCAACCGGTAGAGCAAGTTCTTGTAGGGAACTACCGTAAGTCTGAGGATGGGAACCTGACACCCGTTCCAGTTTACGCAATTCGAGAAGTATGCGCAGCAATGCAAACTAGAGCTTCTGTGGGGGAAAACAGATAAAACATTGAAAACATCCAATTCTCTGCTCGGGGATGTCACTCCAGTGGAGTTGGGACAAGCTCAGAAGGAGGATCCAACCCTGGAGAAAGCAAGGAAGCTAGCTGACAATGAGACCAAGCATGGGAAAGGAGGGCGCAAATCAACTTCTAAAGCCACCTACAGCTGGAGAAAGGGAATTTTGTACCGTACTTTTCTCCAAAACGGTAAAGAGACCAAACAAATTGTTGTCCCAAAGAAATATCGCAACGAAGTGTTACGATTGGCCCATGACACGCCGATGTCAGGACACCTGGGTGTAACCAAAACCAGGAAGAGAATCTGGAACGATTTCGTATGGCCCGGAATCTGCGGAGACATCAGACGCTATTGCGCGTCATGTGACATATGCCAAAGGACGTCACCGAAGGGTCAAGTTCGGAAACTGCCGTTGGGCAAGATGCCAATAATCCACACACCTTTTGATCGTGTGGCGGTGGATATCATCGGACCTATCTTACCAGCGTCCGACAGGGGGCACCGCTATATAATCACCATAGTGGACTATGCTACACGCTACGTCGAAGCCAAACCATTAAAATCCATCAAAGCCGAAGATGTGGCCGAATCGTTGTGGGAAATGTGGACTCGCTTAGGTATTCCGAGAGAGATTCTGACAGACAACGGATCTCAATTTGTAGGATCCCTAGCTGACGAAGTGAACAGGCTGTTAAGTGTGAAAGGCCTGAGGACCACACCAAGACACGCACAATGTAACGGGTTGGTGGAACGTTTCAATGGTACCATCAAAAGTATGCTGAAACATCTTTGTCAAGAACAACCAAAAGAATGGGACAGGTTTATTCCTGCACTTCTATTTGCCATCAGAGAAGTACCGCAAGAATCACTACAATTCTCTCCCTTTGAGCTTCTTTATGGACGAACTGTACGAGGACCGTTACAGATTCTGAAAGAGCTCTGGACACAGGAAGAACAGACGGAAGAAACCAGGACCACATTTCAGTATGTGATCGACCTCCGGAACAGAATTGAAGAAACCTGTAAAATCGCCAGAGAAAACCTGGGAAAAGCAAGCGCTAAACACGCGAAACATTTCAACATGAAAGCAAAAGCACGAAAATTCAACATTGGAGATAAAGTTCTCATGCTTGTTTCTGATAAAGCCAACAAACTGCAGATGCTATGGAAAGGTCCCTATGTTGTCACTGACCGCATCAATGAATGTGACTACAAGATTGCAGAGAAGACGGAAAAAGGACATCCTGAACACGTTCAGTGGGACGACAAATGCGAAGAAGCATTCACGTCACTCAAGCGAGAGTTGTGCAAGAAACCAGTCATCTGTCTCCCTGATCCAGAGAAACAGTACGTCCTGAGGACGGACGCATCAGACAGAGGTATTGGCGCTATCCTGATGCAAGACCATGGTGATGGTTTACAACCAATCGCGTACGCCAGCAAGAAGCTGAGTGAAACTGAAGGCCGGTATGCCACGATCGAGAAGGAATGCATGGCAATAGTATGGGGAATACGGAAGTTTGAACAATACCTGTTTGGAACAAAGTTCGTCATTGAAACAGATCACCAGCCTCTACAATATTTGCAGAAAGCAAGGACAGAAAACGGACGGCTGATGAGATGGGCCATACAACTCCAACAGTACAACTTCTCTGTACGAGTCATTCCAGGCAAAGACAATATCGGGGCAGATTATCTCAGCCGCTCGATGTAAGTGTAAGGAAAAATTGCATTCTTGATTTTTCACTTAAGCGGGGGGATATTGTCGCGATACAAGCGCCTACTCTACGCATCTTCTATATTCTGCTTTAGTCCAGACAATGCATCATAGACAATACGTCATAGACAGTGACGATACTATTGTTTTCAGAATGACGTAGTGTTCGACATATTTTTTTAGTGTAGTTCATTTTTAGATTGTTGTTACCATAGACAATTTGTGTACCTTCCTTTCGATTGGCTGAATGTGAAAAAGATTCTTTAGGAAAACCATTCGAGCGACCATCTTTGGAGGGCAAGGAACGTATGTTTACGCCAGACCAATATTCGGATTACTGAGGTCATAAATTTGTTCGAAAAGCTCGTCTCATCCTAAACAACACGTGTCGTAAACACAACAAACGAATCCTGAGCTGGTAAGTTAAGATTCGATGTGTGAAGCTGAGAAAGGGGTAGTAGTCTTGTGCTTGTGTCCATTGCGCCATGCGAATCATTCATCGTCCTTCATCAAGGTGATTCGTTGGTATTCTTCAATGTATGCAATTTATATGGAAATAGTTATTTTAACATGTTGTTCTCAATTCATATAAATTCTTCAGTGCGTGAAATTTATATGGTAATAGTTAATTTAACATGTTTAGCTTAGTTCATAAAGAATGTTGGTGCATTCTTGATCATTGGAACAGTGTGGATGAACAGCGAGGAAAGAACATTATTGTTTTGAGAATAAGATACAATAACCTGTGAATATGCAGGGTTCTTATTCAAACCACGTCAACGGCGTTCCTCGCTGGTCATTCAACAGGATGCAGATTGTGCATTTAGTCCCTGTTAATTTGTCTGTGCGCAGGGAAAGGATTTTTCTTTCTTCCTTATATTTCCGACTGTCGGATTCCTGATAGTGATATGATCATTTTTAACCTACTTCCATCCTCAACGCCTATTCTTCTGATGACATGGAGTTCATCATATCCCTGACATCCATGTGAAGCCAGCTGGACGACATAGCATCCTCTTGGTCAAACGTGAGGACAGAGACTGGGTTAGAATCCTCAATATAAAAGGGACAATTCTTCTTCTCCATCAGGGAATCTACGTCAGCTAAGTGACATTTTTAATCAACAGTGAAATTCCTCAGAACCATGTCATCACGGGTTCTCGTATCACATCATATGAAATAAATATCATCTACCATCAACCAGTGGTATTCTTTTTTAGTTGTAAAAAGGCAAACAGGACGAATGAATAGCCAATAATTTCTTTTATTCTTTATTTTCTATTTCTCAACATTATTTTCTTGTTTCTTATCAATTTTTGGGCATAGTAAAAAGAGGAAATTGATTCTATTTATATAAAATTCTTTAGTCTGTTCATTCATCTTTTAACATCAATATATATATCAATATAAATTATATATATAACGCGACACCCCCCCCCCTCCCTTTCCTCACCACATTCTATTCCTCCACCCGCTCCTCGACACCTCCCACACTACCTCCACCTCCACCTCAACTGAAAGGGCTTCAATGAGATACAACTGTTATGAAGAGCGTACATGTACAGGGCAGCTGGCCTTCAGAGACAAATTCTTCATTGGTTAAAGATGTTGAGAGGTCGACAGGTTTGCTGGGTTAAAAACAACAACAACAACAACAACAACAACAACAACAACAACAACAACAACACCCTCTATGTAAATTTTTGTCTGAATTTTTCTTTCGCTGCGTTTTTACTATTTATATTACGTACATGTACTGTCGTCGCCTATAGCATCGTATATAGCATCCAGTATGATTATGAGAAGCTCTGAGCTTGTAAGTGCGCTATATAAGAGAAATCTCTTTCTTTATGATTATTATTAATATTAACGCTTTTTTTTTTGGGGGGGGGGGGGAGGCAGACAGGGGCATGCTGTTGTCACTTTACGATGACTGTTTGAAGTTTAGATGGTGAATGACCTTTACGTCGCAATCATGTAATGTTACGTCTCTTTGGTATGACGCCATTCGCTTTCGAGCTTCACAAAGTATAGGGACCGTTGGTAAATTGTGAAAGTGGTTTCATTTTGTCGTAGGAGACTACTTTCTGTGGCTGACGTCAGTAGTTTGGGCAGCTCATGATACAAAGGTGAGAAGTCACGAACTTCGTCCAGAGTACCCTGTGTGGTTTCATGAAAACGGGCATATTTCCCACGAAGTTGATTTATAGGTAGCCTATATTTTGTTCATTACGCCACTTGTATGACATTTACAATGATGTGATTAGTGTAATGGACATTATTCAACCGTGTTATATATGAAAATGGGGATCTACACTCGTTTTGAGACTTAGAACGTTGTTTGAAGCAAAGTAGAAGAAGAAGAAGTATATCTTTATTAAAGTCAATAAAACATTGAAGTCAAAGAGAACTAAAACACCTTGATATCGCTGGGGGTAAGCCAAGTACTGAAGGTAGGTCAAGTTCGCCTACTGCCACCATTTCCCACGCATAAGAACCCAGCATGCACCGCGCGCCTGCTTCCTCTCTCTACGACAAGAAAACCCTGATGAAATCAGAATCACAAGGATAGAAGCCTCTCTAGTACGTTTTCCTCCGATTGTGACAGTACTTTCTACACCTCCGTCTCTGGTGTGATCAAGTAACGCAGGCATACACACAATATAAAATACAACATTCTTTATTGTCCTCATAAAGATTCACAAGAAGAATTGTGTACCGTGTCCATCTGCATGTCAAAATTAACTTTTGTTTAAAACAAAAACAAAAAAACTTGAATTCAAATATTTATACGATTGTTCTTTGGAGTGCGTATATATATATAGATAGATAGATAGATAGATAGAGAGATAGAGAGAGAGAGAGAGAGAGAGAGAGAGAGAGAGAGAGAGAGAGAGAGAGAGAGAGAGAGAGAGAGTGAGAGAGAGAGAGAGAGAGAGAGAGAGAGAGAGAGAGAGAGAGAGAGAGAGAGAGTCGGGCTATACTGCCCTTTCCCCCCCCCCACCCGCCCCTGGGCTAGGAGCCTAATTTGATATTTGCTGTTTCATCGTTTGTTTCATAAAAGGACAAAGTTCCAAAGTTCCAAGAAAACGAATTGTAATATCATAAAATTAAAATAATGATGTTAATACATTGATAAAAAACATTATCTGCATTGCAATACAATAATAGGCAAGCAGTCATGTTAGGCTTACTGATATTATGATAGTTATTGTAGGTAATGGAAGCACAGAGGGCAAATATCAAAAGATCGGGCCCTCAACTCGAGAGACAATAATCCAGCAATCTAGGTCCGTCATTCATCGAGTCTGTTTACAAAGGTTCACCCTTCTGTACAGCAATGTTGCTGAACGTTATTTCTAACCTAAACACTCTATGTCATTGACACTGCTGATTACGCAAAAAAAATGATGATGGTGGCAAGAAATAATTGCGTTGACAAAGACAAGACAATTGCTTAAAAGCAAACACAGCTTCCAATGTGTACTCTCTCTCTCTCTCTCTCTCTCTCTCTCTCTCTCTCTCACTCTCTCTCTCTCTCTCTCTCTCTCTCTCTCTCTCTTTCTCTCTCTCTCTCTCTGTTGGTGCCAGTGGTTTGGCCAGTCTGTTTGGGATTTCAAGACAAAATCGTGTGTGCAGCAAGGATTATTAACCTTTGAATTACCAACTGCAATTAGTCCACCGATTGTCGATGATTGATCAAAACAGATTCCTAGAAAAGCTGCTCCTTTGCTTTATAATAATAATAATAATACGGTAGATTTATTTAGCGTGGTACACGAACAAACATGGGCTCGCCACGCTTTACAATGCACTAAAAAAGCAATATAGTATTAAAACAAAATAAAATATGTAAAACAAAAACATGCCTAGTAAAAACTGCGAAACCGGAAGTATGTACATTAATTAACAGTACACACACAGACACACACACATACACACACACACACACACACACTCAGACGCACGAGCGCCTGGCCAAAGTACATGTCCACAATAAAAACATTCATTATCACATCATTTAACAAAGCAATACAACTAAAAACATTACACACCTTAAAAACAAAACATAAAATTGTAAACATTTCTTAAAACAGTAAAATACAATGAAAAGACATGAATCACAACATTAAAAAGGACTAGACTCAACTACAACAGATACATTTCACTAAACTAGTAGTATAAAAGAACTTGTACGATATTGGTAAATACCCTTATATAAAATTAATAGATGACCTTCAACACGGACACAAGCATTCACCGCAAGGTAACAGTTTAAAACTGGGCAGTCGACTGGATGTCAGCAGGCGGAAGAATTGTGATGTTCGTTAGTTCAATCAGTGGGAAAGTAATGCTTGAAAATATGTGTTTTGAGTGCTGTCTTGAAAGTCTGTGTGGATGCAATACTACGAATGTTAGCTGCCAGCGAATTCCATTGTTTAGGGCCACAGAAAGCAAAAGATCTTTCACCGTAGGTTTTTGTGCGTACTCTTGGTGTGGTGAGGACATGAGTGTCTGCGGATGAACGCAACTGTCGGGCAGGTGAGTAAGCAGACAGGAGTTGACTAAGATAGGATGGACAGGTATCAGAGAAGAAACTGTGACAGAGAACTGACAGTTTGTAGTCAATGCGTGCTTGGATAGGAAGCCAGTGAAGGGAAAATAGTAGTGGTGTCACGTGATCGCGTTTTTTTGCTTTCAGTACGAGCCGTGCTGCAGAATTTTGAACTTTTTGTAGTTTATCGATCAAAGATTTAGGACAGCCAGTGAGTAGGGAGTTACAATAGTTAAGACGAGAGAGAACAAAGGCACACACCAGAGCTTTGGTGGCATATATACTGTAAGATACTGACGGATTGAGCTGATTTGACGAATGGCAGTGTATGCAGAACGACAAACATGTGAAACATGGTTATCAAGGGACATGTCATCAGATATGATGTAAACGAGATTCCTGGCAGAGGATGAGAAAGTAATATCAGAGTTGCCAACAGAAATAGAAGTAGGAAGGGTAGAGTGTGAAGATAATCTAGGATTATGGAATAACAGCGCTTCTGTTTTGTCATCATTCAATTTAAGTTTGTTGCGAGCCATCCAAGACTATAACAGTGTAGATTCGACAATACATCATTTGACATTTCCTTCATGTTGATAACTTAAAACATTGGACTACATCTGATAAACCCAGACTGTGATTCACAATTGCAAGAGCCGAGTACAGAACGCTTGGTCAATAGCCTTTGCTAAGGCTGATTTGCAGTCACGCAAAGGCCTCACAATTGTCTGGGCTTTGTCAACGTTCCAGAATAATTGTTAGACCACAGGCGACCGTACGTGAATGTGAAAGATGCCTTTAAGCAGTATTGTTCTCTATTATTATACTACTTACATCACATCCAGAGACGGGCGCCTGTAGTATAGTCCAGAATTAGACGGTGGAAGAACTCTAGATCAAGATGTCAGAATCCTTAGGGCATTGAAAAGGTTAACCAAGAATGACAAAGGAAGAGCGAATTGATTGTGAACACAGACCTTTGTTTTTGTAGTGACATAACCAGATGTCAATCCTGTCAACATTGATTTATCAATCAACAACAGTCAGGACTCCTGTCTTACTCTGTCTTTCACTCTGTCTCTCTCCTTCTCTGTCTGTCTCTGTCTTCGTCTGTCTGTCTCTCTCTCTGTCTCTTTCTCTCTCTCTACTAAATACAAATGTGTACCCCCCCCCCCACCCCTTCTCTCTATCTATCTATATGTAGCCGTGCTGGCTACAAGAATTTCTGACCATATGATACGTAGGCCTTACTCTGTAATTAAAATGGAAGAGACATATAGAATACGCTTGTCAAAAGGCAGTAAAAAGCTATAATTTACTAAAAATAATAAGCCGAAAGGCCTGGGGACAAGATACCAAAACCCTCATACATATTGTTTTAGCCTTAGTCAGATCTAAACTGACATATGGACAGGAAGTCTTTTTCTCTGCTCCTAAAACTTATCTTAGGAGATTGCAAAGTCTAGACAGCAAGTCCATAAAATTAGCGTTAGGTGTACCAATACATACACAAACACTTAAAGCTTACAAGTTAGCAGGAGTCATATCCATTGAAGAATGGAGAAGAATTTCTTGTGCAAAATATATTGTACGAGCTGCATCTGTATATAATAATGATGATGAGATACATTTTAGGTCTGATCTGATTTTTTTCAAAACGTGCACAGAAAATACCATTCTTAGAATCAATAGCAACTTTTACAAAAGATTTAATTGATGATTTATCTAATGACATAAAATCTTTTCCTAAAAATATTATTTCTCCAACACCTATGTGGGAGCTTGAAACTGCTCATTTTGACATACATTATAGTTTAGAAAAGAAGAATGAAAATGCAAATTTATTATCAAGTGATGTTCGTTGTCATTTGGAGAAAAATTATTCTCAACACCTTCAAATCTATACTGATGGATCGGTTTTAGAGACAGGGGAAGCTGGAGCAGGCTATGTAATTCCAGCTCTAAAATTGCAAAAATGTTTCTCTTTGAGTTTAAATACTTCTATTTTTGCGTGTGAACTTATCGCAATCCTTATGGCATTAACTAAAATTTCAGATCTTTCCTTAAACGCATTTCAAGTTGTTGTATGTGTTGATTCGATGTCAGTTTTAGATGCTTTACAATCTTATGGTCATACTGAACGGCATGAAATTATTTTAGAAATTCAACATTTAGTCCACAATCTCATTATTAATGGTACAAAGGTAAGCTTCTGTTGGCTACCTTCACATTGTGGTTTTCTGTTTAATGATAGTGCGGACAAAGCAGCAAAGAAAGGAGCTAAAAAATATCAATGCTCAGAGTATTCAACTCAAAAAATCCCCTAAGGAAATTAAACGTATGATCGAAGAGAGGTCAACGAAACATGTTGTATTTAATACACTTTTTCCTGTAGACTGTAGACTTTCGAGAACAGTTTTTACTATGGCTAACAGAATAATGTTGAATGCCATAAAAACAAAGTATTGTCCAGATGTCCATTGTGTATGCAATGAGACTTTTTCATTATATCATTTACTTTTTGGTTGCCGTCATTTTCTGCCTCTAATAACTGTGCATCTGCATGACATAAAAACATTAAATGATATTAATTTTCATCAAAATGCATTGTTAGCAAAACTTTTAATGGATTCTCCTGTGGCTAGATTTGTGTAAATAATTTTTTTTAACCCTCCCGTCTTATCATCTTTGGTGGAAAAGACGTAAATAAAACAACCAACCAACCAACCAGCCTTACTCTGTCTCTGTTAGGTTTACACTGTGTGCAATAATTTTCTATATACTTTTCAGATCCCTTAAAGCACATAACCGTTAGACGTAGCATTAAATTTTCTAGCAGCTTTGAAGAAGAGCGCGATGTTTAGAATAGCGCGATGCATATCACGTTGTTGTTGTTGTTCGTAGATTATAGTCACACGACACATTCGCATATAGGTGACTACTGGACCGATTTATACTGACACCAGAGGGCCAGTTGTTGGTAAAGGGGAAAATAATATGATCACACGTTGACCAATCCGGGACTCGAACCAGCGACCTTTCGGTTACTAGCAAGACGCTCTTACCAACTGAGCTACCCGGCCCCCGCATATCACGTTGTTTGTTTGTTTGTAGATTATAGTCACACGACACTTTCGCATATAGGTGACTACTGGACCGATTTATACTGACACCAGCGGGCCAGTTGTTGGTAAAGGGGAAAATAATATGATCACACGTTGACCAATCCGGGATTCGAACCAGCGACCTTTCGGTTACTAGCAAGACGCTCTTACCAACTGAGCTACCCGGCCCCTCACGTTGATAAAGACACCGCTTTTATAGGCTAAGCCTCAACGGATATTGACCGGTAGTAACGCAACTTCCCGCCTTTTAACACATGATAAGAACATAATTTTGAAAATTGATATAGCAAAGATTCTACACTGTAACACCTTAATTGTGATATTTTCCGATGCCTTAGTTTAGTCTCCACCAATAGACCTTAAATTAAATATTAGCTTATACACAGCGGAAAAGAAACAAGGGAAAAGTTGTAAGAAGGGTCTAGATGAAATTGTTGCTGGTGTGTTAGGTGTTTTCTAATTTAGTCCGTCATAGTCTAAACCCATAATAGTAACCATGCCATATTGTATATCGTTGGAAAGAGGAGACCTTGGTCTTTCTTTATCATTATTATTCTCATTTATAATTTTATTAAATTAAATAGTTATTCTGAGTTTAGAGTCGTGACACCCTTAATAGTAACAACCAACTCCCTCGTAAATTGCGTATTATTTTTATTTCGTAGCCGATAGATCCGATATTATTATATCAGTAGAAAGTTCGTACTTCCCTGTTTACGCTAATATATAATTTGTATATTATACATATAATAAAGATTAGCAATATTAACACAAAAGTAGCCAAACTCTCGTACCGGGCGCAGCACGCGTAACATCGTTTTCGGTACGGCCGGCGGTCCCAGATAAAAGCACGACCGTGCACAGTCCCCTATAAAAGTCTCCTCTCTGAAAATCCTTATCGGGAAGAGAGGGGACTATAAACTGATACACACATGTCCCCTATGAGGGTAAGTCTCCTCTCTGAAAATCCTTATCGGGAAGAGAGGGGACTATAAACTGATACATACGATACATACATAGTCCCCTATTCGCTATTGTGACGTGGGACTTTAATTTATTTAAACGAAACGAAACGTAGTATCAAAAGTCTCCTCTCTGAAAATCCTTACCGGGAAGAGAGGGGACTATAAACTGATTAAATAAATAAATAAGTAGTATCAACAGTCTCCTCTCTGAAAATCCTTATTGGGAAGAGAGGGGACTATAAACTGATACATACATACATACATACGTACGATAAGTCCCCTATACGCACTGTGTCCGGGGACGGTAATCTACCAAATGCGAAAATGTTTCGCGCACGTGTCTCCTATACGCTTAATGTGTCCGGGGACGTTAAACTTACTCAAGAAGAAAAAGAAGAAGTTTCGCGGTGAAACTGTAGCCTACGCATGTGTAGAACCACCAGGTCAAAGCAGACTGAGCGTGTAAGCATGAAGCCTTGGTGCGCGCCACAAACACACACACACACTCACACAAACACACGCACATACGCACACACACACATACATGTACACCGGCACATACTCATTACAGTTTTCTAAATATGAGAGAGAGGGAGAGACAGAGACAGACAGATGGAGAGAGACAGAGATAGACAGAGACAGAGAGATGGAGAGAGACAGACAAATGGAGAGAGACAGAGAAAGGGAGTCAGAAACAGACAGATGGAGAGAGACAGATGGAGAGAGACAGAGACAGACAGATGGAGACATTACATTACATGATTATTGCTTTAGGTCCAGCGGACTCTTCCGAGCCAAATCAGGACCACAAAATCAAGACCACATCTTCGCTGAAAGAGGACTCACCCCTGATCCGCATAACAGATCTGCTGAAACAATCCTAGTGGTAACACTGAAGGCAATCCACCAGCCGGTCACTTTACAATAAAGACATCCCAGGCAGAAAACGCTGAGGCTATACTCTAATTTATCGAACCCCCGTTTACAAAAACAAAATAGAATACAAACATCATTATAAAATATCAATAAAACATATAAAATGACATACATATATAGGAAGCCCCAGTGACCACCTGGCAGAAAGCGTCCAATATTCCCAAGCTGATCCAACAGACCTCACACACAAATGATGAGGTTTGTCCCAGAAGAGTTTTCAAGAAAAAAGGCAGATGACTGGTCTAGCGAAGAAGAAGATAGTATAGCAGATTGATAGAGCAGAGCAGGAATGAGAAAGAACAAATGAGAAAGACAGCGACAGTGGGAATTTAAAGCACTAAATTTCCAGAAAGTGGGGATACTATTTATACTGAAACCCCCGGCACCCCTACGGGGGCCACAAATGGAGAGAGACAGAGACAGACAGATGGAGGGAGACAGAGACATGGAGACAGAGAGAGACAGATGGAGAGAGACAGATACAGACAGATGGAGAGAGACAAAGACATGGATACAGATACAGAGAGATGGAGAGAGACAGAGACAGGGAGATAGATACAGACAGATGGAGAGAGACAAAGACAGGGAGACAGATACAGACAGATGGAGAGAGACAAAGACAGTGAGACAGAAACAGACAGATGGAGAGAGACAAAGACAGGGAGACAGATACAGACAGATGGAGAGAGACAGAGACAGGGAGACAGAGACCGACAGATTGAGAGAGACAGACAGGGAGACAGAGACAGACAGAGACAGAAGAAAACAAATTGAGAAAAAGAGACAGAGAGAGTGAGAGAAAGAAAAGAGAGAGAGAGAGTGAGAGACGATACAGAGACAAATACAGAGAGAGGCAGAGACAGAGAGACATAGAGGGGGAGAGACAGAGGGGAGAGAGAGACAGAGGGAGAGACAGAGAGAGACAAACACAGAGAGAGACAAAGAGAGAAAGGCAAAGAGAGAGACATAGAGAGACAGACAGAGAGAGACAGAGAGAAGGAAGTAGGGAAGAGTGAGGGATGGAGGGAGAGACTGAAATAGTAAAGAGGAGAACACCATGTATGTTTCTTATATACCTATTTTGGTCCTCGATTGAAGCTTTCGCCATATTTGGTAACACTGACACGATTTTAAAAAGAATGCGGAAAGAATTTGTTTTCAACGCCTTTAAACACCTTTAAACACTTCAAACGCAATGACGTTATCGATGGCGCATTCTAAAAAAAAAAACCGTCTCTTGGAAAAACCTACATTGAAAGAGGTGACGTTATTGACTAATCAAAATGTCAACCGTTTCCACCAATCAGAAACTTTGATTGACACCGTTGCAACCAATTCTGTGTGACCCTTGGAAAGAATAGAGAAGGGGTGAAGGTGACAATCAAGATGTCAACTACTTCACTCGGGTTATTGTCCAGTAACCTCCAAACTTTAATGGGAGTTGGGGTTAGGGGAAGAGGGAGTGGGGGGTAGGAATAGGAGAGAGAGTGTGACGTAGACAGAGAGCCAGACAGGCAGACAGACACACAGAGAGATTGAAGAAGTAAGGGAGTTCTCATAGTACGCTTATAAACCGCAGTAGTAGTAGTAGTAGTAGTAGTAGTAGTAGTAGTAGTAGTAGTAGTAGTAGTAGTAGTAGTAGTAGTAGTAGTAGTAGTAGACGACTAAGTGGTAGTGGTGGCAGTAGCAGCAGTAGTAATAGCAGCAGCAGTGTTCATGGCCTGCGGACAAAACTCCTTCAGTGTTGATGGCCTGTCTTCACTGGAAAGTTCCTGGAAGGTTTGGGGAGGTTTAACAACTTTTTCCGAGGTTCTCAGATCCAGGACCTAGGTTGCTGAATCTTTTGGACAACAAAAATGTTCCAGGACCTAGGTTGCTGAATCTTTTGGACCACAAAAATGTTCCAGGACCTAGGTTGCTGAATCTTTTGGACAACACAAATGTTCCAGGACCTAGGTTGCTGAATCTTTTGGACAACACAAATGTTCCAGGACCTAGGTTGCTGAATCTTTTGGACAACAAAAATGTTCCAGGACCTAGGTTGCTGAATCTTTTGGACAACACAAATGTTCCAGGACCTAGGTTGCTGAATCTTTTGGACAACAAAAATGTTCCAGGACCTAGGTTGCTGAATCTTTTGGACAACACAAATGTTCCAGGACCTAGGTTGCTGAATCTTTTGGACAACAAAAATGTTCCAGGACCTAGGTTGCTGAATCTTTTGGACAACAAAAATGTTCCAGGACCTAGGTTGCTGAATCTTTTGGACAACAAAAATGTTCCAGGACCTAGGTTGCTGAATCTTTTGGACAACACAAATGTTCCAGGACCTAGGTTGCTGAATCTTTTGGACAACAAAAATGTTCCAGGACCTAGGTTGCTGAATCTTTTGGACAACAAAAATGTTCCAGGACCTAGGTTGCTGAATCTTTTGGACAACACAAATGTTCCAGGACCTAGGTTGCTGAATCTTTTGGACAACAAAAATGTTCCAGGACCTAGGTTGCTGAATCTTTTGGACAACAAAAATGTTCCAGGACCTAGGTTGCTGAATCTTTTGGACAACAAAAATGTTCCAGGACCTAGGTTGCTGAATCTTTTGGACAACACAAATGTTCCAGGACCTAGGTTGCTGAATCTTTTGGACAACAAAAATGTTCCAGGACCTAGGTTGCTGAATCTTTTGGACAACAAAAATGTTCCAGGACCTAGGTTGCTGAATCTTTTGGACAACAAAAATGTTCCAGGACCTAGGTTGCTGAATCTTTTGGACAACAAAAATGTTCCAGGACCTAGGTTGCTGAATCTTTTGGACAACAAAAATGTTCCAGGACCTAGGTTGCTGAATCTTTTGGACCACAAAAATGTTCCAGGACCTAGGTTGCTGAATCTTTTGGACAACAAAAATGTTCCAGGACCTAGGTTGCTGAATCTTTTGGACAACAAAAATGTTCCAGGACCTAGGTTGCTGAATCTTTTGGACAACAAAAATGTTCCAGGACCTAGGTTGCTGAATCTTTTGGACAACAAAAATGTTCCAGGACCTAGGTTGCTGAATCTTTTGGACAACAAAAATGTTCCAGGACCTAGGTTGCTGAATCTTTTGGACCACAAAAATGTTCCAGGACCTAGGTTGCTGAATCTTTTGGACAACAAAAATGTTCCAGGACCTAGGTTGCTGAATCTTTTGGACAACAAAAATGTTCCAGGACCTAGGTTGCTGAATCTTTTGGACAACAAAAATGTTCCAGGACCTAGGTTGCTGAATCTTTTGGACAACAAAAATGTTCCAGGACCTAGGTTGCTGAATCTTTTGGACAACAAAAATGTTCCAGGACCTAGGTTGCTGAATCTTTTGGACAACAAAAATGTTCCAGGACCTAGGTTGCTGAATCTTTTGGACAACAAAAATGTTCCAGGACCTAGGTTGCTGAATCTTTTGGACAACAAAAATGTTCCAGGACCTAGGTTGCTGAATCTTTTGGACAACAAAAATGTTCCAGGACCTAGGTTGCTGAATCTTTTGGACAACAAAAATGTTCCAGGACCTAGGTTGCTGAATCTTTTGGACAACAAAAATGTTCCAGGACCTAGGTTGCTGAATCTTTTGGACAACAAAAATGTTCCAGGACCTAGGTTGCTGAATCTTTTGGACAACAAAAATGTTCCAGGACCTAGGTTGCTGAATCTTTTGGACAACAAAAATGTTCCAGGACCTAGGTTGCTGAATCTTTTGGACAACAAAAATGTTCCAGGACCTAGGTTGCTGAATCTTTTGGACAACAAAAATGTTCCAGGACCTAGGTTGCTGAATCTTTTGGACAACAAAAATGTTCCAGGACCTAGGTTGCTGAATCTTTTGGACAACAAAAATGTTCCAGGACCTAGGTTGCTGAATCTTTTGGACAACAAAAATGTTCCAGGACCTAGGTTGCTGAATCTTTTGGACAACAAAAATGTTCCAGGACCTAGGTTGCTGAATCTTTTGGACAACAAAAATGTTCCAGGACCTAGGTTGCTGAATCTTTTGGACAACAAAAATGTTCCAGGACCTAGGTTGCTGAATCTTTTGGACAACAAAAATGTTCCAGGACCTAGGTTGCTGAATCTTTTGGACAACAAAAATGTTCCAGGACCTAGGTTGCTGAATCTTTTGGACAACAAAAATGTTCCAGGACCTAGGTTGCTGAATCTTTTGGACAACAAAAATGTTCCAGGACCTAGGTTGCTGAATCTTTTGGACAACAAAAATGTTCCAGGACCTAGGTTGCTGAATCTTTTGGACAACAAAAATGTTCCAGGACCTAGGTTGCTGAATCTTTTGGACAACAAAAATGTTCCAGGACCTAGGTTGCTGAATCTTTTGGACAACAAAAATGTTCCAGGACCTAGGTTGCTGAATCTTTTGGACAACAAAAATGTTCCAGGACCTAGGTTGCTGAATCTTTTGGACAACAAAAATGTTCCAGGACCTAGGTTGCTGAATCTTTTGGACAACAAAAATGTTCCAGGACCTAGGTTGCTGAATCTTTTGGACAACAAAAATGTTCCAGGACCTAGGTTGCTGAATCTTTTGGACAACAAAAATGTTCCAGGACCTAGGTTGCTGAATCTTTTGGACAACAAAAATGTTCCAGGACCTAGGTTGCTGAATCTTTTGGACAACAAAAATGTTCCAGGACCTAGGTTGCTGAATCTTTTGGACAACAAAAATGTTCCAGGACCTAGGTTGCTGAATCTTTTGGACAACAAAAATGTTCCAGGACCTAGGTTGCTGAATCTTTTGGACAACAAAAATGTTCCAGGACCTAGGTTGCTGAATCTTTTGGACAACAAAAATGTTCCAGGACCTAGGTTGCTGAATCTTTTGGACAACAAAAATGTTCCAGGACCTAGGTTGCTGAATCTTTTGGACAACAAAAATGTTCCAGGACCTAGGTTGCTGAATCTTTTGGACAACAAAAATGTTCCAGGACCTAGGTTGCTGAATCTTTTGGACAACAAAAATGTTCCAGGACCTAGGTTGCTGAATCTTTTGGACAACAAAAATGTTCCAGGACCTAGGTTGCTGAATCTTTTGGACAACAAAAATGTTCCAGGACCTAGGTTGCTGAATCTTTTGGACAACAAAAATGTTCCAGGACCTAGGTTGCTGAATCTTTTGGACAACAAAAATGTTCCAGGACCTAGGTTGCTGAATCTTTTGGACAACAAAAATGTTCCAGGACCTAGGTTGCTGAATCTTTTGGACAACAAAAATGTTCCAGGACCTAGGTTGCTGAATCTTTTGGACAACAAAAATGTTCCAGGACCTAGGTTGCTGAATCTTTTGGACAACAAAAATGTTCCAGGACCTAGGTTGCTGAATCTTTTGGACAACAAAAATGTTCCAGGACCTAGGTTGCTGAATCTTTTGGACAACAAAAATGTTCCAGGACCTAGGTTGCTGAATCTTTTGGACAACAAAAATGTTCCAGGACCTAGGTTGCTGAATCTTTTGGACAACAAAAATGTTCCAGGACCTAGGTTGCTGAATCTTTTGGACAACAAAAATGTTCCAGGACCTAGGTTGCTGAATCTTTTGGACAACAAAAATGTTCCAGGACCTAGGTTGCTGAATCTTTTGGACAACAAAAATGTTCCAGGACCTATGTTGCTGAATCTTTTGGACAACAAAAATGTTCCAGGACCTAGGTTGCTGAATCTTTTGGACAACAAAAATGTTCCAGGACCTAGGTTGCTGAATCTTTTGGACAACAAAAATGTTCAGGACCTAGGTTGCTGAATCTTTTGGACAACAAAAATGTTCCAGGACCTATGTTGCTGAATCTTTTGGACAACAAAAATGTTCCAGGACCTATGTTGCTGAATCTTTTGGACAACAAAAATGTTCCAGGACCTAGGTTGCTGAATCTTTTGGACAACAAAAATGTTCCAGGACCTAGGTTGCTGAATCTTTTGGACCACAAAAATGTTCAAGGACCTATGTTGCTGAATTTTTTGGACAACAAAAATGTTCCAGGACCTAGGTTGCTGAATCTTTTGGACAACAAAAATGTTCCAGGACCTAGGTTGCTGAATCTTTTGGACAACAAAAATGTTCCAGGACCTAGGTTGCTGAATCTTTTGGACAACAAAAATGTTCCAGGACCTAGGTTGCTGAATCTTTTGGACAACAAAAATGTTCCAGGACCTAGGTTGCTGAATCTTTTGGACAACAAAAATGTTCCAGGACCTAGGTTGCTGAATCTTTTGGACAACAAAAATGTTCCAGGACCTAGGTTGCTGAATCTTTTGGACAACAAACATGTTCCAAGACCTAGGTTGCTGAATCTTTTGGACAACAAAAATGTTCCAGGACCTAGGTTGCTGAATCTTTTGGACAACAAAAATGTTCCAGGACCTAGGTTGCTGAATCTTTTGGACCACAAAAATGTTCCAGGACCTAGGTTGCTGAATCTTTTGGACAACAAAAATGTTCCAAGACCTAGGTTGCTGAATCTTTTGGACAACAAAAATGTTCCAGGACCTAGGTTGCTGAATCTTTTGGACCACAAAAATGTTCCAGGACCTAGGTTGCTGAATCTTTTGGACAACAAAAATGTTCCAGGACCTAGGTTGCTGAATCTTTTGGACAACAAAAATGTTCCAGGAACCAAAAAGGGGTTGACGTTATCCGAGGTTTTCCCTTATGCGAGGTGACGCTAAGCGAGGAATTCTAAATGGTACAAAGAAGGTGTTTGGCCGGGACCAACAACCTGATTGATCTTATCCGCGTTGTGACCTTAAACGGTAGTGACGTTAAAAGAGGAATACTGTATTGCGACATTAATATAAATAGTACGCGCACAAATTAAGGCATCACGAAACAGGAATTTTAACTGTTAACGGTGAGGATTGGGCGTGGGGTGGAGGATTAGATAAAACAATTTCATGTATGACACTGATTAAATTAAGTAAAAGAGAGCAGCAATCAAATGTACCCTCATTTCCATGTCATAGCATAAGCTGTGCTCTCTTCTTGGAAAAGGTCTTCAGCGGGAAAAACCGCGGTTAGTCTTCCTCAATGACTCGTAGTCATACGACTGGACAACACCTTACAGTAGTTATGCAATACGACTGGACAACACCTTACAGTAGTTATGCAATATGACTGGACAACACCTTACAACAGTTATGCAATATGACTGGACAACACCTTGCAGTAGTTATGCAATATGACTGGACAGCACCTTACAATAGTTATGCAATATGACTGGACAACACCCTACAGTGGAAAGTATTCCTGCGCATAAGCAAGTGAAATTAATATAACTGAATTAGTCATTGACTCATACTCAACAGTTAACTTTTATGCAACAAGTTTGAATGTTGGGTACCGAGTCACAAGAGAGAGACTTGCGATAGACAGAAGTATAGACAGAAGTATAGACAGAAGTATAGACAGAAGTATAGACAGAAGTATAGACAGAAGTATAGACAGAAGTATAGACAGAGGTCTAGACAGTGCACGCACGCATTCCATCGCACCGACTTTACAGATCGTGGCGTTCATTTCCTTGACAGGTGAGTGGCGGATACACAATATACTCAGCATTAACTTCTCTCCATCCTCGGTCGCCCAGGATGGTGCAAAGTGGTATGGGCGTTAGACAAAGTGGTATGGGCGTTAGACAAAGTGGTATGGGCGTTAGACAAAGTGGTATGGGCGTTAGACAAAGTGGTATGGGCGTTAGACAAGGCGCCTAAAACATCAAGTGGGCGTCTCGGGCGGCTGGAGGTAGAGCCTATATCGGCCAGCGCCTTGAGCAGCCCTTGAGCTGGAAATAAGCTATATTACAGCGATTCAATACTCAAATAAATAAAATACAATATCAATGACTCATAATCGTAATTCACATGTACCAACTCTGGATAATACCTTTTGGGAAAAATTCTTCTTGCGCATAAACAATGTGAATGATTCACTGGCTCATAAACATAACTAATATTTTATGCAACTATGTTGGATAACACGTTACAGGGAAAGGGTTTTGGGCGCCGACAAAAGTGGATGAATCATACAGATGACTTAAGTCCTCATTACATTGTGGCAACATAGGATACAGAATAGTGCATCACATAACTCAAAGGAGGCAGTCATATCGTCATCATCATCAGCAGCAGCAGCATCATCCCACTGTATCTCCTCTGTCAAGGTCATCAACACAGGTGCGCCACAGGGTACTGTGATAGCCCCCTTTGTCTTTACCCTTTACACAAACAACTGCCAAATTTCCAGAGATGACACACATATTATCAAATTTTCTGATGATGCTGCTGTTGTCGACCTTTCGGACTCTGTGACATGTTACGAGCAAAGTGTCAACTCTTTTGTCAACTGGTGTGATAGGAACCATCTTGAACTGAATGTCAAAAAAACTAAAGAAATGGTTGTGGACTTTAGGCGGAATGGGACAGATTTGCCGGCACTCTTGTTAAAGGGAGAAGAGGTAGAAAGAGTAGACACCTATAGATATCTTGGCATTCTCATTGACAATAAGTTAAAGTTCACAGCTAACGCTGAGGCAGTGTTCAAGAAGTGCAGACAGAGGATGTATATGTTGTACAAACTGCGTTCACTGATGGTGTCGCAAAGAATTTTGCAGCAGTGCTATACTGCTTTCATTGAGTCTGTGTTAACATTCTCATTCATCTGTTTCTATCAGTCTCTTAATCTCAAAAACCAAAATTCTCTTAACAGTATCTCCAGAACATGTAGCAAGATTGTAGGCAGAAATCTCCCCCGTCTCTGCGATTTGTTCCAAACAAGGGCCCTGAGCAAGGCCATGTGCATCATTAAAGACCCCACCCACCCCCTGTGCCCCCTCTTCCAGTGTCTTCCGTCCGGGGTTCGACTCAGGACAATGCAATGCCGAACAGTTCGCTTTAGTTCCACTTTCATCCCTACTGCAATTACCCTTTTCAATTCAACCAACAAACGCTGATGGCTCTGCTCAGGACACCTCACCACCCTCAAATTAATAACCCCATCATTTATTTTTATCTGATTAATTGCTTTTACAATCAAACTTGTATGTTTTACTTTACTCTGCTACCCACATGTCCATTGATAATTATTGTGTTTGTAAGTGTGAGTGTATCACCTTATTTGTTAAGGACTGTTTGGTATTTTTTTTTATCTCGTTGTTATAGTTGCTTATGATGTGTTCTGTGTGGATGAGTGCACGGCTGCAGTGATGAGTGGGCAAATGTAGTGCGTGAGTGTGTTGTAACTGCGCGAGGCTTTTATGACTGAAATAATAGTGCCTATTCTTTAGTCCTACTTCTTACCTGTAATATTTTTACCTGCAAGAGGCGGATTCTATGCTTTCTGAACCTCTTATATTAGTCTGTGTCTTATTATTGTTCATTATAACTGTCTTGATGTGTGGAGCCATTATATAACATAATGTGATGAGACTTGTACAATATTTCCATTCCTGTGGTAATAAAGATGTGTTGAATTGAATTGAATTGAATAATGTCACGAGTCAAACGTTTCCTGTAATCTTCCGATGACGGGGAACAGAGACGTGAGGGACCTCTTTTTCTCAAAGCCAGCTTCGTGAGAGCGGTGTCATCTTCTTTCTCTCGCTGCTTTTGGTTTGGCAAGGTTCTAAAGAGATTTGGATACCCAAGTGAATATTACTGGAGTGATTGTAGACACACCTCTCAGTGGTTAGCAATCAGCACGTCGCGATCACACGTATACCTACGTAGACACTGTGTTTGCCAGTGATCACACATGTGTTATTCCCGAAATAAACAGGCCTTTGAGGAGTCCAGGGGAGTGGTGGAAGTTTAGCACACAACGAATGTAGAATAAAGAAGCCTGCGATGAGGCTAAACAAGGGGATTTCCCCAATGGAAAAATGTTGCAATACCGCTTCGACCTTGCGTGACGCGCTCTACCTTTGACCTCTTGTCATGCTAAGAATCCTTTGCACGCGTTGCCCCAACGCTGTGCTTTTACTGCTGGATCCAAACATGGAAAGGTGTGTTGTGTTGTTTTCAACATGAGGTCATCTCTCTCTCTCTCTCTCTCTCTCTCTCTCTCTCTCTCTCTCTCTCTCTCTCTCTCTCTCTCTCTCTCTCTGAAATATTTGTTTTTGTTTGAAATGGGCATGGTGGTCTAATGGTAGTGCTTTGGCTTGCGGATCTGAAGGTCCCGGGTTCGAGCCCTGTCCGGGCCATTGTGTTGTGTCCCTGGGAAAGACACTTTACTCCCGTTTCCTACTCCTTCGGATGAGAGTATAAACCGTGGTCTAGTCTGTGTGTCGCATACATTCCATAATAACGGACTTTAAAGATCCTGACGCTCATGTCCTAGACGGGTGAGTGCCGGTAACAAGAACACACCCAGCATGCGCTTGGTCCTTCTCCCCCATCCTTGGCTGGCCAGGATAGTGCTCAGTTGTCCGGGCGTCAGACCATGCGCCCAAAGGCTGCGGGTGGGCATCTCGGGCGGTTTGAGTTAGATCCTGTTTCGGCCAGCGCCTAGAGTCTGGTCAAGTACGGCGAGATAAGTGCGCTATAAAAATCCACAGTAATAATAATAGTAGTAGTAATAATAATAATAATAATAATAATAATAATAATATAAAAATCCTCAGTAATAAGAAGAAGAAGAAGAAGAAGAAGAAGAAGAAGAATATAAAAATCCTCAGTAATAATAATAATAATTATTATAATAATAATAATAATAATAATAATAATAATAATAATAATAATAATAATAATAATAATAAAGTCGTGTGTGTATTTAAGCCACTATGTGTGCGTGGGTTTGGCAAACACGTGAATGAGAGAGAGAGAGAGAGAGAGAGAGAGAGAGAGAGAGAGAGAGAGAGAGAGAGAGAGAGAGAGAGAGAGAGAGAGAGAGAGAGAGAGAGAGAGACGCTTTTGACACTTTGACATTTTATTGCTTTTTGGTCAATATGCCCATTAGCAATATCACACGCATTCACACACCACGCGCTAACATGCGCGACAAACACACATTCACACGCATGATTCGAACCTCGGCAGTCTGATATAGACTTTATACTGAGGACTTGTTGGAAGTGATCATTGTCCGAGAGTAGACTATTTCACTAATTATCTCCGAGTCTTCTTTAAACAAACAAGCACTCATTGCATTCAGTCTCATCATTCATTACTGGTCATTTATACTCATGGTTTTCTTCAAAAACATTTGAAAAACGATCAAAAACCTCTGCACAAGATTTTACATCAAAAACAATTAAACGGCTTTCACCGACATTTACTGATATCTATTCATACAAAAACGCTATCATCATTATATAGATTCGTTGATTGAATCACAAAATGTTATAAATGAATTTCATAACAGTTCCCTAACAAGAATGCTGGTAAGTGCAAAAGTAAAATACACCAAGCAAAGAGTCTTACATTTTTATCTTACGAAAGGTCTTTTCATGAAGGTAGTCAATTAGTATTACGGTGGGGTTTGCATCAAACGTCCATTCTTTTCAATTCTTAGGGGGTGAGATGGAGGGGGTAGACAATAGTAATTTACTAAATAAATGGACCTTAAACATTTTCATAATGAATTCTGTTGCATGTGTACGTGTGTTTACATCGTCATTTTTTAAAAGGAGTCTATCGTGTAAATGTCACTGGCCCTATTGTGAATTGTCAGGTTAGAAATTTCCTATTTATTTTATTTTGTTTTGGTTGGAGCTTGACTATTTTTGATGGAGTTTTGGCGGCCTGATTTTCTGGTGCGCAGTTTTCTGGTAACGTCAGATGCGGGTGGATGGCTGCCTGGGTGAGTTGACCCAGTGTGACTGATGGCTGTGTGGCTAAACTCTGGTCTGCGTAGGTTAGAGTGTTCTAACACTGCTTCTGTAGCACAATCAGTGCTATTGGCATCGCAGGTGTCACTAAGGACTGCATCACTGACACTGATTGCTACAGTGATATCACCAATGACTTCATTGTTGATACCATTGACGTGACCATTGCCTGCTTCATTGACGTCACCATGGGCTGCTTCCATGAAGTGACTGTAGTGTCTCTGTTCGCTAGTAGGCGCAATATTCTGGTTAAACGATTCTGCGGTTATGCCGTCTGCAGTAACGTGTTTGGTATTCTTCATGAGTTGAATGTTCGCTGGCTGCTTAGTAGAATCCACATACTGATTCGACTGCGCTGTTTCAAACAGACTAGGAGTGTTGCGTGATTGACTGCTGGAGGACTGATCCTCTCTAAATGTTTGTATGTAGATTATAGTCACACGACACTTTCGCATATAGGTGACTACTGGACCGATTTATACTGACACCAGCGGGCCAGTTGTTGGTAAAGGGGAAAATAATATGATCACACATTGACCAATCCGGGATTCGAACCAGCGACCTTTCGGTTACTAGCAAGACGCTCTTACCAACTGAGCTACCCGGCCCCTCACCTCTCTAAACATCAGCCTGCCGCCTTTATAGTACGCAAATCTACCCTGTTGACGATGGTACTGAATCTTATCCCTTTGTCTGCTGGAAAAGTCTGCAGCAATCTTAATGCCTTGATTTCCCAGTTTCTGACGCAAGGTTGTCTTTCAATACGTCGATCTTGTCTTGCATCTCATGAAGATTACAATGATGGGGCGAGGTCTTCTTCCTCGTCTACCAACTCTGTAAGCAGTTTGAAAATCTGAAGACTTCCAATCGTCACAAAAATAATGTTCTTTGAGAAAATCCATAACCAACTTCAACGGTGAACGTTCGTCACCTCTATGCTCGGGAACACCGACAAACTTTATGTTGTTTTTCCGGCTTGATACGTCGATGCGGTCAAGCTCTTCTTCAAGAACTGACACTCGTGAGTCAATGTTAGCCTGCCTTTGTTCCAACTGTGCAACCTCCGACTTTACATTTTGTATAACTTGATTAAGTTTGGTGAAATCACTCTGTACTTGGCTTAGGGAAATTTCAAGTTTGTTTACGTGCTCGTTAAGTTTGTTGACGTGTTCATCAAGCTTATTTAAATGACCATCGAGTTTTTGAAATCTATCCTCTAACTGACCACTTAAGTGAACACTTTGTTTTTCAATTGCCTTGATAATTTGATTTAGTTGGTTTTCCATATTGTCCAATAATTAGTTTGTGCTTTGAATGTGTGCATATTAATCAAACGTATTTCTTCTGAAATTGAGAGAGAGAGAGAGAGAGAGAGAGAGAGAGAGAGAGAGAGAGAGAGAGAGAGAGAGAGAGAGAGAGAGATTTGACATTTGACATTTGACATTTTATTGAATAAACAACATGTTCATTTCAAATTGGGAAAGTTGGGAGTGGATGCATCGAAAGATCAGGTCTCAAAATATTATTTTATAAATACATACGCAATATCGCCAAAAGAAAACGATCAATTGGAACAAGAAAGTTGCTAATTAACTATAGATATAGAGTCCTTGATTGATCATACGCACAGTCTTCCAATATCTATTGTTGGATGTTTAACATCATCTTATCATTTTCTTTTCTTAGCAAGTGTTTCACCGACTAGAATTCATATCGAGTTTAAACGTCCCACGTATGTGTGTAACATTAACAAAATATAACGTGAACGCAAACTGCGCTCTTGTCGTCATTCTCTTCTTTAACGGAACATATATACATTGTAATTATCATGACATGCGCATGTATTGTCAGTTAAAAACGATCCGAATGACCCTTTACAGACAAAAAGACTTGGCGTTAGGTACGATCACTTTGCTTATATGATCATTTCAAACATTCGCTTCTTCATTCTTTATGGAATAATAACGTAGAAAAATACAAAATAGCAAACATAATGTAATCAAAATCTGGATTGTTCAGAGTAAGGAGAATGTTATGTAAAGCTAATTAACATACAAGCATTCAAACTATTTTTAATCACCATTCAATCCTCTTTCGTTCCTTCTTCTGTAAACCTTATACAAATAACGAGACAATTCAATTATGGATAATTCATCGCCCGCCGACATCACCACTGATGCATCGTGGTTGCCTTCTTGGATCAGCGTTTTCAGTATTTGGACATCGTCTCTGAGTTCATCATAGGCATTACATTCAAATAAAATATGAATCTCATCTTCGGGACGCTCCTCGCACACAGGACAGAAGAACTGTTTGACAGGCGCCTCTGTCCTGTAACGCTTCCTATGCATGTTAATGGGTGAGATACCAGAGAGAGAGAGAGAGAGAGAGAGAGAGAGAGAGAGAGGGAGATCAGATAGATCAATATTTTTTACTGTATAGATAGATAGATAGATAGATAGATAGATAGATAGATAGATAGATAGATAGATAGATAGATAGATAGATAGATAGATAGATAGATAGATAGATAGATAGATAGATAGATAGATAGATAGATAGATAGATAGATAGATAGATAGATAGATAGATAGATAGATAGATAGATAGATAGATAGATAGATAGATAGATCTATATGCAGTAATAAATATTCAATGTATTCAATGTTGTTTTGTAAACTTAATTTGAATGAGATATATATTTTAATTATCAGTCTTTATGAACATCTATATTTGTAATCTGCATGCACAATAGATGGTTTATTGTTTTGATTGATCTATTTATTCTTAATATTTTCATCTATTTATCTATCTATCTAGACTCAGGTGCTGGATGTAGACTGAGACTCAAGGTACTGGATGTGGAAAATCAATGCTCGCCCTTCTTTGCTATGCCTTGCCTGGCACTGAAAGATCGTCGGGTTTGTAATGACGGTTTTGTGTGTGTGTGCGTGTGGGTGTGCGCGCCTGTGTGTGTGTGTGTTTGTTTGTTTGTTTGTCAGTGTTGTATCTGTTGGTAACGGAATTTGTGAATGGATACACGACACGAGACACGTGTGCGAGACGGAAATGTTGTTTAATGATAGCAAGGTCGGATCTCTTGTTCTCCTGCCGCATCAAAGGGTTAATATCTGAGTTTATTTGCAAGTATATGTTTCATTTGCGAAAAAATCCATTTGTGAGCCTTTTTTTAAAGGTCTGGTACACAGTAGGTTAAAAGGTGGTCTTGTATCCATACAAAATAGGTTTGTGCTTGAATGAATGCCTGTGTGTTCATGTCTGACATTACAAAGGTGGGTTGTATTTGTAGTTTTAAAAAAACTAGAAAAAAAAACACTATTGTTTTAGTTTGGAATGGATGCCTGTTTGGGTTGTGTCTGTGAATTCAAGAGAAAAGGCCTAAGGCTCTCACCACAGTTCCAGACATTGCCATTTTGCAGTCCTGGGAAAATTGATGGCAGAACGATGTCTGGAGTTTCTCAGCCAAAAAACAAATATATAGAATCGCATCCTCCTCCCCCCCCCCCCTTCCCACTCCCAAAAAAATATAAATTTAAAAATAAAAATCCCAACCGCAGAAAGAAACACCAACTCCCACCTTTTCCTTGACGATACTAGTTTTACTGACTTCTTCCAACCACAATCCTTAACCCCCTCCCCCTCCCCCTTCTTCCAACCACAATCCTTAACCCCCCCCCCCTTTTTTTTTTGTTGACGATACTAGTGTTACTGACTTCTTCCAACCACAATCCCTCCCCTCCCCTCACCCACCTTCTTCTCCATTTCCATCCCTTCTCTTTTGCCAAAACATTATTTTGTTATTCAACATTGTTTTTGACCGACTTTCTAAATGATATATGATTCATTGGCAATGCTATTTTCTTTCAGTTCATCATCATCAGCAGCAGCGGCATCGTCATCATCATCATCATCATCGTCATCATCATCACCATCATCATCATAATTATCATCAATACCATTATTTAGAAAAAAGGAAGTGTAACTCAGTGTTCCAAGTGAAGATTTGACATGGAAGTGTCCAGTGTTTTATACATTGGTAAGTGTACAGTGTCACACTGTTTTATACATTGGTAAGTGTACAGTCTCACACTGTTTTATACATTGGTAAGTGTACAGTCTCACACTGTTTTATACATTGGTAAGTGTAGAGTGTCACACTGCTTTATACATTGGTAAGTGTAGAGTGTCACACTGCTTTATACATTGGTAAGTGTACAGTGTCACACTGCTTTATACATTGGTAAGTGTACAGTGTCACATTGCTTTGTACAATGGTAAGTGTACAGTGTCACACTGTTTTATACATTGGTAAGCGTACAGTGTCACACTGTTTTATACATTGGTAAGTGTAGAGTGTCACACTGCTTTATACATTGGTAAGTGTACAGTGTCACATTGCTTTATACATTGGTAAGTGTACAGTGTCACACTGCTTTATACATTGGTAAGCGTACAGTGTCACTGTTTTATACATTGGTAAGTGTACAGTGTCACACTGCTTTATACATTGGTAAGTGTACAGTGTCACAGTGTTTTATACATTGGTAAGTTTACAGTGTCACACTGCTTTATACATTGGTAAGTGTACAGTGTCACACTGCTTTATACATTGGTAAGTTTACAGTGTCACACTGCTTTATACATTGGTAAGCGTACAGTGTCACACTGCTTTATACATTGGTAAGCGTACAGTGTCACTGTTTCATACATTGGTATGTGTACAGTGTCACACTGCTTTATACATTGGTAAGTGTACAGTGTCACAGTGTTTTATACATTGGTAAGTTTACAGTGTCACACTGCTTTATACATTGGTAAGTGTACAGTGTCACACTGCTTTATACATTGGTAAGTGTACAGTGTCACACTGCTTTATACATTGGTAAGCGTACAGTGTCACACTGCTTTATACATTGGTAAGTGTACAGTGTCACACTGCTTTATATATTGGTAAGAGTGAAGTGTTGCACTGCTTTGTACAATGGTAAGTGTACAGTGTCACACTGCTTTATACATTGGTAAGTGTACAGTGTCACATTGATTTATATATTGGTAAGTGTACAGTGTCACACTGCTTTATATATTGGTAAGAGTAAAGTGTCGCACTGCTTTGTACAATGGTAAGTGTACAGTGTCACACTGCTTTATACATTGGTAAGTGTACAGTGTCACACTGCTTTATACATTGGTAAGTGTACAGTGTCACACTGCTTTATACATTGGTAAGTGTACAGTGTCACGTTGATTTATATATTGGTAAGTGTACAGTGTCACATTGGTTTATACATTGGTAAGTGTACAGTGTCACATTGCTTTATACATTGGTAAGTGTACAGTGTCACATTGCTTTATATATTGGTAAGTGTACAGTGTCACACTGCTTTATACATTGGTAAGCGTACAGTTTCACACTGCTTTATACATTGGTAAGCGTACAGTGTCACATTGCTTTTTATATTGGTAAGTGTACAGTGTCAAACTGTTTTATACATTGGTAAGCGTACAGTGTCACACTGCTTTGTACATTGGTAAGTGTACAGTGTCACATTGCTTTATACATTGGTAAGTGTACAGTGTCACACTGCTTTATACATTGGTAAGCGTACAGGTCACACTGCTTTATACATTGGTAAGCGTACAGTGTCACACTGCTTTATACATTGGTAAGCGTACAGTGTCACATTGCTTTATACCTTGGTAAGTGTACAGTGTCACATTGCTTTATACATTGGTAAGTGTACAGTGTCACACTGCTTTATACATTGGTAAGTGTACAGTGTCACACTGCTTTATACATTGGTAAGTGTACAGTGTCACATTGCTTTATACATTTTTAAATGTACAGTGTCACACTGCTTTATGCATTGGTAAGTGTACAGTGTCACATTGCTTTATACATTGGTAAGTGTACAGTGTCACATTAATTGCTTTATATATTGGTAAGTGTACAGTGTCGCACTGTTTTATACATTGGTAAGCGTACAGTGTCACGCTGCTTTGTACATTGGTAAGTGTACAGTGTCACACTGCTTTATACATTGGTAAGTGTACAGTGTCACACTGCTTTATACATTGGTAAGTGTACAGTGTCACATTGCTTTGTACATTGGTAAGTGTACAGTGTCACATTGCTTTGTACATTGGTAAGTGTACAGTGTCACATTGCTTTATAAATTGGTAAGGTCATTGTCTGTCTGCAATGCTTGCCTCCACGCTATAGGAGCACCACTGTTAGTTGAGAGCAAAGTGTAAGACCGCTGTTTCGACATTTGAAAGTGATCATCGGACACACGCTGGGTCAACTCTGCTGAAATGGTGTTTTGGCTCGAGTGCAACCTCAAAACAAATAATCTAGTACTACTGTGAAGAAGTAGTTGTAGGAAATCTGCTTATAGAGAAATCGAATAGCTGTGTAGGAAATCTGTTTATAGAGAAATAGAATACCTGTGTAGGAAATCTGATTATAGAGAAATCGAATAGCTGTGTAGGAAATCTGTTTATAGAGAAATGGAATAGCTGTGTAGGAAATCTGTTTATAGAGAAATGGAATAGCTGTGTGTGAAATCTGCTTATAGAGAAATAGAATAGATGTGTAGGAAATCTGCTTATAGAGAAATAGAATAGCTGTGTAGGAAATCTGCTTATAGAGAAATAGAATAGCTGTGTAGGAAATCTGCTTATAGAGAAATGGAATAGCTGTAAATCTTCGTTCCAGGTGTGGAAGTTTACACATGCTGCGTCAGTTGTCATTTATTCATTTTGTTGGGCCATAATGATTGGGTGTTATACATGTAGTTCCCCCTTTTTACAGAGTCTAATGTCGCACAGTGTTCTGTGAGGCAAACCTTTTCCTACAATGGTACAATAGGTCCTCATGAGTCTAACGTAGCTGAGCTTAACTAAGTTCAGCATAACTTAGTTCAGCATAACTTAGCTTAGTTAAACTTAGCTGGGCATAATGCTTTTAAATCTTTAGTCCTCATCTGCTCACAAGTCAGTTGGTCACTTTGTAACTACGATTGTTTGATAAACCATTGTAATGCCTTTTTACTGTCAGTGCACGAACTGAATAAGACTGAGTTGACGGTGATGAGTAGGGTCATTACATGTAACACACACTGCCACAGTTACAGGTCGCCAAAGGTTACAAACATCCACTCGGCACTTTATTTAAGCGGTTGATGACATTGTCACTGTTGCTGGATAACCTTCTCTGTCTTTTTTTCTCCTCTGAGAACGTGCGTGTGTTGAAAAAAAACACACATATAAAAAAAACAAATGGATTTTCTAACTTTTCGTGACATTTTGCTTGCACCAGCAGATTAGCAAAATGGAGGTAAACCTAATTCGCATTATTGATGGTCTTATTTACTATATTTTAAATGTGCATGAAAACTGTAGATTGGCAAAAATGGTTACATCTAATTCGGTTAATTAAAAGTAGACTTACTAACTTTGGGCAATAAGTATCCATTTGACATGCGAAGCTGCATAGAGCATCAATGCCAATTGTTAAAACGATGTCAGTTGCTTCTATCCCGACAGTACAATTGCAACGTCTTTCGGCCAACTATTTACGGTGCCTTTTAAACGAGTGACTTCAATACACGTATCAGTACTCGGGCGTTTTAAATTCTCTCAATAGCAGTAAGAGCGGATGATGATCATCAACCTCTTCAACATTATTGAAAGGCCGTGCGAGGTTCATTGCCCTGAAGTCGTGGGTTTGATACCCATTTGTTCCAAATAGCCTAAATATTACACCGGTAGCGATCACTATGGCCTTCTGTTAGTCTACTGCATGCCGCTTGCTTCAGCAGATAGTGTGTGCAATTAAATAAAGGATAGATTTAGCTGGGATTCGGATCCTGTTCTCCCCCCTACCCCTACCCCTTACCAATCTATACCCCTGTGTCCCTTGTGTTGTGGGTGGTGTTGTGCTGTGCCTGCCGAGCTTTGGCTTTGGCAACCCTAACGGACAGGCATGGGTGACACATTTTATACCCTCCCCAAAAACACAAATTAACTGGCACTCAGCATGCAAAGTTTCGTGTTCGTCAACAAATTCCAGCAATTACACTATTTACGCTAAGCGCCTTGAGGAGGTCTTGAACCGGAAAGGCGCTATCTAAAGATGGTTCAATACATTATTTTAAAAAAAAGTTATTGTAATGCCGTGTTGCACCAATAACACATTGTAGACTTGTGAGAGAGAATTTTGCCCACTGTTGTTTTACCCAGAGCCTCACAGTACTGGTCAATCATCGTTGCACCACAACAAAGCAAATCATAACATTAACCTCTTGTCGTTGTTAACCTCTTGTCGCTGTGTTTTTATGTCTGTTGCACCACAACAAAGTAAATCATAACATTAACCTCTTGTCTTGCACTACAACAATGTAAATCCTAACATTGACCTCTTGTCGCTGTGTCTTTATGTTTGTTGCACCACAACAAAGCAAATCTTAACACTAACCTCTTGTCGTTGTACCACAACAAAGTAAATCCTAACATTAACCTCTTGTCGCTGTGTCTTTATGTCTGTTGCACCACAACCAAAGAAAGTACAGCTACGCAAAGAAGGTTCATTTCGACTCTTATTGCGAAACGGAAGTTGCGAGCGCCCCCCAGCGATTCCCGTGATAAATGATTCCAAGGGCGATAATTTGTTCTTAGCGCTATGTAAACAAACCGCTTCAGTAGATTATGTTCCGGACACTCGCTTGCTTAAATCAAAGAAGAATGAAGAAATGTGTTGTTTTTTTCATAAGTGTTACTAAACTACAAAATAACAGCAGTAAGCTGCTTAATGCATTTATCAGCATTATAATGAGAAAAGCAAAGATGTTTTAGTATTTCCTTCGTAAGTTTTCTTATTTTAATACATTCCATTTCGTTGAACTTGGCGTGTACAGATGTCTTGTAAAGAAAAACTATAAAAAAAGAAGTAATTTTTAAGCAAATAATTCTTCATAAATGCATCTAAGAATAAAAATCCAAGAGCAAAAACTATTAATTCTTATCCTTTTAATGTATAATGCTACTAGTTAATTGTCTAGTATTATCAGATTTTGTTGTTGTTGTTGCATGTGAAATGTATGCAGAAAAAATACCAAATGTGATTTTTTAAATCTTTCAAATGTAAAATACCATTTTCTGTGTGACTGTATTCCCTTTCCATTACATTTGGTTTAAGCAGACAGGAAAAGGGTTAATTGTATTTGTTTTGTCTTGCAAAACTTCTGTTTCTTTGTAGGTATGTCTTAATCTTGCTAAACAAAAAGTAAACAACAGATTTAATTATAAAAACCTAACATTCTTACCCTTTTCATTATTTTAAACATACATTTATTGAGATGACAGTGCTTTACAAAAATGATAATTGCTGAAGTTTCCTTTATATGAGAGAGAGAGAGAGAGAGAGAGAGAGAGAGAGTCATCATTGTTGCTTTTTGTTGCTATAATATTCATATTAAATGTCAGAAAAAGAAACACAAATGTTTGAAGCTATTTTTTTCAGCTTTTATAAATGCATGATGGTTTAACAATAAAGTAACATAATTGATGCAGCCTGCTGCAATGTACAGATCTAATATTATAAATGACTACAAATATTTCTTATTTGACTATTTTTATTGTTGCACTTTTTGGTCTTATCTAGGTGCAATTTCCAATGTAATGATTCATGCAAAAAAAAATAATGCTTTTAAACGTTAAATGTGTTTTCTTTAAAAGCTTCACTGTTCACTCTTCTTGTTGCATTGCTTTATTTCTCTACTTCTATAGTCTTGATGTCTGTTGGTTTATATAATATTTATTTCTTCAGAATACATATAAAATATATACATCACAAGCAGCAGGGACAAGCAACAAGCATGCTTATATAAGCCTATCCCTGTGCGAGTAAATTTCAGAGTTAAATTTGGCAGAAGAATATTAACATTGTGCAATATATACATATACACATACACACACATGTCTGTTCTTTTTCTTTAGTATATCTTAACCTATCAAATTTCCTTTTGCAACTACAGTTCTATTATAGAGATAGCCTATATTAAACCATAATGATGATGATGATGATGATGATGATGATGATGATGATGATGAAAATGATGATGATAAACAGTAGGCCTAATAATTTATAGGCTTATTTACACAGTTGATCGAAAGCAGTAAATATAATTTTAAGATGAGAGCCTAACAGTAGGTTAGCAGCTATTAAAATCAGAAGTGCAGTGTAAATGAGATAAACAGTAGATTGGAACACAGTTATTAACTGGAAATGCTAAATCAAGCAATGTTCAGAAAAGCTATTACCGGTATTCAAGCTTACTTTTGGGTTTGAGTTTTGACGGATCTAGGATGAGTACAGGCCGAGTACAGGCCTACTGAATCATCAGCATTGGTACGGTAATTTAATCGGCTGAATGCATAATTCAAGCAACTTGTTGGCAAGCTCTATTTACATTATTAAAACCAGACACTTATTACCTTACTTTCAAAAAAAAAAAGCAGAATCGCTTGTTAATTTAAGCAAGCGAGTGTCCGGAACATAATCTACTGAAGCGGTTTGTTTACATAGCGCTAAGAACAAATTATCGCCCTTGGAATCATTTATCACGGGAATCGCTGGGGGGCGCTACGAGTGGCTACGTTTTGTAACTTTATATAGGCCTTCGCCGAGATGAACCTTCTTTGCGTAGCTGTACTTTCTTTGCCACAACTAAGTAAATCCTAACATTAACCTCTTGTCGCTGTGTCTGTATGTCTGTTGCACCACAACAAAGCAAATGTACGTATTCGAGGTCAAAGTGCAAATCACCTGTCCAGACGCTGCTTTCTCATTTGACTCTCTATCACAGAATGACTGAAGATTTTACAGGTGATATGGCCATACTTGTTTACTGCGTCTGGTATGTGCCAGACATTCTATGTGAAGGTCACAGAAAGGTCGCTTGGCATTGAATGACCTTTAAAAAAACACAGGCGCTTCTGTTCCGTACTGTGTGGTAGAATTGTCAAGCAAATGCAAATGACAATGCATTAGTACAGGCCTGTGTATCACGTGCTTCTGCATTCATTGACTATTCAGCGCCCAAAGACACAGATTTTAGAAGAGGTTTAAAGTATATGTTGTCAAGGAAGGCACTGAAAGAGAGAGAGAGAGAGAGAGAGAGAGAGAGAGAGAGAGAGAGAGAGAATGTGTGTGCGTGTGCGTGCGTGCGTGCCTGTGTGAATGTATCAATTAAAGTTGTAATGTTTGTTCCGTTAAAATAATTATGTATTTTATACTACTCTCACTCTCAGCCATTGATGACTGAATAAAATATCCACAACTAAATTGTTGAACTAATTATTCCCAACGTAATCATCCCTATATACGAGTACTCACAATTATTTATTTCTCCCACAACACTGAAACTACCCAAAGCACGCAACTTAAAGAAACTGAACATTAAAATTTTGAAATAAACAAACCTGGCCGGCCTCAAGAGTGTAAACATCAGCCCTAAAATTATTGAAGTCATCAAAAGCCTGTATGACAAGGCTACCAGTGCAGTCCTCCACAACAGCGCCATCGGAAACTGGTTCAGAACAACAATCGGTGTGCGTCAAGGATGCCTACTCTCTCCAACACTCTTCAACATCTTCCTAGAGCGCATCATGTCAGATGCCCTTGCAGATCACGAAGGCACAGTTAGTATTTATCTCTTGGGAATGACCCAAGAGCACAGAGAAATTGATCTCACAAAATCCATATGGTGAAACAACGGCAAATGAAATAAACAAACAGGATCTTTTTTTTTTTTTAAGTACACGTTTCTTGTTTATTGCGTTCCGCTTGTGTGTGTTTATTTCATTTAATCTCTCAGTGGCGTAGCTAGGAGAGGGGGAGGGGGGGTCCAAATTCGAAAGTTCCCCCGGGCCCCCATTGAGGGGGGCCCCCAAAGGAGTGTGCGAAAATGTTTTTTACATTAAATATTAAATATTACGCCACCGCCATGTAATCTTGGTTTTCACGTTGTTATATAAGTTAGTGAATTTATACTTATATATTTAGTAAGTACATTATCTCATGTCATGACGTCGAATGTCAAAATGCAGGGGCCCCCAAAGAGGCCAAGCCCCCCCCCCCCCCTCCGGGCCCACAAATCCCTAGCTACGCCACAGTAATCTGTATTTACCGAAGTCAATGTAGACTAACGCTTTTCGGTTTCCGTCGTCCATGATCTCTTTTCCAACAACCCCACAAGTCAAGAGATTGAGGTGCGGTGAGATTTTAGATTGTTTACTTGTTGACTATAGGTTGCTTGCTTCCTTGTTTACTTGTTTAGATTTCACTGCCCACAACCATCCATTCCTCTTCCCCTCTCGCCATTTCCATTGACCCGCACAGTGGAAGACAATATCACTTCCATTGACCCGCACAGTGGAAGACAATATCATTTCCATTGACCCGCACAGTGGAAGACAATATCATTTCCATTGACCCGCACAGTGGAAGACAATATCACTTCCATTGACCCGCACAGTGGAAGACAATATCATTTCCATTGACCCGCACAGTGGAAGACAATATCATTTCCATTGACCCGCACAGTGGAAGACAATATCATTTCCATTGACCCGCACAGTGGAAGACCATTTCATTTCCATTGACCCGCACAGTGGAAGACCATTTCATTTCCAGTCACTTTGTTTACTTCTGTTGCGTTTCCGTGGTATGTTTAGGACGTTAAACGTGTGGAATGTAAAAGTGAATAATGTGCTTTGTGTCAAGCATAAGGTAAAATCCATTGGTCACAGACGTGGTGTAATGCGTCGTCATTGTTGTTTTTGTCGTCGTCTGTAATGACGCAGTTTCCTGCAGCTGATTGCAACGGAAAAGAATGTCATCGTCATCGTCAGCAACTGCAGCATCGTCATTGTTGTCGTCGGCGCAGTCATTTTAATTGTTAACATCTTCTCCGCCTTCGTCGTCATCATCATCATTATAGTCATCATCATCATCATCATAGTCATCATCATCATCATCATCATCATCATCATCATCACCATGATCATCACCCTCTTCTTTTTCTTCTTCTGCTCAAAAGCTGCCCAGTGTGATGGCCGATACAGGATCTAATTCAACTTCAACTTTTTATTGCGCTCCAAGTATATAATGACAACATACTAGAGAACTTGCTTCGCGCAAAGAAAGAACAGATTAAAACCTCTTAAAAATTAAAAAAAAATAGACATCCACGCAAGATTGACTCGCACACCGTCATTGTATCAATTCAATTCAAGGCGCCCTTTAGCAGCCTTTGGGCGCACTGTCTAACGCTCAGACCACTGAACTCAATGCTGGGAGACCCAAGTTGGCAAGAGGAAATAACTAGTGCTTGCAGGGAGTATTTATGTAACCGGCACTCGCACATCTACAACACCAGCGTCAGGATCCTAAAGTCCGTGCCATACAATGCGTCAGTGCACAGATTACAACACCAGCGTCAGGATCTTAAAGTTCGTGCCATACAATGCGTCAGTGCACAGATTACAACACCAGCGTCAGGATCTTAAAGTCCGTGCCATACAATGCGTCAGTGCACAGATTACAACACCAGCGTCAGGATCTTAAAGTCCGTGCCATACAATGCGTCAGTGCACAGATTACAACACCAGCGTCAGGATCTTAAAGTCCGTGCCATACAATGCGTCAGTGCACAGATTACAACACCAGCGTCAGGATCTTAAACTCGTGCCATACAATGCGTCAATGTGCACAGATTACAACTCCAGCGTCAGGATCTTAAAGTCCGTGCCATACAATGCGTCTGTGCACAGATTACAACTCCAGCGTCAGGATCTTAAAGTCCGTGCCATACAATGCGTCAGTGCACAGATTACAACACCAGCGTCAGGATCTTAAAGTCCGTGCCATACAATGTGCACAGACTACAACCCAGCGTCAGGATCTTAAAGTCCGTGCCATACAATTCAAAGAGTGCAAAACCAATTTATATTGTTGTTTTTTTTTTATTTCGATTATTACACATACCCTTTAGAAAGGTCAATGTTGGTGAAATCCCATCTGCCAATCAGCACACAAAAATATAGCCTCCTCCTGCATCATCTCATCATCATCATCATCATCAATCATCATCATCATCATCATCATCATCATCAAAATTTCATCATCATCATCATCATCATCATCATCATCATCATCATCATCATCATCATCATCATCATCATTATCATCATCATCATCATCATCATCATCATCATCATCATTATCATCTTCATCATCATCATTATCTATCATCATCATTATCATCCTATCTTATCATCATCATCATCATCATCATCAAACATCATCTTTAAAAGAGAAAGCAAGAAACTCGTACCTTGCAGACTTTTACACTGCTTTTTTACACTGCTTTTATCAACTTACTTTTATTTGCTGGTACGGAAGTTTGTGTGTGAAGAACTTTGCTGACCGAGTAAAATATGTGTGAAAACAAGAGTGTCTATGTATGAAAGGCGTATGCAAACAAATTCTTCCACCATCCATGATGAAAGTCATGTGTTTGCTCACCACTTCCCCCGTTGGGGTGCCGGGGTTTCAGTATAAATAGTATCCCCACTTTCTGGAAATTTAGTGCTTTAAATTCCCACTGTCGCTGTCTTCTCATTTGCTCTTTCTCATTCCTGATCTGTTCTATCAATCTGCTATAGGCCCTACTATCTTCTTCTTCGCTAGACCAGTCACCTACCTTTTTTCTTGAAAACTCTTCCGGGACAAGACTCCTTATTTATGTATGAGGTCTGTTGGATCAGCTTGGGAATATTGGACGCTTTCTGCCAGGTGGTCACTAGGGCTTCCTATGATGTTATTATTTAGCAATGTAGGCATTTTATATGTATGTGTTTTGCTCATAATTTATAATGATGTTTGTATTCTATTTTGTTTTTGTAAATGGGGGTTCGATAAATTAGAGTACAGCCTCAGCGTCCCCTGCGTGGGATGTCTTTATTGTAAAGTGACTGGCTGGTGGAGAGCTTTCAGTTTTACCACTAGGGTTGTTTCGGCATATCTTTTATGCGGATCAGGGGTTGTCCGGTCCTGATTTGGCTCGGAAGAGTCCGCTGGACCTAAAGCAATAATCATGTAATGTAATGTAATGCTCACCACTTCCAGCTCCTATCTTCTGGCCGGCGCTTCCGAATACATAAGATTCGTACCTTGAGAACTAAAAACAATTATATACCACATTCTGTACGTCTGATTAACAGATCATAAACTCAACCAGTTGTAGCCTACAATATGCATGTATGCATTGTTTGACTGCAAATTATTATCTGGCAGTTTTTAATTGTATTATGTACGCCACGTTGTAATTGTTCATAAAAAGAGTAAAGTTGTGGTATTTGTATCCAATCCAATGTTCTCTTGTATGGCACACAATAGTTGAATTTGTAACAACAAACGAGTTGTTATTGTTATTGTGATGTGTGTTTGTGTTGACTGAGTGTACATCACAATGTAATATTTTGAAAGAGATAATAAAGCTGTCTTATCTTATCTACCTTATCCTCATCATCACCATCGATAACTCTATTGACCAATAATAATGAACATGAGAGCTGGTTTGTCAGCAGGCGTGACAGTGTTTGCTAAAATGCCAAGAATGCATGTACTGTGCATGGTGACCTGACCTAAAATGCATGTAAATTTCCATTCCGTGCTATTTTCATTGCATTGCAGTACTAAGGGACCAAAGAAGATGAAAGTTACTGTGAAGGGGGAGGGGCATTGGGTGGTGTTGACGAAGACGTATGCATTGTCTGCACAAAAAAGGAATCAGCAATGAGACAGCCGACAAAGTCGATGATCCAGTGTTGTAGTACTCATCATGTCAAAGGCTTCGTCCGCTCGGTCAACACATGCATCAATCTTACTCTTTCCACAAAATGATCTTGACCCAAAATTTCATTTTCTTTTCATCCTCATTTTTCTTCTTTAAAAGTAACTGCGAAGATGTCCGATAAAAAAAAATCGTCTGCCATACATTTTGTAAACTTTTTTTCTAATCGTTTGTGAACACGCCGGAACTTATTCATTGTCCTTGACCTACACGGTGACCTTACAAAGGAAAAAACAAAAGGAAAAAAAGAAAGTATGTGTTTTGGAGTAACACCGCAAGTACAATAAAAGTGCATTACAAGATAAATTTTGTTACCGTAGTACTGTAGTTGGAGTAGTTTTTGGATAATATTTTAGTGACGGTTGATGATTTATTGAGATCTTTAGTTTCTTGTTTTTAACATTGCTGATGACCTTTCCTGTAATAAATGTTTAATTAATGCTCATAATCTAATGAGAAGTGAGGAACGTTTTATATATTATATTACCATTGATACATATATATATATATATATATATATATATATATATATATATATATATATATATATATATATATATATATATAGATATATAGATATATATATAGATAGATAGATAGATAGATAGATAGATAGATAGATAGATAGATAGATAGATATATATATATATATATATATATATATATATATATATATATATATATATATATATATATATATATATATATATATATATATATATATTTTTTTTTAACATTTATATTTATTTCTTTTTTTCTTTCTTTTTCTTTTTTTTAACGATTTCATCAAACGAAAATATAAAAAAATACAAACTTCCAGCAATAGTTTTTTTTAAGTCAGGATGGAATTCATCTTCTCTTAGGCACTCACTTGCAGCAAGCTGCCGCATGGTCGACACGAACCATTGAGCGACTTATTGTACCTTTGTTTACAGGTATGGATTTGTGCGTCCTGACCTTGACCTTCATCGCCCTCGCTTTGTTTTTTTGGATTCTCAAGACTGAAATTTTTTTTAAACAAAATAATAAATATTTCTGCTAGAGTGACACTCACAGTAAAACTAATAATATTATCATTATATTTAGTATGACCTATTTTCCCAAAATTAATCTTTCGTGACCTTTCTGACCTACAACGAGTATCTGAGACTGAAGAACATTTAGAACAAATTCGGAAACAAGGGTTGGAGGCCTCAGTAGGATCTTGATAGTCTTCTATATGTTGTGGCCTTGAAGGCACTATATGGAATGTACTTACAGGATTCAGTACTGTGAAGGTACAAAGTGCGCTGTGTTTATTGGGTACTTTACTGCGCTAATCACTTACATACATCAACTTGTTAACACGTTAACTTTGGAATTTACTGAACTATAAATATTTACTATTACTTTGTTATGCTGTCCAAAGATATGTTGGAGAAGAATCGTCAATTTAAATATAATGTTTACTGTACTTGTAAATTCCCCGTGTTGGCTATTGGCCAGTCCTCACAGATGTTTTATTCTGCGCAAAGCTATGTTCGAGAAGGATCGAATTTTACTTTTTAAAAAGCACACAGTTGTTTTCAAACAGTACTTGACCTATTTTTGTTGTAGACCAAGCATATACCATCTGTAGCGAGGTTGTCAAGTTCATAGAGAGCAACATTCCATTATAAATCAGCCAGATGAGAGTGTTGGTTTCTTTCAATGAAATGCGATATCATAAGTTTTAAGAAGAAAGGAAAGAAAGAATTGTTGGAATATAGCGCTCAATATAGTGCTCAAGGCGCTGGCCGTAAGCAGGAGCTCACTCAAGCCGTCAAAGGCGCCAACTTGCTGCTTGAAACGCCCCACAGGGATCTTGAGCTACCTAAATGTATGTGTGTTACATTCTACTTGAACCTGTTCTCTACCTGCCTGTATTGATTAAAATTAACCGAGTTCTTTAACTCATCGCTTCGGCGACACAGGGCGAGGAAAACAAACTTTATAAAGAGTTATTACAGAAAGTCAACTCCTGTGAGAACATTTCCCGTCCTTATCACGCCAATGCCAGCGTTTTACACTCCGATGGCGACCGTGCTACCAGTAAACCCGTCAAGGTGATCCTAAGAGACGAAGTACGTTGATCAGCCAGCGATCGGGAAATAAGCGAGGATCGGTCCCTTCAACATGCACCCCGATTTAAAAGAGTTGAAGAGGTCTATCTTTATTGCCCAATATTGTTCATCCCTGTTGAAAGGCCATTAACGGTCCATCGTTAATACACGTGTATCTCCGCTCTTATAAAACCCTTTAGTTGAGAAATGCTACATGTGTCGTACATTAATTTCTTTTTTTTTAAATTGTTTAATCTTATTTTATTTTTATTTTAAACAATTTTCATTTTTATTTATTTGTATTTTTAAAAAATTATTATTTCACTTTATAACATTTTATTTTTTGGTTGATGACTTAATTTTTTTTAAACACATGATAGATGATAATGTTAATGATGCTAGGTATGCAACATGCTTTTCCCTCGTGACACACTGGCCTACTGCACCTAATACACACAAATCATTCCGCGCACCGAAATTCATATATAGACGCTCTTGCAGCTAAACACACACACATACAGACACACACACACACAAACAACAACGACACACACACACACACACACACCCATACACTCGCAGACGCACACACACAGAGAGACGCAAACATACGCTTCACGGACACGGATGAACACACACGGACACACATACACACGGACGCACAAGCACACACACACACGCACGCACACACACACACACACACCACATGTGCAAAGTCAGACAACTATAATACTACTAATAATAATATAATAATTATCATGATGACGACTGGCTGTGACAGGTACGATAACATAGAAACCTAGACCTTTCCCCACCATGAGCTCAGAGAGCCAGACAGACACAGACAGAAGGATAGAGACAGACAGACAGACAAAAGCGGAGAAACAGAAAAACAGAGACTGTAACAAGAGGACCAGTTTAGCCCGCACAATTTGAGCTTTTGCTTGTTTAGTCAGTGTAGACTTAGAAGGTCACTGTTGGTCTAAAGCAGACGACAGAAGTGATCATGCGTAACACAGTGGTAGCTTGACGCCCGCACAGATAATGACATCATCGCAGCCTACGATAGAGCTTCGATTTTACATCCACTCAGAGTTTTCCGGCCAATGAGAACACAGCTGGAGTAGGTAGAACCAGTCCTGGCTGATTCAAGCAGAGAGATAGAAGAGTCAGTCTACATTTAAACTGCCTAGAGTACACAGCTACGTCCTAGCAGAAATCTCTCCACTGATAGACCACGAAAGCAGTACTTGTTGAATATTCGAATTCAATCAAGTTAGCCACGGCCTGCAATGGTCAAAAAGATAAATGAACATACTTTTGTTTCATTGTAATGTATTTATATTATTGTTGAATTATGTGTGTGAAATTTGCTATGCTCAGAGTTAAATTGTTAGTCCGACTTTGCGTGACCACGTGGAGAATCCGACCACGAGGCGAGCACAACCGGCCGACGCCATGTTGTATTATGTACGGACCTACGGATGTTTAACCTATATGCATGCTTGCAGACCAGTGGCTGTACCAGAGAATGTGTATAATATTATTATGTCTCTATGTGTATAGTTAGCCATGTTTTATATTTATATATGTATAGGAAATTAGAGTGGAGATTCCAGTGGACCATGGACTTAGCAGAATGTTCGTCGCGTATATATAGATGTGGAGCTAATCACTGAGGGCTACTTCGTCCTTCAGTGAGACGCTCTGCACACACCTATTATACAGGGTTGTGCGGAATTTCGTCTCATATGTTACAGACGAGCAGGCATTGTATCGTGAGCCCAACTCGGTGAAAGACCAGAACAAGTCGTTGCTAAAAGTTGGTCTGCAGAGGCCTCTCTAGCAATGAGCAAAGAGAGCCCACCAGTCTAGCCACAGGGAAAAAACTCCAAGACAACACAGCTTGTCAAGGTATCAACCGCAACACAGCTCTTAGGACACTGAGCTAAGTACACAGCCTTCAGTGCACCAAACTCTGTATAAACATGACCACAGTAGTCCACTCTTCAAGAACTCTGACCATTAGGGCAGAAAGTATACAGTGCCCCATGAAGATAAAGTAGCTGCCTAGACCTATCCAGAGCGAACCATTCGCATTGACATTTGAACTTTTAAGTTAGTTTCGTAATTTGAAGATCGTGTATAGAGTAGAGGAAATAAATGTGTGATTTTTACTGTTATCAAATGGCTGGACTACTTATGTTTCATAGCCGTGTGAAAGCTAGTGTGACAGTGATCTTTTACCCATTTTTCTATCTATCTCTGTACCCCAGCCTTAACACAGACCGAGCTAAACAAATAAATGTATTAAGTGAAGTCAAAGGGAGATTACTAGCGATCCCCATAGACTGAAGACAGTGGGTAACAGCATTCCATTGTGCAGAGCCCAGCAACAATAAAACCCCACGTCACAGAGACAGAGAGACAGACTAAACGGACTACATTCATTCTCACTCTCAAAAGGCGGAAGACTTCTGGGGCCCTAAAAGGGTGCTTGTCTCCAATAGCGGCTAATATATATTTTACTAAATAATGTCACTAAATGTCTTGCCAGATCCTTATAGCACTGCAGCCTAATACTAGCCATAGGTGGGTTAGTGGTTACCTCCAGTTAGAAGTTAAATGGTCTAACATAGGTGAAAAGGCGCTGAAATTAAATGTTATTTCATTAGATTCGAACCTGTAATCTCATAAACACCAGTTCGACGCACAACGACTGAACCATCCTACTCATAAGGTCAAAACGTTCTGCTCCAATTCTTATAAAATAGTGTATCTGGTTGACGTGTCAGTGATGTAACGTGTATGATGGATGCATTGAACTTTTGCAATTGTTGTTGTTTTTGAAAAGGTATCAGACATTTCACATGCACTCTTACGTCAAAACCTGCACTGAGCGATGGCTGACAGACGCATATCAAACGTCATTAATTATGACTTAGTAAATAACTTTTGACGTTGACATTATTAGCAATAATCAAGACCAATGCATGATCTCAACCTGCGATTGTAATTGCTAACCGTAAGACCAACAACAACGGGAGAAGGAGGAGGAGGAGGAGAAGAAGAAGAAGAATGAGGAGGAGGAGGAGGAGGAGGAGGAGGAGGAGGAGGAGGAGGACAAGAAGACGGCGTAGGAAACGCACAAATATTCAAACGCAATAGCTTTTCTTGTGTGTTTTATGTTTTACGTCAGTACAAATTCATGAAACAAGCAGTACCGTAGGTGCTGGCTCTCTATGCATCCAAAATGGGAAATTATTGGCTAGCTTTCGTTTCTTATGCTGGTCAAAATGCTTGAGGAACGTCTTGAAAGCCTACCTTGCAATGGGTATGAGTGCATTGTTGTTTATTCTACTCGAAACATTTTACGATAACTGAGCATTCTTCGATGCCTTCCGCATCGTAATTCGTCGTTGCTTCTTTTTCCAGTCATGCGCAGAACTTTACATAAATGACTTCCGGAAGTTCACGCATACGCAGAACCATCGGCGATGATTTACATTTGGCGATGCCACAAGGGGTTAGGGCCGGGAGTACTTCTTTCTATCCCCGATCGCCAGGATTGCGCTCAGTCGCCTGGACCGCGCGTCAGACAATGCGCCCAGTGGACGCCTCGAGCGGCTTGATTTTGTTAGTGTATCGGCAAGCGTCTTGGGCGGCTCTTGAGCTAGAAAAGACCGATGAAATAATTACAATAATACATTTTAGAAAGAATAATTTTTTACACACATACATGTTCTATCAATAATTAGCAGTAAATGTTATTAATTTACAATCTCTGGAAATGAACTAAAAATAAGTTTACACACACAGACAAATACACACACACACATCCACACTCATACACACACACAAGCAGTTTATTTATTCACTCCTTCTGACCTTCACCCCTTCCAAAGCGCGCATCCGTTCTTGTAACACTTCTTTCTTTCATCCTGTCCTATCCTATCCTATCCTATCCCGTAACTCGAAGGTCTCCCCGTTGGGGTGCCGTGGGTTTCAGTATAAATAGTATCCCCACTTTTTGGAAATTTAGTGCTTTAAATTCCCACTGTCGCTGTCTTTCTCATTTGCTCTTTCTCATTCCTGCTCTGTTCTATCAATCTGCTATAGGCCTACTATCTTCTTCTTCGCCAGACCAGTTACCTACCTTTTTTCTTGAAAACTCTTCCGGGACAAGACTCCTTATTTGTGACTGGCTGGTGGAAAGCTTTCAGTTTTACCACTAGGGTTGTTTCAGCAGATCTTTTATGCGGATCAGGGGTTGTCCGGTCCTGATTTGGCTCGTAAGAGTCCGCTGGACCTAAAGCATTAATCATGTAATGTAATGTACCACAGATGATCGTTTAACTAGCGTACTACATCTTTTTCTGTCCTCAGCACCCTTGATGGCTTCGCTCAGTGTCAAGCCAGTCCCTTCTCGAATGTTGTACTCCCACCTCTTTTTCTGTCTCCTTCTTCTTCTGCCTCCTTGCACCGTGCCTTGCATGATTTTTTTTGGCAAGGGCTGATGCTCTGGTAACGTGGCCAAACCATCGGAGTTCCCGTTTCTTTACCACATGAGCATGTCATCATGTTGTCCACGGGCTCGTGTATGTCTAATATCACCTAAATGTGTGAACAGATATTAAATTAAAGATTGATTGATTGGCTTGTGTAATGGTCTGTCGGACTTCGCGTTGGTGATGTACTGGGTATAGGAAATGCCCAGAAGTCTTGTGTAGCACCTCGTCTCTATGCTTTGTATTCTTCGTTGTAGATCTGCTGTAATAAAGATGTTATCTGTGTTTGTTGCTCTTGAATAACTTAATAACTTAGCAGTGACAAGGATTGCTCTGTATAACCCTTCATGTAAAATTGAGAATTAACAGACCGAGGTTGTCCCTTCCATCACATTCTTTCTTTTCTTTTCTTTTCTCTTCCTTATCTTTTTTTTGTTTTGTTTTTTTTTTTGTTTTTTGGTCGTCCTTTAGTTATTTGAATTTCCTTTGACGTCATAGCTGTCAGGATGCAACCTAATGGTAAATGAAGTAACACAGGAACTGACATGGGGTTTGTTAAGAACTTAAGCCATATAATGTTTTATCGCCATGTAGCGGTACAAGCAATAAAACA
>CM072526.1:30575328-30592828 GCA_036898135.1 Oncomelania hupensis
GTTTCTGCAAACTTTGGTTCACCATACCTTTATGTGGCGCCATGGCTTCTGCATCCTTCACATTCGTTTTGATGTGCACATGTGAGACAAATGTTCATATTACATAGATTCACAGCGATGGACTCAGATAAGTTAACAGCAAATCCAATTTGTCTGAATATAATAACTAGTGCATCGATATCCACAAGTGTCTTATGTATTCATTGGCCAGGTAATAATAATAATAATAATAATAATAATAATAATAATAATAATAATAATAATAATAATAATCGTCATAAATTGCATTTATACAACGCATTTTTCATTAGAATAACAACTCAATGCGCTTACACACATCGTTCGTACGCATCATCACAACATTCGCACTACATTATGTACAGCATCATTCAGAAAGTATTATTACTGCTCTTATTATTTACACAGAAAACGCCTTGCGGAACACGTGCATTTTTAAGCAGCTCTTGAAGGAAACAAGGTCTGTACAATGTCTTAAACCGGCAGGCAGCGCATACCAAACCTTGGGTGCTTGAAAACTCAAAGACCGCTCGCCAATTGTTTTAGGCCGACGTTTGGGCGTTTTCAAAAGATTTTCAATTGATCACATAATAACAGGTAGCATGTGATTTAAACTGATACCGCATGGTAACTTGACCAATCACAGATGACAATGTTTCTAGCAAAGCCGTAAGAAGTACATTTACACGGACTACTTATGACTGTTGTCCATGTAAAAGAGAAAACATTTTTTTCTATCGTTCTTGTATACTGAAGACGAGCTTATAGATATAGACTACCAGCCCGATTAACCCATTGGCGAGGGCGCAGTTTTAATTTCCAACAGGGCTTACTTACGAAGGCGCTAAAAGCACGTAAAAATGTCCCATTGTAACATATAAGAGCGTGGTCTAAGGCGGGACTAACTTTCCTTGTCCACAGGTTAGGCGCCAAACAGGTGTGGGATCGATCCAGCCTCTGGGCGTTGTTTCTCTGAATATTATTTACTTTCGACTCAGGCAACGCCTCGGGGGTTTTCTCCGGGTACTCCGGTTTGCTCCCCCAACACACTTTCAAAAACACAATTAATATTAGGTAGGTTGGGTTTGGGCGCGCCACAGGCTGCGACTACGCCTTTCTTAGGGGAGGCGGTCCAGAATTTCGATTAGAAAAAAGTAATAAAGAAATAAATGAATTAACTAACTAATGAGGAACATGCATCCAAGAGAAAATGCATCCATGAGGAACATGCATCCAAGAGAAAACTTTACACAAAATAGTACTGTCAATTAAAAGGTATATAAATGCATGGAGCAATCTAAAACAATGAGAGAAAACAATCAATTTGGAGGAGGGGACATTTACTTTAAAATCTTTTTATATTAACAGTATATTTCAAAGAATAGAGCTAAATGCTTGGCGTGCTCGTTTCATAAATCCTCCAGTACTTTGTAATTGTGATAGCATTTTGAATGTAAATCACTTAATATTTGAATGTTAACAAAGGTAATAACCATTTTCAGCCATTATTCATTACATTAAATACATTAAAGCTACCTATGTCAATCTCAAGTATTGTATATCCAGACGAACATTCTGATTAGTCATTGAGCTCAATGCTCATAGATTTAATTAGAAGTCATGAATTATTCAACTTCTTCTTCTTTTTTTTAACTTCTAACAATAAGTCTAGCAATGTTTTGGCACCTGATTTATTTAAGTAAAATTAGTTTCAATAATTATTTCTTATTTATTTATGTATTTATTTTTGGATTGGAGAGGTGGGCAGGGGAATTATTTATTAATTTGCTTTAATTTTGATTGATTATCTTATCATTTTTCTTAAAATTGTTTATGAGGAGTGAGGACGGGTTGGGGGCCTGGAGGCCCAACTTCAACTTTCTGTAAGAGGCAAAATGACATTTACAAGTACTTCGTTCTTCACAGGTGAAGTTGAAAGGTTTAATTTCTTTTCTTTTGGTTCTTTCTTAATGTGAACGAATTGTTACAAGGGAATGTATGTTGTTAAACTATATGTGTAAGTCAGTAGTATGATGATTTAGATGGTTAGAATAATTAATTAACTAATTAATTAATTAATTTGGAAAATATCTATGATGTATGCATGGTAGATTTTGTAAATTGTTTATGTTACATCAGTGCAACTTATGCTAATCTGATGAATAACAATTGATAAAACAACAACGTTCTGAACACACACGAAAGGTCAAGGCCAGTTTTGAGCGGAAGTGTTCAGTTTATCAGAAGAAGAAAAAACTTTCTTTTTGTACTCATTTATCCAAAAACTATGCTGAGACTGTGTTTCCGTTTATTATTTTGAGTTGAATTATGTTTTAATTTCAAACGAAAAGTTTCAGATTATTCGAAACTACCAGGAATTTGCAGGTCGGAGTGACAAAAAACATGACGGAAATACTCAAAGGCAAGGACGCCAATGCAGAAATATTGATGGATCCCTCTTTTCCGAAGCCGTTACCGTTGAAGTTTTGTGTATTAATACTGTTGCGACCGAATACTAAAACAAGTAGAGTGAAATAAGCAGTTGCTTCATTTTAAATTGCAAAACAACGTAAAATCACCATTTTGCCATTTTCTTTATCACTACCACATAACTTCAGAGTATACGATATGCACCTGCAAATCCATTAAATAATTAAAATTGAAGTCCCTAAACAGTAAATTGTTTACGTAAATTATGCATTATTTAGCATTATCTTCTAAATAATAAATTATTTAGCAAATTCTGCTAAATAATGCATTATATAGGTAAACAAATTATTATTTAGAAACATTTATAAATAATACATTATTGTATGCAATCTGCTAAATAATGCATTATATAGGTAAATAATTCCTTATTTAGCAACAATGCCTGATTTACTATCTATATCATGAATTATTTACCTAGGTAAATAATAAGTTATTTACGGAGAAAATGTATTATTGGATACATCTTTAATTGTTTGTAAACAATTATTATTTGTAAAATATGCTTCTAAAAAAACATTATTTAGGTGAAAGTGGTGAAAATAAATAGTTTACAAAGGGAATTTCGTACTATTGGACACAAAGAAAAGGCAGAATAGTAAACATAAATTATTATCACATTCAATTTGGAGGGTTGGGAGACAAGGGATGGTGTGGTTGGAAAGGGTTTCATTGTAAATTATTTGTCAATTTATATTAAGTTATTTTGGTACATAGAACATCCTATCCTATCCTATCCTGTCCCATAACCCGAAGGTCGTAGGGGCACCACAGATGATCGCTTAACCAGCATACTCCATCTTTCTCTGTCCTCAGCAGCCCTCATGGCTTCGCTCAGTGTCAAACCAGTCCATTCTCGAATGTTGTCCTCCCACCTCTTTTTCGGTCTCCCCCTTCTTCTACCTCCTTGCATTGTGCCTTGCAGAATGGTCTTTGCAAGGCCTGATGATCTGGTGACGTGGCCATACCATCGGAGTTTCCGTTTCTTCACCACTGTGAGCAGGTCATCGTGTTGTCCAATGGCTTGTGTGATGGTCTGTCGGACTTCAATGTTGGTGATGTGTTGGGTATAGGAAATGCACAGAAGTCTTCTGTAGCACCTCATCTCCATGCTTTGTATTCTTCGTTGGAGATCTGCTGTGAGGGTCCATGCTTCGCAAGCATATAGGAAGATGGAGATGACCAGAGAGCGCAGCAGTCTTACTTTGGAATGTAGACTGATGGTTCTGTCTTTCCAAATGGGCTTCAACCTTGTCAGGGCAGCAGTTGTTTGTGCGATCCTGGAGAGGACTTCCTGTCGAGACCCATTGTCTGACACAATGGCTCCTAAATATTTGAAGCTGTGCACTGTGTTGAGGGATTGGCCTTGTACTTTGATGTCCGTGTTGATGCCATTGGTGTTGTTGGTCATCATTTTGGTCTTCTCTGCACTTATTTCCATTCCATAACCTCTGGAGGTGGTGTCAAGCCTCTGTACAAGCTGTTCAAGTTCTTGTTTCTCTCCAGCCAATCCATCAATATCATCCGCAAAACGAAGATTGGAGATTGCTCTGCCCCCTATGCTGACTGTGCCTTCGTGATCTGCAAGAGCATCTGACATGATGCGCTCTAGGAAGATGTTGAAGAGTGTTGGAGAGAGTAGGCATCCTTGACGCACACCGATTGTTGTTCTGAACCAGTTCCCGATGACGCTGTTATGGAGGACTGCACTGGTAGCCTTGTCATACAGGCTTTTGATGACTTCTATAATTTTAGGGCTGATGTTGTACACTTTCATGGTTGCCCATAGAGCTGCATGCCAGACTCGGTCAAATGCCTTCTTGAAGTCTATGAACACATGATATAGATGTTGTTGGTGCTGTAGGTATTTCTCACAGATTATTCTGAGGTTGAAAATCTGTTCAGTGGTACTTCGCCCTGCCATGAATCCTGCTTGTTCTTCAGCTATGATTTGTTCAGCTTGTGGTTTCAACCTGCTGAGTATTATTTTCAGGAGGACCTTGCGTCCTCCTGAACATATTTCCGGACATTAATTTCCCATTCCTAGTTTTAATGTTCATGTTATTGTGCATTTGCACTTTAGGAGTTTGGCGTGTAAGTTTTCGACTAATCATCTACCAGATGGGTGTGCAATTGCGTGTGCAATTGCGTGTGCATTTCCGCGTTTAATTGCACGCACATTGGACGCTTTGCGCGTTCCATAGAGACGAATCAATTAATGAAACTGGCATTGCATTCCCTGGTCAAGTTTGATTGAATACACCTGTCAGGAGCCACGTTCTGGTGTTAATATTTTTTTTTACTCTTTGTTTGTGTGTGAGTGGATGTGCGCGAGTGCGTTTATGTTTGTGTGCGTGCTGAATACAAGGTAGGATTCAAAAGTAATGAGCCTCATTTTATTCTGAAGCGAGCGTACCTCTCCGCGAGCTCCACTTGCCAGTAACGGTGATGGCGGGTGTTGGCCTCCCAACACAACGGAGCTCAGTTGCCTTCGAGCTTTCGGAGCGGTAGGATCAGCCTTGACGGGAACCCCTGTACGGTAGTGCGTTATACGGCGGAATGGAAAGTTCGTTAGAGCAACTTATCGCCTTCTTCGGAGCGAAGGGGATCGTCCACTACGATTTTGTACCGCCCGGACAGACCATGAATGCTGCTTACTACTTGGAAGTCCTGAAAAGGCTGTAAAGAAGCGTCGTGCACCAGCGAAGGGACATCGAGGACAGCTGGAAGCTTCACCACGATAACGCGCCCAGCCACACCGCCGTCATCGTGAGCGCCTACCTGGCACGGGTGAACGTTCCGGTGGTCCCCCAGCTTCCCTACAGTCCGGACGTGTCGCCTCCTGACTTCTTATTGTTTCCGCGCTTAAAATCAGCGCTAAAAGGGAAACACTTCGACTCGATCGAGGACATGCAAACAAATGTCCAAGCAGCCCTTGCAGCCATTCCGGAACAGGCCTACCTGGACACCTTCGAGTCATGGAAAAGCCGTCTACAAAAGTATATTGATGCAGGAGGTGCCTATTTTGAAGACTATTAGTTGTACATACCGATTTGCTCAATAAATTTGTCTTTTTGAACAAAGGCTCATTACTTTTGAATCCTACCCTGTAAATGTGAGGAAAAACTGTTGAGTTTTGGACAATTTTGATTGCGCATTTCGATGACATTATTGGATAGCAATGTGTAAAGTGGTCGTTTATACCCATCCTTCACCTCAAAGCGCGCTCGTCAATATTGTCCAATCTCGATGTGACAATTTTCCATATCCCATGCCATGATGCGAATAATTCCACAACAACAAACATCTGTTAAAGGCACTTTCTGATAAACATCGCTAAATTCAGGTAAACGGGCCGAGGTGCCTACAGGTGACAAATACTGACAAATGTAGGCGTGCCTGTAAAGCACTTTATAACAAGATTGCTAGGTATTCACATATATTTCCAGACACTCACATTATATGAAAATCAGCATTTTTAAAGGTGTTAATTTTGGAGCTTCATCCTAAAGAAAAAAATGAAATCTGGATAGATGGGTCACTATCTTGACTATCTGAAGCAAGAAAATCGAAATTGTTTCGGCCAATTTCGAGACAAATTACTAAACATTTTTATGATATAATTGACAGCGACTTTGACCGTTGAGAAAGAGCTAAGGTGGAAATAGAAAAACGCGTTGCATGAAATTCGCTCCTTTTTACTGGATTTTATTGAACAACCCAGCCCATCACATTGTCTATTGATTTGACCAAAATTGCACAAGTACATTTCCACCATGTTTCTTTCAGCGTTGCGGTGATCTGCTGCATTGAGTGGTCATAAACTATTGTCCTAGACAATTACGATTGTCTCGCTTTGTAAGGGAGCGTTCTGTCCTAGGTTTAGTTCCAGACTAAAAAGTCTGATAAAAAGTCTGAGCCTATGGATCACAATACAGAAGCTTTCTGAGGAGTTCTGCGTTTCACTGTTTCATTGGCACTTTGACAGGGATTGCACAGTCTAACAAAATAGATTATGTACTCGTGACCTATTTCTACTTGTTTGCTACTTTCTTTTCTGGAGAACCGAAACTGAATTGTGTGCGTCATGGCTGATGATCACGCCACGTATACCTCTCGAGTTACTAGGCCTGTAATTCTTCAGGTCGATTTAAATTCCCTCCTTACGGCAGTCACAGACAGATGTGAGGTAAACGAGGCATCACATCCAGATAAAGTAACTGAGAGAAACAGTTCAAACATTTATAGACTAATCCTAATTCGTTAGAACAATGGCCACACTGCGGGTGATGTTTTGTTCAATATTACAGTTCGTATTTCAAGTCTGGGCTTTTTTATGGCCTCATGTTGTTTCTGGCAAGAACTATTACGGGTGGTTCTCAACGGACGATCGGGGATTTGAAGCTTACCACCTGGAAAGTGAGTATATTACACTTTTGGGGTTGCACAGGCTAAAAGTAGTGAATATAAATGATATATTATGAAGGCTAGTGTGTGGGAGTGGGCGGTGGGTGGGTAAACGTATGTTCGTGCATGTGTGTAGTGAAGTCCATGGCTGTTACACCTTCCACTTACTGTTCTCTGTCATTGCATAACGTGTGCTTTTCTTTAATCTTTACAATATTTGCAATAAAGAATTAGAAATGGGTTTGTGTGGGTGTGTGTGTATGTTCGTGCGCGCGCATCACCATAAGGATATCCCACAAGTAAACGTTGATTAACGCTGGATAATACAGGAATGTTTTATTAATTACCGTCCCCTTCCTTCTTTAACTTGATGCGCGTACGTCCGCTTCTTAAAATCTGGTATCCATTACAACATTGGTTCTCTTTGCTTTCACTGCCTGCAACTAATTCCTGTCCGTCCTATCTTTCACAACTTCTCTGCCCCTACCAACCTGCTCCATCACTCCGTTCACAAGAGGCAGCTCTCCTCTCAATTCCTACGTATTTCCTGGAGTCTTTTGGCAGGGGATCTTTCTCTTTGATTGCGCTAACTCTTTGGAACTCTCTCACTTCCCACCCCCTCCTCTCGCCCAACCTCTAGCACTTCCAGTCTCTTTCCGTGTTCAAAAAGAACCTCAAAATCTACCTCTTTACCAAATACTTTTATATGCACAACAATCAGTGTGTCAGTGAGTGATTGAATGGTGTGTGTATGTGTGTGTTCCATCAGTGTCTTTTGAGTAATGTTCTTGTTTGAATGCCTTACTGCCTGTACACGTCTTCTGATTGTTTATTGTGAATGGCATTATATGGTTCTTAAATAGTTTTAGTTAAATGTTAGTCTGGTTTATATGACTTTTAAATATTGTTTTATTATTGTTATTTTACTTCTTTTCCACGTGTCACTAAGTGGTACTTTTTTCTTTGTACTTTTCAATTTTTATAATTGTTTCATTGTTTATTCTTAATGCTGATGTCCTCCTTTGTGTGCATATGTGTGTGTGTGTGTGTGTGTGTGTGCGTGTGTCTTTAAACATGCCTTTTATACAATTTAGATGTGGTGTTTGTTATTATTTTTTTACGATGTTTCACGTGTTTATCTCATAATGTTGTACCGTGTTTTTCAAATATTTATCCTTGTTTGAGGTGATGTTTGTATTATTTCTTACATTGTTTAACCGTTTTATCTCATAATGTTTTACCACATTGTTTAGATATTTACCCTTGCGCGCGTGTGTGTGTGTATGTGTATGTGTGTGTATGCGTGCGAGCGCTTAGAGCTAGATGTAAGTTTGATTTTGCGCTATAAAATTATTATTATTATTATTATTATTATTATTATTATTATTATTATTATTATTATTATTATTATTATTATTAAGTTGGTATCTTAGGAACTTCACGCTATTTGTTCCACCACCGATAAAGAGTCATTACAGAACTATGAGAAACTCTGTCACTCAGCTATTATTATTATTATTATTATTATTATTATTATTATTATTATTATTATTATTATTATTATTATTATTATTATTGATGTTGTTGTTGTTATTTATTCATTCATTTATTTATTGATATACTTTATTTCATTTATGTATTATGTTGATTCGTTTTCCAGCAATCGGCAGTGGTGTCCTACCCTTTCTCCAGTTCCTGGGAGGGTTTCTGGACGGAGTGTCATTGCTTGTGTTCTTCTGTCGCCTGTGTTCAAGACTCTCTGATACCTCAGCCGACTATGGCTATCGGGGAACTGTTCACAATCGCCAGTGGACAGATGGGAAAATATTGAGCTTTGTAGTCAATCTTGTCAGTGGTAAGTAGCTAAAATGAGTGTAAGGCCAGTTTGATATAGTATGATAATAGAGGCGTTTATTGCTCCACATAATTTAGGCCTACTCATTAAGTAACTGATAGGTCAAATCAAAGACCTTGGTCAAAATCTTACCGATAAGCGAAAACAAAACGTTTGCATCTTCTTTCTGGCCGTCACGGAAGTTTGTCGGAAATCACACCAGAAACATCCCAGTGTATTGTGCGTGGACTGATCAGCCGTAATATATGTAGAGAGAGAGAGAGGCAGACGTTAATCTACTTGTCTGCCTGCCTGAGGCAGACAGACATTACATTACATGATTATTGCTTTAGGTCCAGCGGACTCTTCCGAGCCAAATCAGGACCGGACAACCCCCGATCCGCATAAAAGATCTGCTGAAACAACCCTAGTGGTAAAACTGAATGCTCTCAACCAGCCAGTCACTTTACAATAAAGACATCCCACGCAGGGGACGCTGAGGCTGTACTCTAATTTATCGAACCCCCGTTTACAAAAACAAAATAGAATACAAACATCATTATAAATTATCAACAAAACACATACATATAAAATGCCTACATTGCTAAATAATAACATCATAAGAAGCCCTAGTGACCACCTGACAGAAAGCGTCCAATATTCCCTAGCTGATCCAACAGACATCACACACAAATAAGGAGACTTGTCCCGGAAGAGTTTTCAAGAAAAAAGGTAGGTGGCTGGTCTAGCAAAGAAGAAGATAGTATAGCAGGTTGATAGAACAGAGCAGGAATGAGAAAGACAGCGACAGTGGGAATTTACAACATTCCGCTCTTTCTGTCTCAAAAACCCAATTGCCTTGTTGGATTCTTAAATTGCATGAAACCAAGTGAGGACACTATCCGGCGTCAACTAACGGTTCAAAAACATTGTCAAACGGTTCGTAAAAGACAGTTGACCTAGAAACTAATACAGTTTGACCTAATTCTTCCCCTAGAGGAGACGAAACTTACATTTTTCTATTTTCATGAGTTCACTGCAGTCAAATTGCGCTTTTTCCGTGATTTCGCAGGTAGCCGCCTCGTCCGCTCATAGCGGACTCGAGTTATTATCTTGAGGATGTTATGATACTATTTTGAAGCGCTACTCAGCCGTACTTTCAACTGTATCTTGAAAGCGCAGGTAGCCATGCCACCCATTGCACCAAGGTACCAGCGCACTCAAGATACACCTCTAATCTTCGCTGCGTAGCGTGAACAGGATATATCGTAATATCACCAAGATACGCATTCTACCCGCTTCAAGCGCTATAGTGACGGAAAAGGCGCAATTTCACTGTAAATATATACAGAATGTTGCTCTACAACATTCCGCTCTTTCCGTCTCAAAAACCCAATTGCCTTGTTGGATTCGTAAATTGCATGAAACCAAGTGAGAACACTATCCGGCGTCAACAAACGGTTCAAAAACATTGTCAAACGGTTCGTAAAAGACAGTTGGCCTAGAAACTAATACAGTTTGACCTAATTCGTCCCATAGAGGAGACGAAACTTACATTTTTCTATTTTCATGAGTTCACTGCAGTCAAATTGCGCTTTTTCCGTGATTTCGCAGGTAGCCTCGTCCGCTCATAGCGGACTCAAGTTATTATCTTGAGGATGTTAGGATACTATCCTGAAGCGCTACTCAGCGGTACTTTCAACTGTATCTTGAAAGCGCTGGTAGCCATGCGCATTACCTCATGGTGATGATGATGATGATGATGATGATGATGATGATGATGATGATGATGATGATGATGATGATGATGATGATGATGACAACGACTCGACGTCGATGATGATGGGGACGAGTCGACGACGATGATGATGGTGACGGCTAGACGACGACTATGATGATGATGTTGGCTATATAAGGTAATGCTGATGACTCCTTTCTTATTTTTCAGGCCTTGTTAAGGGGTGTGGGTGTTTCTGGTACATCTGCTTCACCACAAAAGGGCACCACTTCGCATGCTGTGTACTCTCCTTCATCAGTCTCTATTTTAACGGCCTCTCATCCGTCATTATGAAGGTCGCAGTTGAAGAGGGATACAGCTGGTAACTGTCTAAATGGGGGCGCAGCAGATGGATGTAACGCACAGGCGCCTAACATAGTTTGCCGTCCATTATTTATTTATTTATTACAGGCAATTTAATATAGCGCATATATCCAACCGCTCTATGCGCTTTACAATGATACCACACCCAACAGACTCACAACGCAGTTTATAAGACATAGTTGTTTATAAAACCAAGAGCACGCGCGCGCGCACACACACACACAAACGCACACGCACACAAATGCACCTTCCCTCCCCAACAGACGCCTCGCGCTCCGACTATTATATTGTGCTTATTGTAAATATGTCATTAAAATTTGTAATTATCCCATGATATTTGTAATTATCAGGTTTTGGCGTTAGTAGGCCGTCATATATCTGAATTACACAGAACACGTGTTAATTACCATTATCACTGATACCTGTAGATGCAGGGTTTGGCGCTAGTAATCCGCCTTAGCCAGAATTAAGCATGATCACGTAAGAATTGTAATTATCAAGTGAAAATTGTAACTATTATGTGATAATTACAATTTTCGGTTTTGGCGCATTTCCAGCTGGACTGCTAAAGACAAAACTGAAAATTAAACATGATCAAGCAAAGATATTTGTAATTTTGCATTGATAATTGTAATTATCCCTTGATAATTGCAATTATCCCATGATACTTGTAATTATTTCATGATATTTGTAATTATGAGGTTTTGGCGCTAGTAGGCCGTCACAGAAGAGCGTAATAGTGGAAATTGAGTACAGACAGGTAGGCCTAGAAGACGGGACAGATAGATAGGGAAGTGAACATCAGCAAAACAGTGAAAGCATGGGTTGGAGGTTTTGTGCATGATACGGGAAGTAATCGGGAGCCAGTGTTCTTGGAGCAATGGTTGAACATGGTCACGTTTCTTGGCTCTGAAAATGAATCTGGCATATGAGTTTTGTACCTTTTATCAATGAGATTTAAAGGAATACGAGACAGGAGAGAGTTGCAGTAGTCAAATTTGGACAGAACAAGGGAGCAGAGGAGAGCTTTGTTGTGTTAAAGGAAAGAAGGTGTCTGATATTGCTGATGTTACGGAGCTCAAAGTATGTAGCAACTCTGCAGATGTTTGTGATGCGCTTGCCCATGGAAAGAGTGTCTGTGATGGTTACACCTAAGTTTCTGGCAGAATAAAACAACAATAACAACAACTGAACACCACCTATTTTGAACATCTACTCAAAACTACGTTTGTCCATTTTCCCTTTTGTCCATTCTCAATTTTCTCACAGTCTCCCTTTTCTCACAGTCTTCCTTTTCTCACAGTCTTCCTTTTCTCACAGTCTTCCTTTTTTCACATTCTTCCTTTTCTCACAGTCTCCCTTTTCTCACAGTCTTCCTTTTCTCACAGTCTTCCTTTTTTCACATTCTTCCTTTTCTCACAGTCTCCCTTTTCTCACAGTCTCCCTTTTCTCACAGTCTTCCTTTTCTCACATTCTCCCTTTTCTCACATTCTTCCTTTTCTCACAGTCTCCCTTTTCTCACAGTCTCCCTTTTCTCACAGTCGTCCTTTTCTCACAGTCTTCCTTTTTTCACATTCTTCCTTTTCTCACAGTCTCCCTTTTCTCAGTCTCCCTTTTCTCACAGTCTTCCTTTTCTCACATTCTCCCTTTTCTCACATTCTTCCTTTTCTCACAGTCTCCCTTTTCTCACAGTCTCCCTTTTCTCACAGTCTTCCTTTTCTCACAGTCTTCCTTTTTTCACATTCTTTCTTTTCTCACAGTCTCCCTTTTCTCACAGTCTCCCTTTTCTCACAGTCTTCCTTTTCTCACAGTCTTCCTTTTTTCACATTCTTCCTTTTCTCACAGTCTCCCTTTTCTCACAGTCTCCCTTTTCTCGCAGTCTCGCTTTTCCCATTCTCCCTTTTCTCACATTCTCAATTTTTTCCATTCTCCTAATTGTTCATACCCCTTTATGTCCATTCTCTATCTTGTCTTCTTCCTTTTGCGTTTCTCCATTTTGTCTATTCTCAAGTCTGTCGGCCATTCCTCTAAGGACAGGTTAAGCGGCAAATTAAAGTGATAAATTAAATTCAAGAAAACCCGTGCAAACCAACTTTAAATTTTCATTTTTGTGTAATAATACGAAACTTTACGACAATTTTTGGTAATCTTGGGAAATATTTCCATGACTTTGATCTTGACCTTAAAATTTATTAAGCGAAACTGATTTTAAATGAGATCAGCGTACAAATAAATCTACCAAACCTGTTCCATCTTATCAATGTTCCAGTATTTAATCAGTAACGTGAAGAAATCTACAAGATCTCTAACTGCTCAATACTGAAGGAAATTTTATTTAATTTATTAGTGTCAAAATGCATTAAAGACGTACAAACATGTATGTATATGCAATGCGGTATTTAAATTATAAAATAGGGAACATGACACAGTTAGTCTATACAAATATTAAATGTATGGCCAAGACCGAGGAATCTATTAATTATATCATAGAAAGAGGGAAACTGGCTAGAACCTGTGAATGAATGAATGAATACCCAACGCAAAAAGATTTTTTTTATTGCATAAGGAAAACCTAATAGAGCTATCCAAATGCAAATACATATTATAACCAATTCGAAGCAGCGAGATTATTTTATTACCTTGCGCAATCTAAACATTTCAAAAGATCCATTGAGGCTATACAAAATATTCACACGCATAAGGGGGAAAACTGGATAGAACCGTATCAAATGAGTACTTAATGCAGAGGATTTTGTTTACATACGGAAACACTAATAGAGCTATTACCAATTGGAAGCACAAATATTAATTTATAACCAAGCGCAACCTGTACATTTTAAAAGGTCTCCTGAAGACATACAATGTACTTTCCTAAGGCTTATTGCTTTTGAAATTTAGACATATCCTTCACATCCACATGGGGTAGAACCGGAATAAATTATTAAATATATATTTTTCAATCTTTATTGAGTGAACGAAACGCTTTTAAGCGCATTAACAAAACAAAGCTGAACTCTCTTTAGGATGTATATTTATGGTAAGTCGTTCAACAACAAGAAAACCTAAACACTATGAAAACCCATAGAAAACAACACTTTAAAAACTATTTCCAACACTTTTGTCCTTTAATTACTTGTTCTGGTTTTAAGTCTTAATATTGATTCTTCAGTTGTTTTTAAACAGTAAAAAAGAATCAGATTCAGAATCTTTACTGTCCCCATGAAAACACAAGGAAATGTGTGTGCGGCGTACACTTCATCAACACAACGGCACAAAAGTAATAAGACACAAAAGACTTCAGGGATTAAAACAACACACCACAAACAACAAAACACATGTATAGCAAATCTACAGGAATCATTATTTTAAAGTGCGCAATTAAAATTGTACATCTTCAAGCGATACAGTGCAGCTGTTTTATTGATTATCTGATTACAGTTTATATTCAGTAATAGGTTGCATTAGACACGTATCCTTTATACCACAAGATCAAAAAACTCTAGACTCTGGATTCTGTCATTTTCTAATAAAGAAGTGCACAGTACACATGTGCACCGCAACTGACACAAATTCTAGAAAAATCTGGAATTGTAATAAAGTGAAAGAACAGATGCAGTACTACTTTAAATTTATATTTAATGGTGGTCGAATATGCTCTGCGTCACATGAAAAGCAATGGCAACATGGACAATTTTATTTTCCTCTTGATTGTTCATATAAAAAGAAGCTCTTGGGATACAAAGCTCGCTAATTTCCTCTTAATGTCGAAAAGCTTATGTTCATATTATGTTCCATGATATGGTCCATGTTGCATTGCGTTGTCCTGTCCACAACCCAGTAGCAAAAAGGAAAAGGACACATTTCTTAATTCTGGCTACAACTAGTTTTAACAGTTCTTTCAATTTCAAGTTATTTGGACGCTTTACATTTTTTTAACAGAATCACAAAAGATTTTGAATAATAAAATCCCCAATGGGTTCATACTCGTATTAGAATTTATATTTGTATGCAGATCTTAGCCACTGTTATCAAAGTGGTTACCTCTTTATTGTCTAGCTTGGCAGTATGATCGCTCTGGTGGTTCAGTGTTTCCCTGGGATGGGTTATCCACGTCTGACATTATTAGCAGTGGTGGGTGTAGGTGTTAAAGGTCACAATTCGTTCATGCAAATCTTGGAATTCGTTCATTATGTAACGAAATTGTATGTTCTATTTTGATTTTTTTTCATTATGTAACGGAACTGAATGTTCTACTTTGATTTTTTTTTGTCATTATGTAACGAAATGGTATGTTAAGTTTTGATTTTTTTTTTCATTATGTAAGGAAATTTCAGTGTTTTTTTTTCAATGTAATGAAATTGTATGTTCAATTTAAAAAAAAAATTTGGGTGTGTATCTGTTCCAAAAAGCAAGGATAAAATATTCTTCACATTGTAAAAAGAACTCCCTGATTTCGTCATGGACGAATTTACATTCCATTCCACGGGGGTTTTATAGCCTTGATCTATACTTTCCACTCACCAAAGGAATATTTTCTTGATTCTTCAAGTTTTAAAAGAACTGTGATTTGTTCATGATTTAATGGACATTCCATGGTTGGCTGTGACGTAAGTACATCCTCCATTCTAAAGGGAATACATTATTGTTTGTCCGTCCTTAATGTCGTTTTATACAGTGTTGATGTGAGTCTAAACACACAAACACGATTTATAACCTTCCGAAATTTTTAAAGAAGTATACACAACTTTGCTCCAGATTTTTTGGTGAAGTAATTTGCATTCCACGCTTGCTGTGCAACATAACCTCCACACCTCAAAAGATTGAAAGGGGAATTGTTTTAAAGGACTGTTCCTCTTTCTTATATTGTACTGGAAGTTCGTCGTCCAACAACATAAAAGCGTTGAACCACTGTCATTTGTTACTAAACTCGTCATTGTTAGTCCTCCGGTCTTCGCACAGTACAGAAATGGTTCCCGACAATATACAAATGTAAAAAAAATCAATGTGAAAATCATTAATCGTACAGTTAAAATATATTGCGCTAATTTTTCAAATATTCCCGCAAGGGGCGAACGTATGTGATTTAGGTACGAGACTAATGAGGTCACCGAGGGTTTTCTCCGGGCACTCCGGTTTCCTCCCTCCCTTCAATAATGGTACAGGACGCAGTCAATATAAAAAAATTTCAAAAATAAAAATTCGATTTTCTTTCCGTCTTCTAATAGCGATCTTTCTGCCTTTACACCACCTGTTTGAGTGAGTGATGGATGTGTGTTTGGTGTGTGTGAAGGTGGATGATACAGGTGAGCGTGTATGTTGGTATAGATCGCCGCGCTTTGAGCCTGAATGATTTGGGGAAAGGCGCGTATAGCATCCTGTATTATTATTATTATTATTATTATTATTATTATTATTATTATTATTATTATTATTAAATACCATGATGCTTTGATGATGATGATGAACGGATCTGTGTCTGAAACTTTACTTGCTGGTGCCGGTTTTACCATTCCTGATCTAAAAATAAAAAAATCGTATTATGTTGGTAAGAATGTATCAATTTTCACAGCAGAATTGTGTGCCATTTTAATGGCTTTGGACACTATTAGAAACGCCTCTATTGCCTTTTATAACATAGTTTTATGTGTTGATTCTAAAGCTGTTCTCAAAGCCCTTCAAAATTGGTATTGTAAAACTAGATCAGACATTAATTTCGATATTAGATTATTAATTCATGCTATTATGTCAAATGGTGTAGGAATTTCTTTTTGTTGGGTTCCTTCACATTGTGCCATTTATTTTAATGAAGTTGTGGATGCTTTAGCAAAGGAAGGGTCATTCTCTGTAAGTGACAACAACATTGTTAGACCATCTGCATCAGAACTCATTTCGTTGGTAGAAAGATCAATGTACTCCACCTTATCACAAAGTACTGGAATAGATCATTACTCATGTTCTAGAAACTTAGAAAGCTAAGAGTCAACTCATGGAATACTAAATTTTTAGCTGATGCTATGTGTCCATGTTCTCAACCAATTTCCGTTGAACATCTGTTAAAAACTTGCCCCATATTAACTTCACAATATTTAAACAAAAATATTAAAACAAGTGAACATTCCACTGTTGAACTGCTGCAGTATCCAACAATTATTACCATAGCACAAATTATTAGCCAGTCTCCAGTGAGCAAATTTTTGTGATTATTTTGTCTGATCCTTGGATGTGCTTTTTGCATTTTGCGTGTGATTGTGTGTATGCTTGCGTGTATGGTCTAATATCACAAACTGTGAATAGACGTTAAATAAAATTATTGAATTGAATTGAAAATGATGATGATGACTACGACGATGATAATGACGACGACGACGATGATGATGATGATGATGATGATGATGATGATGATGATGATGATGATGATGATGATGATGATGATGATGATGATGATGATGATATTAAATGTTTCATACACCGCTAATATCCACTTTAACTGTAGTATGCTTGAAGCCTTTACGAATATTATTCATTGGACAGCAAACATGCCAGTTGATCTCCTTAAAGCCTGAATTCCACCTCTCAACGATCGGGCATTCAAAGCCTTTTAATGGGAAATGCTTTGGGATTCATCAACGATGAATGATGTTGCAGAAAAAGTA
>CM072526.1:30597828-30612828 GCA_036898135.1 Oncomelania hupensis
TTGAACGTAAACTGTCAGCAAGCAAACAGTTTTTGTTTTAGCACATAGAATAGATATAACATGAATCACTGAAGCCTCTCCCCGATTGTTTTAACAACACTGCAGCGGTCTTGGTTTAGGCCTATATAAACACACAAAAAGTTTTTCGATTGCAATTTACCTTTCTTTGTCTCTTGGAAACTTGAAAAAGAACTTGCCATCACAACTTTTCTTGTATCTGGCATTACGGCAATTGATGGCTGTGCAAAAGTCACCGCCCTATTTTACTCGGTCGCCTTTTGTCTTTCTGCCACGAGCCATTTTTAGCATGTCAACAAGGGAGCGTAACTCGTATCTTCCGTCTCGCGGTTCTGAACCAAGTTCCCCCTCTTTCTATAATACGCTCTTTGGTGAAACCATCAGAAACGAGGCTTCGGTCTATATATAGAGATGTGTCTATGTAAAGAGCTTCCAGCTTGGAAAACAGTAGTAAGGATGATGCTACGTGAGCGAGCTAATAATAATTATAAAACTGCAGGTGATCTTCGTATGTTGCCAATCCAGTAAAGCACAGATGCAGCAAAAAATACCAGGTAATTAAACCGCTAAAAAGTAGACTTCCATCTATATATAGAAATGTGTCGATGCCAGGAACTAAAGCAGAAACTACGTAGAGCGATTCATCATGTGCATGACAGGAGACTTGCAGGAAGCGTGCTCACCACGGAGGCAGACTATATAGTAAGTAAATATAGGACAATCAGCTCAGGGTCTGAAGGCTCCAACTTCTCTGCAACTAGTGTTTGTTTGTCCGTTTCCGCTACCGGTAAGCTTCGGTACGATAAACTGGAACATCCCCATTGATAATCGACTCTTGAACCATCCTCAACCTCTGAAGATGAGAATGAGACTGAACATGTTTAATAAAGCTAACTGGACAATGCTTACGTTACTCGGTCATACATGAACTGGCCTTGCAGAGGACGAAACTAAATAAAACCGCGTTCCGAGCTTAGTAGGTAAAACGCCAAGCGCATTTTCGTCATCTCTCGGCAGGCTGCGAAACCCTTCAACCCAGAAATAAATTACCACTGTTTTTAAACCAGCTGTTAAAGATTGTACATCCCAGAACATCAGACTATACTGAACCAGAGAGCTCTTATATATACCAACATCAAGAGGGAAATCCAGATCCAGATCCAGAACATCAGAGATCGAGTTGCGGATCTAGGATATTTAGGTCAGTGACGCCGACCACTACCAGACATCGATCTTGCTGTGAAAGAATGCCCTGTTAGCATTTTGTTTTACAGTAAAGTTCCCATCCTAGATTAATTCGATTTCATTACCGTCATTTAAACGTTAGACGTCGTTAAAATTCTTAACATTCTGTAAGTAGCAACAACTGAGTGTGTCACTCCTCTTCCAGCCTTTAACGTCTCTCTGATTGTTACCTTATCGTCAGTTTTCTTGCTTTGTTCTTTCCTTATTTCTTTCTATCTTCCTTTCTTTTGTTCATTTTATTTACCTTCCTTCTTTCCTTTATTTCGAGGAAGAAGAAGAAGACGAACGACAATAACAACAACAACAACAACAACAACAACAACAGCAGCAGCAGCAACAAGATGATGATGATGATGATGATGATGATGATGATGATGATGATGATGATGATGATGATGATGATGATGATGATGATGATGATAAAGCCATCAACGTAGCACTTAAGGCTGGATGAGAATTGTTATATCAACTATTTTTTCAGTCTTGTAGGTTATATGATGTTCAAAGGATTGACCGAATTCTAGAAGTTTCTGGTCTAGTAAACCGTAAAGAAAGCCGCGTACAAAGACAGGACACTGAAATTGAAAGACATAACTAGTATTTAAGGAGGTCATCAATACGAGATTGTAGTAGTGTATAATATTGTACCGAGCTTGAGTAAAAACATGTGCAGAGAAATGTAGCTTTAACAATTGAATAAAAAGTTTTAGAAAAGCAAAAAATACGAGATTGTATATGTACATGGTCTACCGAGCTCCAAAATCAGGACATGTGTACCGACACTGATTGATTGATTGATTGATTGATTTATTGTTGCTTTAGGTCCAGCGGACTCTTCCGAGCCAAATCAGGACCGGTACCGACACTGTACAGTGTTATAACACCAAAGACATAAAATGTACTACAAATAACAAAATACATATTAAATTGTACATGGCCTGCCGAGCGTGAAGCTATACATGTCAACTGGCATTGAATGACGACATGCAATATGTGAATAGGAAATAAGCCTGCGTGCAGAAAGAATGCTTAGGAAAGGGAGATAGGGCATTCATGCAGAAAGTTTGCTTAGGAAACGCAGGTAGGATAATCATGCAGAAAACGTGCTTACGAAACTCAGGACAGCTACGCATAGTACGCTAGACACGATACTTATACCGAGTGAAAGAGGATTTTGACCCGACATTCCCACTGTGAAAGATAGTGATGCTGATGTCCTAGATGGGTGAGTGCCAGCTGTAACAACAGCTAGCATGCGCTAGATCCCTTCCTCCCTCCCCCTCCCCATCCTAGGCTTGTGCTCAGCCGTCTGCGCGTCTGACCATGCGGCTAAGGCAGCAAGTGAGCGGCTTGAGTTATATCCTGTAGTGGCCAGCGCCTTGAGCAGCTCTTAAGCTGGAAAAGCGCTATATCAGAAATATTAAGTATATAAAATAATAAATAAATAAATGATGATGATGATGATGATGATGATGATGATGATGATGATGATGATGATGATGATGATGATGATGATGATGATGATGGGACACATATCTTGCCTAATTAAAACGAACAGAAGCGAACTGTTTTGGTCTTGGACAAGCAAGTACGCACGTAGGCCTGCTAGTTTAAAGAAGCTGACCTCAAGGACAGTCACAAAGGTGAAAGTCGGACCAGATGCCAATGACTCGGCGCTTTTTGTACTAAGACCGCATAAGACATACGCACCAGACCATGAAATCCGTGGGGTGTGACCTTATTTTCCTAAGGTGAGCCAGTGGCAAGTACTGACGATGCTGTGCACCTACATTGACTAAATGACTTAGGCATCAGCAAATAACAACCTAGTTTTCTTACATAAATAAAAATCTAGTTTACTTACTAATGCAACTTATGGTAAAAGTTATTAAAAACATTAATATAACAACAATAACTATTTTTCTTCAAGATTGTTTAATTCCTTTTTTCTTGTACACACAAAAAAAGACTGAATAAAATTTGTTGTTGTTTTTGTTTTGTTGGTTTTTTTGGGGTGGGTGGGTGGGTGGGAAATGGGGACGGGGTGTTAGGATACATTATGTGGTGGAATTGTTCTTGAATTGTCTATGTATAAACCTAAAACTTCCCTAATTTACCTAATCTGACGGTGACAAAATATAAGAGTTGACTAAATTTTGCCTTTGGCGGGATACAAATGTCGTATTATTATTATTATTATTATTATTATTATTATTATTATTATTATTATTATTATTATTATTATTAAGAACACGTTCATTGCCATATCACAACCAACCCATAATTATGAAACATAACACAATACAACAACGCTTGAGAGAGAGAGAGAGAGAGAGAGAGAGAGAGAGAGAGAGAGAGAGAGAGAGAGAGAGACAGACAGACAGACAGACAGACAGACAGGAAGACAGGAAGACGTTGCGTTGATTTTGTTAATTCGAATTAAGGAAAAGCAATAAGCACATTTACCCGTTGTTTTGTTGTTGTTGTTGTTGTTGGTTGTATTTGTGTGTGGGTGTGTGTGTAGGTGTGTGTGTGTGTTAATATTGACTATCTCAATCACATCAAATGTATGACAACCGACAACTGCTTATATATGCATGTTTGTATACGTACATGTACTCCTGTCAAGTACATTAAGCCTGCCTACTATAGCTATACAAATAGCTGCGAGTCACTGAAGTGTGACGCAAACGGTTTTTAAGTAAATTACATAACCAAGTGACACATACTTTAAGTACATGTCTTGTATACACCGCTTGTATAATATGGCGCATGTGCATTCTTCTGAAGTACAATTGCTAGGCATTAAACAATAGCAGTCAGTGGTTTTAAAGGCGTGCATTCTTTAAACGATTTGTGTCGACCGAATAAAATGCATACTAACCGACAATATTGATGTCCATGAACTACTACTGGGTGTTGTACTAAAATTAGCGGTGAATCAATTACGTTTGGAGCACATATGTTTCCTTTAGGCGTGATGCACATTACGTATTGTACACAACATGTGTCACGAATTGGCTAGTTTTAACTCTGCTTGTTGACTATTTAGCCATGTGTAGTCTTTGTAACAGTAGAGAGTTAGTATAGTACACAGCAGCAATTAAATTACAGCACACTGCGAGCCTGAGCCACACACACAGCGCAGTGACGTCAGCACTTGAGTTTTGAATCGGACCGTTGGAACCAATGGGAGAGCTTAGGCAAAGCGGTTGGAGCCAGTTTGACTAGGTCCAAACCCCGCACATTTTTGGTCAGTTGGGAGGAATACACCGAAGTGTTAACAGCTAGAAAGCTGGCAGAGAAATCTCTACACACTTAGACCAGGAAGCAGGACTTAGAATCTTAGAATTCTATCAAGTCACAACGGGCCTGAACTTGTCAGACAGGTAAATGAACACCCTTCTGTTTCATCGTGATATATTTATATTATTGTTGAAATTATGTTTGAAGAATTTGCTATGCATAAATGTGAATTGTTAATCCGAATTTGCGTGACCATGTGGAAACGCCGAACACGTGGTAAAACACGACCGGTTGCGCCGCCATGTTGTATCCCGTACGGAACCACTGTTGTTTAACTTATATGTATGTTTGCAGACCAGTGGCTGTACCACTGAATGTTTATATTATTATTAATTCTGTATGTGTATAAGTAGACACGATTGATATTTATGCATGTATAGGAATTTAGAGTGAGATTCCAGTGGAACCAGGAAGTAGCAGAATGTTCGTCGCTTATGTATAGAGATGTGGAGCTATCACTGAGGGCTACTTGGCTTTCAGTGAGACGCTCTGCACAAACCGATTATTCAGGGTTGTGCAGAATTTCGTCTCTTATATTACAGACGGGCAGGCGAGCTATCCCGAGCTATCCTGTGAACCCCACTCCACAGAAACAAGTTGGTTGAGGAGACTCTACCGCACAAGTCGGAAGGAGCTACCTTGAAAAACACCCTATCAGACCCCACAGCGTGGCAAGGGAACCCAACTACACAACTACCCAGGTGCACCAGAAGCTACCTCACAGAAGGACTTCGACCGCACCACCCGCCAGTTAAGTGTGATCTTCAACGTGCACTTAAACTGATCAAACCAGGACCACAGTAGTCCCACTATTCAGAAACTGTAAAACGGACCACAGTAGTCCAAATCTACATGAATTCGAATAGAAAGTGCCCGAGGAAGAAATAACAGCTGCATAGACTATCAGCGATCGAACTATTAGCATTGAAAGAGACTTTTTAAGTTAGATTAGTACTTAGAGAATCTTGTATAGAGTAGAAGAAATAAATGTGTGATTTTAACTGTTATCAAGTGGCTGGACTACATATGATTCATAGCCGTGTGAAAGCTAGTGTGACAGTATTCTTTTACCAATTTTCTATCTATTTCTGTACCCCAACCTTAACACAGAACGAGCTAAACAAATAAATTTATTAAAGTAGTTCATAGGGTGACTTACTAGCAGTTCCCACCGAATAAACGTGAGGGTCCATAATTCCATTGTGCAGAGCCCATAAACCCCACGTGACACTTTAATTGGCGAGCCTAGCCAGGATCTGTGTATAATAGGAATTGGGTATAACCGGACCTAAGTACAATAAAATTAGATAACAGTAGAAGTAGAATAACTTAGAATAGTGTAAGGGTATAACACTGATCAGTTGTGGTGCACTATTCTTTAGTTAAAAACTTTTTTGCTTCAAATATTTTTGTGCCTGTATGTTGCATTGTTCTTTTGCAGGTTTTGCTTAAATAACTGTTGTATGCCATTTGACTCTTGTTGTATTCTATTATTGATTACGAATTTGATTGTCTTTGCATTGTTGTTATTGACTTGCAATATTGCTAGTGTTTTGGTATTCCACGTGATTCAGAGGTTGTTCATAGACACTTTTGACAATGTCGGACCCAGTGGCCTTGAGATTGCGCTTCAAGGAATTAGGGGAAGCTTTACACTTAGCAGGGGGAGACCTAATTGCGTATATCAATGCAGAGGTAGAGAAACAGGAGGCTAAGGCAGAGAGAGCAGCAGAGAGAGAGGCGAAGAAACTCGAAGCGGCAGAGAGAGCTGCAGAGAGAGAACAGAAAAAAGCAGAACTAGAAGCAGAGCAAAAGAAATTAGAACTAGAAGCAGAGCAGAAGAAACTAGCATTAGAAGCAGAGCAGAAGAAATTAGAAGCAGAGCAGAAGAAATTAGAGGCAGAGCAGAAGAAATTAGAGGCAGAGAGAGAAACGAGGAAATTAGAGCTAGAGGCAGAAAGAGAACAGAAGAAGGCAGCATTAGCCGCAGAGAGAGAAGCAGAAAGTAGGAAATGGGAGTATGAGAGGGCAGAAAAGGAAAAAGACAGACAGCATGAGTTAGAGCTAAGAAGATTGGGATCAGGAGCTTCAAGTTCTTCCTCAACCCCTCCCCACTCAGATCAGCTAGAGGTAGCATCCAACCCTGTACAAGGAATGTCATTTCCACTGGGAACATTCAATGAGAGAGAAGAAGGTCTAGATCTCTATCTGACTAGGTTTGAGCGTCTAGCAACAGAGTATAAACTAGATCCCACCCATTGGTCTTTTAAGCTTAGTCAAGGGCTTAGAGGAAAGGCTTATGACATCTACAGTAAGCTACCGACGGACAGAGTGACTGACTATCACAAAGTAAAAGAGGCACTCCTAACGGGATTCGAACTAACAGGAGAATGCTACCGGCAAAAAGTCCGCACCAACCGGAGAGTGAAAGGAGAGAGCTATGCGCAGTTCGCGGATCGGTTGTCCACAATGCTGGATAAGTGGATTAGCCAGTCAGCCACGGCAAAGACGTATGATGGACTGACAGAACTGTTAGTATGGGAACAGCTACGGGAAACCATGACCCCCGAGCTGAGGACATTCTCAGTAGAGCAGGGCGCGGAAAGACTGGAAGATCTGGTCAAGGTCGCAGATAGGTACGTGGCCGCACACGGAGAAGCCAAGAGCTTCAGGCGAGACCTAAAGCCTAACGGGAAAGAGGCACAGAAACGAAGCCCTAACCGGGAAGAGCGCACCGCGAATAAGCCGAATAACCCCAGACCTGGGCAAAATAAAGGACCCAACACGGAATTCGGGAAAAGAGGTCCCGCAGAACAGAGACGGTATTGCTCGTTCTGCAACAGAAACAATCACTCCACCGCCGAATGTTTCAAGTTGGCCGCACAACGTAGGGAAGAGCGCGAAAGCCGGCCAGCACACAGAGTTCTAACTCAAAGCAGCGGTAACAAGCCACACACGATCGGAGATCACCCATCGGTGACAGACACGGTCAAGGTCAACGGAAAAGAAGCGAACTGTCTGTATGACACAGGTCTATCATACGACGCGATAGTTAGCGAATCTCTTGTATCGCGCGCGGACTTGACGGACAAGACAGTCGACTTACAAGGAGCAGACTTGACGAAACCGACGACTACTTGCCCAATAGCATGGATAGAAGTAGAGAGTAGGTACGTCACAGGACGAATCCAAGCAGCTGTTTTACAGAAACCCCTGTACGATCTAGTGCTAGGTTGTAGGTATGTGTTTTTAGGCACGCCCCCTAAAACTGTAGAGATAGCTGCAGTGCAAACCAGGGCCCAAGCTAAAACCCAACCACCCCAGCCCGAGTTCGCTCCGAACCCAGGACTCGAAGAGATCAAAACAGCACAGAAAGAAGACACCTCGATAGCGAAGTGCTTCCAGAAGCTACCCAAGGCGCACACACCCCCGCACAAGGGAGACTTCTACATGGAAGAGGGAGTTCTACATCGACAAGGAGATGGAGATCACACCCAACTAGTACTACCAGCCACCCTTCGAGCCCAAGTATTAGAACTAGGCCACAGCATGCCACTCAGCGGACACATGGGAATTGGAGCCACAGTGCAGAGAATCAGCGCACACTACTATTGGCCAGGAATCACGGAGGATGTCAAGCGCTACGTGAAATCTTGCCACCAATGTCAACGATATTCCCCGCGACATCACACCGTACCAGTTACCTTAGGACCATCAGTAGTAGTCGGCGTGCCATTCCAGCAAGTCTCAGTAGACATAGTAGGACCACTGCCCATGACCAAGAAGAGGAACAGATTTCTACTCACACTCGTCGACGCATGTACGATGTGGTGCGAAGCAGTCCCGTTGCCAGCGATCGACACCAAGAAGATCGCAGATGCACTCATCGCCATCTTTACCAGAGTCGGATTCCCGGACAGCATTAGAACGGACAACGGATCTCAGTTCACCGGCCGCCTGATGCAAGACGTGTTCGAGTTGATACAAGTTCATCACATTCGCACACCACCATACCACCCAGCCAGCAACGGACAAGTAGAAAGACTGAATGGAACCCTTCTCACCATTCTCAGGAAAGTCGCCGACGACAATCCAGAAGCGTGGGACACCTACGTGAATGCGGCACTGTTCGCATATAGAGAAACGCCCCATGCAGCCACAGGCTACACCCCGTCAACATTGCTATTCGGCAGACCTCTAGCCGGACCGCTAGAAGCCCTACGTAGAAGTTGGACGGAGGCCAAGATAGACGACACACCAAGAGGTGCCACCAAGTACGTCGCAGACCTGCAGGAAACCCTCAAAGCAACGTGGAAGAAAGCTGGTGAAGCACTGAAGAAGGCAAGAGCCCGTCAGGCGAAGTACTACAACCGCCACGCGAAGGACAGAGAACTGCAAGTCGGCGATCAAGCGCTACTCTTACTTCCAAGTGGAACCAACAAGCTGGACATCGCTTGGAGAGGACCGTACCGGGTGACTGCCAAGAAATCCAAGACAGTCTACCAAGTAGAGGTGAACGGGAGAGCCCGATACCACCACATCAATCTCCTCAAGAAATACACGGACCGACCAGCGACCCCCAGCACACACACATGGATGGCCATCGCCATCGCGGAAGAAGCTCATCCACAACTACAACAGCATCGCCGTACCACTGACAAATGGAACCCGGAAAATCGCCCCGGACAAAGTAGTTTGGACAGCCGAATGCGAGACAGCATTCCAAACACTCAAGGACAGAATGACATCGGCGCCAGTACTCCACCTACCCGATTTGACTCAGCCTTTCGTTCTACGCACCGACGCAAGCGACTTAGGCCTCGGAGCAGTACTGCTACAGCGCGACCCCAAGAATGCAGAGACGCTATTCCCTGTCGCCTACGCCAGCAGAAAATTGAGACCCGCCGAGACCCACTACGCCACGTCGGAGAAGGAATGCCTTGGACTAGTCTGGGCCATACAGAAATTCCAACTCTACCTGTATGGGACCCACTTCACAGTTCAGGTGGACCACCAACCCCTATCGTTCCTGGCAGCCTCCAAGTCTTTGAACTCTCGCCTGATGCGATGGGCACTCACCCTTCAGGCATACTCATTCCAAATCGAGTACATCCCCGGCAAAGAGAACCACGGAGCCGACTACCTCAGTCGCCATCTCGTGGAGGACACAGCAGCTGTCGCCCACCCAACACAACTAAGGGCCACAGCACCAGAATTCGTCCCCGCCCAATAAAAACCCTGTCACTAGTGTCCATAGCTACCTGGCACAGCATTGCAGCTCAGGTAGAGCAACTTACTTAGTTTGTAAATAGGACCCTAGGATAGTGCAGTGTTAAACTAGGCTCTGTAGTAGAAAAAGGTCGAATCCAGTAGTCATCGCCTTTTTTCAGTTGAGGGAGCCTGTCACGAATTGGCTAGTTTTAACTCTGCTTGTTGACTATTTAGCCATGTGTAGTCTTTGTAACAGTAGAGAGTTAGTATAGTACACAGCAGCAATTAAATTACAGCACACTGCGAGCCTGAGCCACACACACAGCGCAGTGACGTCAGCACTTGAGTTTTGAATCGGACCGTTGGAACCAATGGGAGAGCTTAGGCAAAGCGGTTGGAGCCAGTTTGACTAGGTCCAAACCCCGCACATTTTTGGTCAGTTGGGAGGAATACACCGAAGTGTTAACAGCTAGAAAGCTGGCAGAGAAATCTCTACACACTTAGACCAGGAAGCAGGACTTAGAATCTTAGAATTCTATCAAGTCACAACGGGCCTGAACTTGTCAGACAGGTAAATGAACACCCTTCTGTTTCATCGTGATATATTTATATTATTGTTGAAATTATGTTTGAAGAATTTGCTATGCATAAATGTGAATTGTTAATCCGAATTTGCGTGACCATGTGGAAACGCCGAACACGTGGTAAAACACGACCGGTTGCGCCGCCATGTTGTATCCCGTACGGAACCACTGTTGTTTAACTTATATGTATGTTTGCAGACCAGTGGCTGTACCACTGAATGTTTATATTATTATTAATTCTGTATGTGTATAAGTAGACACGATTGATATTTATGCATGTATAGGAATTTAGAGTGAGATTCCAGTGGAACCAGGAAGTAGCAGAATGTTCGTCGCTTATGTATAGAGATGTGGAGCTATCACTGAGGGCTACTTGGCTTTCAGTGAGACGCTCTGCACAAACCGATTATTCAGGGTTGTGCAGAATTTCGTCTCTTATATTACAGACGGGCAGGCGAGCTATCCCGAGCTATCCTGTGAACCCCACTCCACAGAAACAAGTTGGTTGAGGAGACTCTACCGCACAAGTCGGAAGGAGCTACCTTGAAAAACACCCTATCAGACCCCACAGCGTGGCAAGGGAACCCAACTACACAACTACCCAGGTGCACCAGAAGCTACCTCACAGAAGGACTTCGACCGCACCACCCGCCAGTTAAGTGTGATCTTCAACGTGCACTTAAACTGATCAAACCAGGACCACAGTAGTCCCACTATTCAGAAACTGTAAAACGGACCACAGTAGTCCAAATCTACATGAATTCGAATAGAAAGTGCCCGAGGAAGAAATAACAGCTGCATAGACTATCAGCGATCGAACTATTAGCATTGAAAGAGACTTTTTAAGTTAGATTAGTACTTAGAGAATCTTGTATAGAGTAGAAGAAATAAATGTGTGATTTTAACTGTTATCAAGTGGCTGGACTACATATGATTCATAGCCGTGTGAAAGCTAGTGTGACAGTATTCTTTTACCAATTTTCTATCTATTTCTGTACCCCAACCTTAACACAGAACGAGCTAAACAAATAAATTTATTAAAGTAGTTCATAGGGTGACTTACTAGCAGTTCCCACCGAATAAACGTGAGGGTCCATAATTCCATTGTGCAGAGCCCATAAACCCCACGTGACAACATGTTAGCGTAGACGACAAACCGACATGTTAAAGGTCAGAGGCAGTACCTAGTGACACAGATATATTGTCAAGAAGAAGAGGAAGAGAAAAAAGAAGTTGGCGATGATGATGATGATGATGATGATGATGATGATGATGATGATGATGATGATGATGAAGTCGATGTTCATGATGATGATGATGATGATGATGATGATGATGATGATGATGATGATGATGATGATGATGTTGATTGTCACAGAAGGCTAGTTTGGACCCCGCACTAAGGCTTCAAGCCTCTAACACTTCATCCTGCTTTGGCTTGTGTAAATTAAAGTCGATGCCTAGCAGACGACAGAAGTAAAGGACTGTGCTAAGCATTTGTAAGCTAACTCTCGCTAGTGTAAGCAGTGACCTCATCCTGCTGACGTATAGCCACCCCCGCTAGACGGCGCTCAGGTATCTCACGAGATTTTTTATCGGGCTTTGGCTGGCCGCAAGGCTAGGTAGTCATTCTGTGCCTAACTCTTACACGAGAAGGAGCAACGTTATGAAAGATCTCACTTGCAGCAGACTAAGCAGGTGACGGGTGAAATTCATTCATCCCAGTATAGCCACAGCCTGACATTGTCAAAAAGGTAAATGATCAATCTTTTGTTTCATCGCGATTTATTGATAATATTGTTGGATTATGTTTGTGAAGTCTTGCCATGTTTTATCATTGTGAATGTTAGTCAAACTTTGCTTGACCACGTGGCTGACCCGCGACCGGTTTTCAAAACCATGGAGTAGCCTCTACTGTCCAACTGTTGTTTTTCCTATGTGTATTATGGCAGACCAGTGGCTGTACCGGAGAATGTGTATATTGTTAATTACTTCTCCATGTGTTTAGTTTAGCCATTATATATGTAGGCCTATATGTATAGGAATTATGTTGGAGATTCCAGTGGACCATGGACACAGAAGTTGATCATCTCTTGTTTGTATAAGTGGACGCTATCACTGAGGGCTGTTTCTGCCATCAGTGAGACGCTCTGCACACCCTTAGTAAACAAGGCATTGCAGAAACTCGTCTTATGTTTTGCAGACGAGCAGGCTTGTTGGTCCGATGCAGGAGATAGACCACTGAGAGTCAACCCTGACATTCGGCCTGCAGTGGAACATCGAGCACTGAGCTCCGATAGCCCAATAGTCAACAACCAAGGAGGAGACACCATCACCACACCTCAACGGATCAGCTAAGTGCAAGAAGAAACGCACTAACACTGATCTAGAAGGACCTCGCGGTAGTCCACTTTCCTGGACAAGAACAGTAGCAGCATAGACCCATCAAGGAGCGAACTATTCAAAGTGAATTTGGACATTTAAGTTAATAGAGTGTTTAGAGAATTATGTATAGAGTAGAGGAAATAAATGTGATATTTACTGTTAACAAGTGGCTAGACTACCTATGTTTCATAGCCGTGTCAGTGAATCTTTTACCATTTTCTCCCTATCTCTGTGACCCTATCCGCGTACAGACCGGGCAAAAACATATAAATGTATTAAGATTAGTCATAGGGTGATTAAACTAGCCGATCCCCGCAGACACAGACGAGTGGGTAATAGCATTTTATTGTGCAGAGCCCAGTAACAATAGAACCCACCGTCACAATGATGATGAGGAGGAGGAGGAGGAGGAGGAGGAGGAGGACATTTTTTTTTATTCGGGAGAAGGAAGGGGGGAGGGAAGAGGGAGGGGAAGGTGAGGAAAATTGTGGTGACTTTCTGAAAGAAAGCATAGTAGTTACATGGCGCTATGCAGGACGAAGAATAATAAGACGTAGTGCTTGCAGGGTAGGTTTAACATTTGGCGCTCACCTGCCTTGGACATGGGCGTCAGGATCTTCACAGTCCGTGCGATGACATGTATGTCTGCACAGACTAGGCCTCGGTTGATGATGATGATGATGATGATGATGATGATGATGATGATGATGATGATGATGATGATGATGATGATGATGATGATGATGATGATGATGATGATGATGGACGCTATTATTATTGTGTCTCCTTGCAGCGGCATGTTTAGGGCCGGACATGGTATTACAGAGCCTGTGACAAATGAAACACTCGTGTATTTGGCTTCGCTGTCATCAGCATTTGACACTGGGCTTAATGCTGCTTCTGCAAGGTACGGTAGCATTTTGGACCGATAAAGTTCGAACCTGATAGGAAAATACGCAATACTATAGAAGAACAAGCAGTTTCGTCTTCTTCTTGTTCTTCTTTCTTGCTTATTTATTTATTTATTTGATTTTTTTTTTTCTTTGGAAGATACCTCGTTACCGTTAGCAACAACAGTTTGTTGGTTTTTTAAAAAATGTTTTTGTCTTTTTTAATGAAATAAAGATTTGTTGACTTGACTTGACTTGACTGTTTTGTTTGTTTCTTTATTTGTCTGGTTGTCGTTGATGCCAGCTCTTGACTTTGTTCTACTGGTATTGTACATCATCATCATCATCATCATCATCATCATCATCATCATCATCATCATCATCATCATCAACAACTTGATGTTGTTGCTGTTGCTCTTCTTTTTTTCTTCTTGTTTTTCTTCTTCTTCTTTTATTCCACTGAGAGAGAAAAACAACTTTTTAGTAAAATCCATGCAAAGGATTGACAACAGCAGTGCTTTTAGCATAAATTATTTAATCACCATCATCCGTGTGACCACAGACTTGTATGGTTCATGTCACATGAAACTAAAGATAGAAATCTGACGAAACCTTCTCCTGACCAGAATGATGTAACCTAGAGATGCTACATACATGTAGTATGGCTACATATCCTTGTGATGTAGTGAAGCTGATGCAATACTTCGCTATGCTCTCCTTACGTCGTAGAACATGGAGCATGGAGGGCATGGCAGATGCGGAAAAGAGATGGAGTGGGGGATGTTATTAGAGAGAGAGAGAGAAAAAAAGAGAGAGAGGGAAGGAGAGAGAGAGAGGGAGGGAGAGAGAGAGAGAAGAAAGAGAAGAAGAAGAAGAAGACACCCGATACACATTGGTCGAAGGCTACTAGAAGCATGTTGTAGTAGTCGCCTCAACAGGCCATAAAGCATGCTCTCATGCTTCAGAGAACTGCTTCCTATAGGCTTCAAGCCCTAGGAGCATTGACCAATGAACTCATGAAAATAGAAAATGTAAGTTTCGTCTCCTCTAGGGGACGAATTAGGTCAAACTGTATTTGTGTCTAGGTCAACTGTCTTTTACGAACCGTTTGAGAATGTTTTTGAACCGTTTGTTGACGCTGGATAGTGTCCTCACTTGGTTTCATACAATTTAAGAATCCAACAAGGCAAATGGGTTCTTGAGACGGAAAGAGCGGAATGTTGTAGAGCAACATTCTGTATATATTTACAGTGAAATTGCGTTTTTTCCATCACTAAAGAGCTTTGAAGCGTATAGGAAGCAGCGCTCTGAAGCATGAGAGCATGCTTTATGGCTTGTTGAGGCGACTACTAAAGCATGCT
>CM072526.1:30615328-30722828 GCA_036898135.1 Oncomelania hupensis
GATTTTGTCTTCTTCTGGACGAATCCTACCTCGTCCCACTTGGTGACCTAGATATTCCAACTCTTCATATCCAAAGTAGCATTTGGACGGTTTCACATATACTGGGTTCTTGGTCGTACTTCGCAATTCACAAGTTTCGATATCTGTGTTTCCTGGTAAATCTTGCAATGCTCGACTATGTTTCCCTCTAATTTCCTCCATCTGTCGGGTTTGTGTTACATCCAAGTTATCAGAAATATGACTATCATTCGCACGTTCTGAAGATTTCAAAGGCATGGTAGGCACGGTTCCCATGGCTTCATTGTTCATGTAGCCTTCCATCTCGTCTTCTGTCATCACCACAGCCACACTTTCGCTGGTCTCCCTCTCTATGTAGCTCTTGAGCAAGTTGGCATGGTAAACTTTATCTTTGCCGTTCACATCAATTTTGTAGTCCCAATCGTTGATTTTCTTTATTACTGTGAATGGGCCCTTCCAAGTCAGTTGTAATTTGTTGTGCTTCTCTGGCAACAACAACAATACCTTCGATCCTTCGTTGATATGCTTAGCCTTTGCCTTCTTGTTGTAGTTCCTCTCGTAGCGACGGCTAGCTTTCATCACCTCCTGTCGATACTTCTTGGACACAACTATTTGAGTGCGCTTTGTCTCATTTTCTACGAATTCGCGTGCCAAAATGTCGTTCTTCCACTTGTACTTGTTTGTCTTACCTGTCACCTTCCTTGGACTCTGACCTTCCGCTTCCTTGCGGCACTTCTCTAGCGTTTCATCTTCTTTTTGCGCTTGCTTTAGCTGCTCTAGAGTCACCTCGGCGATTTTCGTTTCAAATATTTGTAATTCCTTGGGTAGCTTTTTTCCACTTCGCGTTTTCATCCCTGCACATCGTCCTGGTTCTACCTCTTTTCTTTCTGCTAGCGCTTCTCTTTTTGCGTCATCTATTGACTGGTTCTCTCTAAATTGCTTTTCTTCAATGGGTTGCGCCTCCTTCTCATTCTGCCTGCTATCTTCCTGCCTATTTCCCCTAGTTCCTTCTCCAACGCTTCTCACTGGATATACAGGCACTGTATTTATCTTGTTAAAGTTAAGAAACCTCGAATTCCCGATTAATACGGGTAATGCTGGCCTCGGCATAACCAGTACATCAGTTTCACCTTCGAAGAACGGTGTGTTCATTGAAACTCTGGCCACTGGTACTTGTTTGATGTCACCGGACGCAAAGCTAACCCACCTCATCTCTCCTGTGTACTTACCCTCTGTAATAAGTCCAGTATCCACACAACTGATAGTTGCGCCTGTATCTCGCAACGCTGCAACTTCTTTTCCCTCCACCTCTACATGACATAAGGGTTGATACCGTATTTCTCGGCATCGGCCACAAAGCGTCGCGCTGCATTTCTCCTCTTTTTTTCCCTCCCACTGTGCTAACCCTACTCTTAAAACATGATGATTCACCTCAGCGCAGAGTGACTTCGCTGGTGCACATGTACACACGCCAGACACCGCCGCCTCGCATGTCGTCTGCAAACATAGTGATCTTGTTTGACGTTTTGGACATGTAGCCACTTTGTGGGGACCTCCACAATTGAAGCATTCCAACTTGAAGGATACTCTATTCTTGACGGCTGATTCTTCCGTATTTGCGGGTGAACTATCTCTCGTATTTCCTGGCTTGGAGTTTTCTCGTCTTGGAGATAAACTATCTCTGTGTCGGAACCTGTCGTTTCCTTGACTCTTCTGAAGGCTCCGACTCTCATGCTTCTTGTTGCGACGGGAAATCTCAAACGTTTCTGCCGCCTCGGTTGCTTCATCTACTGTTGCTGGCCTCCGGTCTCGTACAAACGTAGATTGTTCTCCCGGCAAGGCATCCAAAAATATGTCTACAGCTAGCAACTCGACAACGTCTTCATATGTCTTGTCTTTTCCCGACAAATCAATCCACCGATGAATCCACTGCGTGATGCGATTCATGAGTTCTTTTGCTGTCTCGTCATATTTTTTCTTGGCGTTCTTCAACTTCTCTCGGTATTTTTCCGATGTCAATCTGAACTTCTTTAACAACTCTCGACGAATGGCTTGGAAATCCTCGAAGTCTACATGCTGCATATGCGTAATGGCTTGGGCCGCTTTCCCCTTCACAAGCGCGATCAAGTGCAATCCCCATTCAGTTCCAGGAATCTGTTCCGCTTGCATAACCTTCTCAAACTTCCATAAGTAAACTTCCAGATCGTCTCCATCTTCAAAAAACGGTAACTTTATCTTGAGTCTACGTCTATCTGCCCTGTTGTTGTTGTTCTGGTTTTGGTTTTGATTTCCTATCCCTAGACGAACTTGAGCTTCAAGTTCCAATTCCCGAAAACGCGCCTGGCGTTCTGCTTCTCGCTCTCGTTCTTGACGTTCAGCTTCTCGCTCTCGCTCTTGACGTTCAGCTTCTCGCTCTCGCTCTTCACGTTCAGCTTCTAACCATCTCCTTTTCTCATCAATAACATAGGTGGTCAAATCTTTTCGTGACAAATTCAACATTGTTCCCTCCTCTTTCCATCCTTGCATCAAAGCTTTCATGTCATTAACGCCCCCTGCTTCAGCTCGGTTGGCTTCGCCCATGGTCCCCCCTTGTTCATTCCTCCTATTTCTAGGCCTAGGCATGATGCATACAAATCCACCAAAAGTTTATATTATAGTTTATGCATCTATATCTAATTATCGCCAATACACTACACTAAACATAGAAACAAAGAATACAAATAATGATCAGACAGAACTGACGTGAATGGTTTTGCCGGAGTTATTCCAACAATCCTAATGTCGAACAAGCATCGACCTGAAAACTGGACTAAATGAATGAATAGAGTTGACGCTATCACGGAGTCGTACCTCTTTCAGAATACAATAGGATAACGCTATATCATATGTACTCCTACACAATCAATAAGTTATGAGTTCCTAATCTGTACTTGTATGTTATCTGTGCGCAACTAGTTTACACTAGTGTTACAACAATAGCAAGTTTACTTTTATTCACACTTTTCTGCTATCCTATGCACCAAGGGAAATCCCCTCTATGAAAAATACTTCCGTTTTTTTTTCTCCGCATGTTTTAGTGAGTTATTTCCAAATATTCAAGAATAATAACATGTGTCACTGGCCACCTGTATCGTACCCTCACATATTTTTTTTTTTTTTGCTGCAGTTTATTATCCCTTTCTATCGCCAGTGGCGCGCCTAAACCCTACCTACCTAACATTATTTGTGAATTTTTGAAAAATATTCGGAAAAACATAACGCCCAGATGCTGGCTCGAACCCACACCTGTCAGGCGCCATTGGTTTCTGGCTTGTGGACAAGGCAAGTTAGTCCCGCCTTAGCCCACTTGGCCACAACGCTAGCCTAACATAGTCAGTTACTTCGTGTTTTGTGAAGGTTGCGACGGCGAAGCTATGGAAAACTACAAGAGTTTTCAGGTCCTGTTTCACTTTCTGTCGATGATCGACGCACCTCCGAAGTCGCCACAAATACAGGCCTCTACGATTGTTTTTTTGCATTCTTTCACTGAGCATGTACTTCCTCCACCGTTTTTATACTTATCCCACTCGTTTTCTGGCTCTAACAATCGTCGTTTTCGGCAATTTGCCATATTTAAAAGTCACGCATCAAGCTTTGATGAAAGCAAAACAAGCCAAACCGGAACTTGGTTTCATATAACCTCGTTTTAATTTACAATGGCGATACCCACGAGTTTTTATGAGAGGTGCCGGAAAGTTTTGAATAGTGGTGATAATTTGTTGGAAGCGATCATCCATTACGGAGAGTGGTTCCGCCCAGATGTTACGACGCCCGCCAACCGCCCACGTATTATATAGTAAAAGGTTTGTTCTTCACGGGTGCGACAACAAAGCACAAAGGGACATAGTTTAGACTACTCTAAAATCTATGCAAGTAAGTGACCTTGACCTATAATGCTACCATTATATGCCGGCCTAGTATGCCTTACATCCTTTGTGCATGGATACAACTATCCATGATGATTCGACATCCCGGCTTGGCCCCCATAAATGTTGTCACACCACGCGAGAGAACACCTGGGTTGGATATTTTCTTGCTATTATATTCATTCATTCATTACCCAAAGGACATAACAACAAAACTTCATTTTCATGCATCCATGCCACATGCACAAACGAGTACACATATAAAACTTGTTCCATCTATATATCTCTTTTCATGGAGCACTTAATTGTCCTCAGTGTGATGAGAGTGTCATGAATTGGCTAGTTTTACCCTGCCCAGTGACTATTTAGCCTTGGGTAGTAATTGTAACATTAAGAGAGTTAGTATAGTACACAGCCAGCAAGTAAATTACAGCACACTGCGAGCCTGAGCCACACACACAGCGCAGTGACGTCAGCACTTGAGTTTTGAATCGGACCGTTGGAACCAATGGGAGAGCTTAGGCAAAGTGGTTGGAGCCAGTTTGACTGGGTCCAAACCACGCACAGTTTTGGTCAGTTGGGAGTAATACACCGAAGTGTTAACAGCTAGAAAGCTGGCAGAGAAATCTCTCCACACATAGACCAGGAAGCAGGACTTAGGAATCTTAGAATTCTATTAAGTCGCCAACGGGCCTGAACTTGTCAGACAGGTAAATGAACACCCTTCTCCCTTCTGTTTCATCGTGATATATTTATATTATTGTTGAAATTATGTTTGAAGAATTTGCTATGCATACATGTGAATTATTAATCCGAATTTGCGTGACCATGTGGAAACGCCGAACACGAGGCGAAACACGACCGGTTACGCCGCCATGTTGTATACCATACGGAACCACTGTTGTTTAACTTATATGTATGTTTGCAGACCAGTGGCTGTACCACTGAATGTTTATAATATTATTAATTCTGTATGTGTATAGTTAGACACGATTGATATTTATGTATGTATAGGAATTTAGGTTGAGATTCCAGTGGAACCCGGAAGTAGCAGAATGTTCGTCGCTTATGTATAGAGATGTGGAGCTATCACTGAGGGCTACTTGGCTTTCAGTGAGACGCTCTGCACAAACCGATTATTCAGGGTTGTGCAGAATTTCGTCTCTTATATTACAGACGAGCAGGCGAGCTATCCCGAGCTATCCCGTGCGCACAACTCCACAGAAACGACGAGTTGTCTGCGTAACCTCTACCGCACAGGTCGGAGAGAGTTACCCTGGATCACACCCTACAAGATCCCACAGCGTGGCAAGGGAACCCAACTACACAACTACACAGGTGCACCTGAAGCTACCTCACAGAAGGACTTCGCACGCACCATCTATCAGTTAAGTGTAACAACATAGGTGCACTTAAACTGATCGGAAACAGGACCACAGTAGTCCAACTCTTCAGAAACTGTAAAACGGACCACAGTAGTCCAAATCTACATGAGATATACTAGCAAGTGCCCAATGAAGATAGAACAGCTGCATAGACTATCAGCGATCGAACTATTAGCATTGAAAGAGACTTTTTAAGTTAGATTAGTACTTAGAGAATCTTGTATAGAGTAGAAGAAATAAATGTGTGATTTTAACTGTTATCAAGTGGCTGGTCTACATATGATTCATAGCCGTGTGAAAGCTAGTGTGACAGTAATCTCTTACCATTTTTCTATCTATTTCTGTACCCCAACCTTAACACAGAACGAGCTAAACAAATAAATTTATTAAAGTAATTCATGGGGTGACTTACTAGCAGTTCCCACCGAATAAACGTGAGGGTCCATAATTCCATTGTGCAGAGCCCATAAACCCCACGTGACACTTTAATTGGCGAGCCTAGCTAGGATCTGTGTATAATAGGAATTGGGTATAACCGGACCTAAGTACAATAAAATTAGATAACAGCAGTAGTAGAATAACTTAGAATAGTGTAAGGGTATAACACTGATCAGTTGTGGTGCACTATTCTTTAGTTAAAAACTTTTTTGCTTCAATTATTTTTGTGCCTGTATGTTGCATTGTTCTTTTGCAGGTTTTGCTTAAGTAACTGTTGTATGCCATTTGACTCTTGTTTTATTCTATTATTGATTACGAATTTGATTGTCTTTGCATTGTTGTTATTGAATTGCAATATTGCTAGTGTTTTGGTATTCCACGTGATTCAGAGGTTGTTCATAGACACGTTTGGCAATGTCGGACCCAGTGGCCTTGAGATTGCGCTTCAAGGAATTAGGGGAAGCTTTACACTTAGCAGGGGGAGACCTAATTGCGTATATCAATGCAGAGGTAGAGAAACAGGAGGCTAAGGCAGAGAGAGCAGCAGAGAGAGAGGCGAAGAAACTCGAAGCGGCAGAGAGAGCTGCAGAGAGAGAACAGAAAAAAGCAGAACTAGAAGCAGAGCAAAAGAAATTAGAACTAGAAGCAGAGCAGAAGAAACTAGCATTAGCAGCAGAGAGAGATGCAGAAGTTAGGAGATGGGAGTATGAGCGGGCAGAAAAAGAAAAAGAGAGGGCAGAAAAGGAAAAAGAAAGACAGCATGAGTTAGAGCTAAGAAGATTGGGATCAGGAGCTTCAAGTTCTTCCTCAACCCCTTCCCACTCAGATCAGCTAGAGGTAGCATCCAACCCTGTACAAGGAATGTCATTTCCACTGGGAACATTCAATGAGAGAGAAGAAGGTCTAGATCTCTATCTGACTAGGTTTGAGCGTCTAGCAACAGAGTATAAACTAGATCCCACTCATTGGTCTTTTAAGCTTAGTCAAGGGCTTAGAGGAAAGGCTTATGACATCTACAGTAAGCTACCGACTGACAGAGTGACTGACTATCACAAGGTAAAAGAGGCACTCCTAACGGGATTCGAACTGACAGGAGAATGCTACCGGCAAAAGTTCCGCACCAATCGGAGAGTGAAAGGAGAGAGCTATGCGCAGTTCGCGGATCGGTTGTCCACAACGCTGGATAAGTGGATTAGCCAGTCAGCCACGGCTAAGACGTATGATGGACTGACAGAACTGTTAGTATGGGAACAGCTACGGGAAACCATGACCCCCGAGCTGAGGACATTCTCAGTAGAACAGGGCGCGGAAAGACTGGAAGATCTGGTCAAGGTCGCAGATAGGTACGTGGCCGCACACGGAGAAGCCAAGAGCTTCAGGCGAGACCTAAAGCCTAACGGGAAAGAGGCACAGAAACGAAGCCCTAACCGGGAAGAGCGCACCGCGAATAAGCCGAATAACCCCAGACCTGGGCAGAATAAAGGACCCAACACGGAATTCGGGAAAAGAGGTCCCACAGAACAGAGACGGTATTGTTCGTTCTGCAACAGAAACAATCACTCCACCGCAGAATGTTTCAAGTTGGCCGCACAACGTAGGGAAGAGCGCGAAAGCCGGCCAGCGCACAGAGTTCTAACTCAAAGTAGCGGTAACAAGCCACACACGATCGGAGATCACCCATCGGTGACAGACACGGTCAAGGTCAACGGAAAAGAAGCGAACTGTCTGTATGACACAGGTCTATCATACGACGCGATAGTTAGCGAATCTCTTGTATCGCGCGCGGACTTGACAGACAAGACAGTCGACTTACAAGGAGCAGACTTGACGAAACCGACGACTACTTGCCCAATAGCTTGGATCGAAGTAGAGAGTAGGTACGTCACAGGACGAATCCAAGCAGCTGTTTTACAGAAACCCCTGTATGATCTAGTGCTAGGTTGTAGGTATGTGTTCTTAGGCACGCCCCCTAAAACTGTAGAGATAGCTGCAGTGCAAACCAGGGCCCAAGCTAAAACCCAACCACCCCAGCCCGAGTTCGCTCCGAATCCAGGACTCGAAGAGATCAAAACAGCACAGAAAGAAGACACCTCGATAGCGAAGTGCTTCCAGAAGCTACCCAAGGCGCACACACCCCCGCACAAGGGAGACTTCTACATGGAAGAGGGAGTTCTACATCGACAAAGGGATGGAGATCACACCCAACTAGTACTGCCAGCCACCCTTCGAGCCCAAGTACTAGAACTAGGCCACAGCATGCCACTCAGCGGACACATGGGAATTGGAGCCACAGTGCAGAGAATCAGCGCACACTACTATTGGCCAGGAATCACGGAGGATGTCAAGCGCTACGTGAAATCTTGCCACCAATGTCAACGATATTCCCCGCGACATCACACCGTACCAGTTACCTTAGGACCATCGGTAGTAGTCGGCGTGCCATTCCAGCAAGTCTCAGTAGACATAGTAGGACCACTGCCCATGACCAAGAAGCGGAACAGATTTCTACTCACACTCGTCGACGCATGTACGATGTGGTGCGAAGCAGTCCCGTTGCCAGCGATCGACACCAAGAAGATTGCAGATGCACTCATCGCCATCTTTACCAGGTTCGGATTCCCGGACAGCATTAGAACGGACAACGGATCTCAGTTCACCGGCCGCCTGATGCAAGACGTGTTCGAGTTGATACAAGTTCATCACATTCGCACACCACCATACCACCCAGCCAGCAACGGACAAGTAGAAAGACTGAATGGAACCCTTCTCACCATACTCAGGAAAGTCGCCGACGACAACCCAGAAGCGTGGGACACCTACGTGAATGCGGCACTGTTCGCATACCGAGAAACGCCCCATGCAGCCACAGGCTACACCCCGTCAACATTGCTATTCGGCAGACCTCTAGCCGGACCGCTAGAAGCCCTACGCAGAAGTTGGACGGAAGCCAAGATAGACGACACACCAAGAGGTGCCACCAAGTACGTCGCAGACCTGCAGGAAACCCTCAAAGCAACGTGGAAGAAAGCTGGTGAAGCACTGAAGAAGGCAAGAGCCCGTCAGGCGAAGTACTACAACCGCCACGCGAAGGACAGAGAACTGCAAGTCGGCGATCAAGTGCTACTCTTACTTCCAAGTGGAACCAACAAGCTGGACATCGCCTGGAGAGGACCGTACCGGGTGACTGCCAAGAAATCCAAGACAGTCTACCAAGTAGAGGTGAACGGGAGAGCCCGATACCACCACATCAATCTCCTCAAGAAGTATACGGACAGACCAGCGACCCCCAGCACTCACAACTTGTTAGCCATCGCCATCGCGGAAGAAGGAGAAAGCATGGAGACCAATGCAGTAGAGTATCCCCTGCACTCCAAAGAAACCTACAAAGACGTGATACTCAACGGAGACCTAGCCGCTAAACAGCAACAGCAAGTACTACAGGTCATTCGACAACATCAGACTGTGCTAACAGACCGACCAGGGAGGACAGACCTCGTCGAAGTAACCTTAACGGTGACCGACCCAACACCCGTCCGCCAGAAGCTCTACCCGATGCCACTGTCTCAGCAGCGAGCCATCAAGGAAGAGATAGACACCTTACTGGCAGCCGGAATCATCTCAGAGTCTACTTCACCCTACAGCGCAGGCACGGTATTGTTGCGAAAACCCAACGGAGAGCATCGACTGTGCATCGACTTCAGACTCCTGAATGCGGTAACGCAGTTCCAGCCAGAGCCACTCCCGGACCAGACAGACCTATTTGCCAAGCTACAGCGAGCGAAGTACTTCTCACGCATCGACCTCAGCAAAGGATACTATCAGATACCAGTACAACCACAAGTCCGAAAGTACCTAGCTTTCAGCACTATGGAAGGACACTTCGAATTCAACGTGCTTCCATTCGGACTCCACAACGCACCCAGCATCTTCAGCGCCATGATGCGAAAACTCCTGGCACCCCTGAGCAGCGAGCACCTACATTCGTTTATGGACGACATCCTCATCGCAACACCTACGTGGGAGGAACATGTCACGCTCCTACAACAACTACTCGCCCGCCTCAGAGACACGGGATTGACGGCAAGACCCACCAAATGTCAGATCGGATTCACCGAGCTAGAATTTCTGGGACACACCATCAGTCAAGGAAGCCTGCGACCGGTAGAAAAGACAGTGAAACGCCTACTCGACGCTCCTAGGCCCAAGACCAAAAAGGAAGTACAGTCGTTTCTAGGACTCTGCGGCTTCTACCAGAAGTTCATCCCCAACTACAACAGCATCGCCGTACCTCTGACAAATGGAACCCGGAAAATCGCCCCGGACAAAGTAGTTTGGACAGCGGAATGTGAGACAGCATTCCAAACACTCAAGGACAGAATGACATCGGCGCCAGTACTCCACCTACCCGATTTGACTCAGCCATTCGTTCTTCGCACCGACGCAAGCGACTTAGGCCTCGGAGCAGTACTGCTACAGCGCGACCCCAAGAATGCGGAGACGCTATTCCCTGTCGCCTACGCCAGCAGAAAATTGAGACCCGCCGAGACCCACTACGCCACGTCGGAGAAGGAATGTCTTGGACTAGTCTGGGCCATACAGAAATTCCAACTCTACCTGTATGGGACCCACTTCACAGTTCAGGTGGACCATCAACCACTATCGTTCCTGGCAGCCTCCAAGTCTTTGAACTCTCGCCTGATGCGATGGGCACTCACCCTTCAGGCATACTCATTCCAAATCGAGTACATCCCCGGCAAGGAAAACCACGGAGCCGACTACCTCAGTCGCCATCTCGTGGAGGACACAGCAGCTGTCGCCCACCCAACACAACTAAGGGCCACCGCACCAGAATTCGTCCCCGCCCAGTAAAACCCTGTCACTAGTGTCCATAGCTACCTGGCACAGCATTGCAGCTCAGGTAGAGCAACTTACTTAGTTTGTAAATAGGACCCTAGGATAGTGCAGTGTTAAACTAGGCCCTGTAGTAGAAAAAGGTCGAATCCAGTAGTCATCGCCTTTTTTCAGTTGAGGGAGCCTGTCATGAATTGGCTAGTTTTACCCTGCCCAGTGACTATTTAGCCTTGGGTAGTAATTGTAACATTAAGAGAGTTAGTATAGTACACAGCCAGCAAGTAAATTACAGCACACTGCGAGCCTGAGCCACACACACAGCGCAGTGACGTCAGCACTTGAGTTTTGAATCGGACCGTTGGAACCAATGGGAGAGCTTAGGCAAAGTGGTTGGAGCCAGTTTGACTGGGTCCAAACCACGCACAGTTTTGGTCAGTTGGGAGTAATACACCGAAGTGTTAACAGCTAGAAAGCTGGCAGAGAAATCTCTCCACACATAGACCAGGAAGCAGGACTTAGGAATCTTAGAATTCTATTAAGTCGCCAACGGGCCTGAACTTGTCAGACAGGTAAATGAACACCCTTCTGTTTCATCGTGATATATTTATATTATTGTTGAAATTATGTTTGAAGAATTTGCTATGCATACATGTGAATTATTAATCCGAATTTGCGTGACCATGTGGAAACGCCGAACACGAGGCGAAACACGACCGGTTACGCCGCCATGTTGTATACCATACGGAACCACTGTTGTTTAACTTATATGTATGTTTGCAGACCAGTGGCTGTACCACTGAATGTTTATAATATTATTAATTCTGTATGTGTATAGTTAGACACGATTGATATTTATGTATGTATAGGAATTTAGGTTGAGATTCCAGTGGAACCCGGAAGTAGCAGAATGTTCGTCGCTTATGTATAGAGATGTGGAGCTATCACTGAGGGCTACTTGGCTTTCAGTGAGACGCTCTGCACAAACCGATTATTCAGGGTTGTGCAGAATTTCGTCTCTTATATTACAGACGAGCAGGCGAGCTATCCCGAGCTATCCCGTGCGCACAACTCCACAGAAACGACGAGTTGTCTGCGTAACCTCTACCGCACAGGTCGGAGAGAGTTACCCTGGATCACACCCTACAAGACCCCACAGCGTGGCAAGGGAACCCAACTACACAACTACACAGGTGCACCTGAAGCTACCTCACAGAAGGACTTCGCACGCACCATCTATCAGTTAAGTGTAACAACATAGGTGCACTTAAACTGATCGGAAACAGGACCACAGTAGTCCAACTCTTCAGAAACTGTAAAACGGACCACAGTAGTCCAAATCTACATGAGATATACTAGCAAGTGCCCAATGAAGATAGAACAGCTGCATAGACTATCAGCGATCGAACTATTAGCATTGAAAGAGACTTTTTAAGTTAGATTAGTACTTAGAGAATCTTGTATAGAGTAGAAGAAATAAATGTGTGATTTTAACTGTTATCAAGTGGCTGGTCTACATATGATTCATAGCCGTGTGAAAGCTAGTGTGACAGTAATCTCTTACCATTTTTCTATCTATTTCTGTACCCCAACCTTAACACAGAACGAGCTAAACAAATAAATTTATTAAAGTAATTCATGGGGTGACTTACTAGCAGTTCCCACCGAATAAACGTGAGGGTCCATAATTCCATTGTGCAGAGCCCATAAACCCCACGTGACAGAGAGAGTACCCTTGACCGTTCATGATACCAAAGAAAACTCCTTTACGTGAATGTCTTGTTGTCGCCCTCTCATCACATAACGTCAAAATAAAGTCAAAGTTATTATTTTAGGATGCAAGGTCGGCTCCAGATCCTCGACAACAGTTTCACCTCAATCACACACGTTGATGCAAATGTTCCATTCCGATCTGTTCCCATTGGATAATAGACCCTGGATACTGGATCCCACACTGGATGCTGTATCCCACACTATATTGGATCCCACACTCGATCCTGGATCCCACACTCGATTCTGAGTCCCACACTGGATACTGGATCCCACACTGAATTCTGAGTCCCACACCGGATACTGGACCCCACACTGGATTTTAAATCCCCCACTGGATTCTGAATGCGCACAAGTTGCGCGTGAATATAACGGTTCGATTCTGTTTGTGCCAAGTATGGTCACAGGAAGAGTCACTCCTTGTTTTTTACAATCGACCCACACGGCCAACAACTGAAACCAAAAATGGCATCGTCTCGCCACACACGTCAATTGTCCCCCCGACAATACGTCACAACACACACAGCACGTCATTTCCACTTACGTCATGCATGTACATGAAAACAAGACGTTCTTTCCCTACAAACAAGCTTCCAGACAGAATTTGCAAACTAATGTGACAATCATCATCATCATCATCATCATCATCATCATCATCATCATCATCATCATCATCATCATCATCATCATGTATTTAGCGGAAGGCACACGAAAACTCATTGTGCATAAACGTTCATTCACATTTTACACAAAGTTAACATGTATACTTAAAGGTACATCTACAGACAACAAAACACAAAGATTATTAAAGAATCACCCTTGCAGAACAGACTCCCTATAGAATGAAAAAGTGTTGGGGATGGGGGAAGGGGATGCAAATAAGTTAATCAGAAACTAAAAAGGTATGTTTTCAGTTCTGCTTTAAATGTATGAATATTTTCCAAGTTCCTCAGACCGGCAAGAAGTGCGTTCCAGAAAGATGGCGCAATGAAACTGAAACCACGTCCGCCAACAGGCCTTCTCTTTCAAAGAAAGAGGACTCGTCTAGTCTCTGCTACGCTTATGCACTTGTATTATCCTTATCAGTGTAATTTCCACTTTTCCCTTGATGACACCAAAACTAGTTTAAACCGTACTGACACAGGGACCTTGCAAAGCCAATTTATCTATGCCACCCTCAAACTAACACGGAAATACATAATGAACGGTCATCCTCCTCTCCTTGTTTACAATTTCACCCCTTCAGTCGTCCCCATCACATATTTGAACAATCCATATTGAAGGTCTTTCAATGGCTATGACAGGGACTTAATCAGTAATGAACAACGACGCCTTCAGCCTTGTAGAAGATTGTTACAAGGAAATAAAACGTTCGTTTATTTGCGTGCAGCGTACACTCATCAGCGTTGGAGAGGCTGCCCGCCGTGATGCTATGATGTATATCTATACGCGTAATTCAGTCCAAACCTAACAATAACACACGGTCTGTGGTCCTGAAATGACGATGGCACATACACCCGTGTATCTAGTCGTAGTCACATACTCCGCCGATACGGGCGGCTGTGGGCGATGGCGATGCGAGACAAAAGCAAAAGAGGAGTTCCTCCATCAATATATAGCTCAGTGCACCCCTACTTGTCAATAGAGAGTTTATTTCTGCGCTGCCCCAGTTTTGACTCGCCTGACAAGCAAGGCGAATAGGCTTACGTTGCATTAACATGTATGCACTTTTTTCAATAGGTCTCCGCTTAGAGCTGTTTGACACTGATCAACTAACAAGCATTGACATATTTTGAATGGGTATGAAATAAATGGACAACGCCGTGGAAGAAGAACGTTGAAGAGTAATAGACCGCTCTCCTATTTGAGGGACAGCTTTACCCGAGTCAACAATGAAGTAGGTGTTCATTGTGGAACTAACCTCGCAATAATGAACTATGACAGGTGTAATTTATCCATAATGGGTGAAATAGTTCTACATGCACTTTTTTTTAAAAATTTGTGTGGTTATATTGAAAAGCTTGCGGTGATCTTGTTTGTGATCAAGCGTGTTTACATCCCGTTTTCTTCTAACCCAAAAAAAATCGAACGCACGGGTGTGCCCGAAAACAAAATCAAAGCAAACTGCTGCACACGAGACCAAAACAAACTGCTAACATCCAAGGAAAAAGAAGTATGTTTGTCCATGAGTGATAAAACAGGCTCTCTCTCTCCCTCTCTCTCTCCCTCTCTCTCTCCCTCTCTCTCTCCCTCTCTCTCTCTCTCTCTCTCTCTCTCTCTACTGTATATATATATATATATATATATATATATATATATATATATATATATATGTATATATATATATATATATATATATATATATATATATATATATATATATATATATATATATATATATATATATATATATATATATATATATATATGTGTGTGTGTGTGTGTAGGCTATACTCTGATGTGTCGAACCCCCGTTTACAAAAAACAAAATAGAATACAAACTACAAACATCATTATAAAATATCAACAAAACGCATACATATAAAATGCTTATATTGCTAAATAATAATATCATAGGAAGCCCTAGTGACCATTTGGCAGAAAGCGTCCAATATTCCCAAGCTGACCCAACAGACCTCATACACATATTAGGAGTTTTGGAAGAGATTTCAAGAAAAAAAGGTAGGTTATTGCTCTTACGAAGACGATAGTATCGTACAGCGAGCGTTGTGGCCAAGTGGGCTAAGGCCGGACTAACTTGTCTTGTCCACAGGCCAGAAACCAATGGCGCCTGACAGGTGTGGGTTCGATCTAGCATCTGGGCGTTGTTTCTCCGATATTATTTACTTTCGACTCGGGCAACGTCTCGGGGGTTTTCTCCGGGTACTCCAGCAAAATTTCAATATCACAACTAATGTTAGCCACAGGCTGCGACTACGCTTTTACCAGGGGAGGCGGCCCAGAATTTCCCTAAGAAAAAGGGACAATAAAGTAAATTTTAAAAAAAAGAACAGTAGGAATGAGAAAGAACAAAGGAGAAAGACAGTGACAGTGGGAAAATTTAAATCACAAAATTTCCAGAAAGTGGGGAAACTATACAGAATACCCACCACCACACAACCTCCCAACACAAACACACACATACACACACACCACACACAGGATGGGCGTACTCAGAAACAAACACTTAATCACAAGCACATACACAATTTAACAAACATGTACATTCATTATCGAACTCATGCACAAACAACCCAGACACCCGCACAAAACACACACACACCCACACACACACTCACAATCACACACACACACACACACACACACAAACACACATCCTGTCGTATGTTTAACACTAAATACACAATGAGGTGATGGATGATCAGTAGCAATGCATGTGTAGTGTTAGCTCATGTAGTGTTAGCTCAGGCAGTTGAATTTACTTGTTGCGTGTCGATCTTAGTAAAGTTGTTCCATATTATATATAGTCAAATCGTGAGAGAGTGCATTACATCGTCGTTGTTGTTGTTGTTGCATCAATTTTTATTCATCAGATTAACATAAGTTGTACTGATAAATATACATAATATTACATCGTCATGAAAAAGTAGTAATGGTTGGTTAGTAATGGTTGGTTGGTTGCTTTGTTAACGTCTTCTTCATCGAAATGATAAGAAGCACACTCGCACGCACTCATATACGTACACGCACGCATGCACACACACCATTAAATGTAAAAGAATTAGATATTTAAAATAAATATTTAAATCGCCCTATTGGACAATCAGTTAAACCTTTTGCTAACCTAACGCTCACATCAAAACTTATGTTATCAATAGAACTCTGGCAAAAAAGGACGAATGTGACTGCATTCAAATAATATATACTTGAAAGTTACAGTTTCATTACATATGCAGTTCACATTTTTACAATATTTTGTTTTCATTGAGTTTAGTATTATTCTATGTGTCATGCTTAAAATTGATCTGGTGATTCCACAAGGTTTATCATAACTCTGATTAAATTTAATCGTTTTCACAAATTTATTTATAATTTATTTTCCATCGAGGTTTGAATTTCTTTAGAAAATAACGGTATCGTTATTGCCTGTGAGTTAATATTTGAAGCACCATGTTTTGCAACACGATCAGCTCAATCATTATAAAGAAATCGACAAAGTGATGGAATCCAGCAAGAGTTCACCTGGGTACCAATAATAATTATCAAAGCATGAATACTATTTTTATTTTCTAAAATAATATCTTTTTTTTCACCAAGGCAATTTGAATTCAATGCCTGTATAAAGTAGACATAGAATCGACACATTACTATACTAAATATGCTCATAGAAAAATTTGAGGTTTTATAAAGGGCATTAATATCGCAATTAATTTAGCAGTGAAAATGGAATATCCTTTACCTAAATAATATGATTCTGATATATTAAAATCCGGTATTACAAAAGCTGATCCTGCTTCACCAGTTCCAAAAACAGAATTATCTGTATAGATTTGTAAATGTCCATAATACTTTTCCCATACATGTGATGTTGTGCTTCAATAATACTTTTCCCATACATGTGATGTTGTGCTTCAACTGTCGTGAAATGTATGTTATGTTTCTTATTTACATTACAATAATGAATATCATAATTTGCCTTTTCAATTTCCCACATAAGTACTGTGAAATAATATCTTTTTGTAAATTTTCAATATGCATTGAATCTACTTGAATAAGATCTTTCCAAAAGGTACCAATTGTTTGGAAAGAATGTACTTTTGGGGCCTGTTTGTGAAAAGCTATATCAGATCGGATGAACAGCTCTTCGTCAGTATTTTTGTGAACAACGATGCAATGTATTTGGCACATGATAACTTTCGCCATTCATCAAAAGGAATAACACCTGCAAGTTTATATGCCTCTATTGTTTTTGTATGAATTGAGACCCCTAGCTTGACGAATACTAATTCCCCACTTTTCCCTTTATATTTTTATCATCTAAAAAAAAGTGCCAATATAATTATATATACGGCCCGATAAACCAATTGATTTTAGTTTGTATACTAATCGAGAATGCCGGTGTTACACTCGTTTGGTGTTTTTCTATCAGTAGTTGATTCAGCCCAAATGCTGAAAATACTGATAAGTGTAACTCGAATTCGTTAATCCACTCAACCTGTTCACTCATCAACAAGGCACGGAGTCGTCGTATGAAGTTTCCCAACTTTATTCAGCGTACATCAACAACTGCATACAATTGCTCAATCACTTTTCACTTTCTTAACTTTTTTTTTCTTTTTAACTCTACACAGTGCATCACTTATTTTCTAGACTCCAGATAACGTCAGAATATTCCCGAGTGACGCATTACAACCAATAAAAATAAACTTCGTCATCACTGTTTTACGTCATACATCTTTCCTTAGTGTCCAAGAATTTTCTCAGCTATCTACATTTATCGCGAAGCTTCGATCGATACTAAACAAGCAACTCCAGAGAATTCTCCAACAATATCGACCAACGAAAATTATCAACATTATACCAAGCTTCTTCTAACAACAACGCAAAATTAAATCAAAGGTAAATACATTCTGTTATTGAATGCTTTGCAAAACAAAACGATCGGATCTATCGTGCGCGTACCATCATGCGCGTTTCAACGTAACAGCCGGACTCTGTCAAACGCCGAGTAGGTCTTCGTGGCTTCTCCCACACGATCCTGTGAACGTGACGGCCGAGGTTGCCAGCTCTGATACTGGAGCCCCGCTTGGTTGGATGCATGAAGAGGTTGTTTGTCGTTGTTGACAAAGGTAACTTGCTGTTCTTCCATCAACTCCGCAAAGACCACAGCATTAAAAAGATCTTTCTTTTGTTGTAGTTTTGGATCTTACACTGCCGGGAGCTTGCTGATGACAATCTTTGATGTTGGACATATGGACGAAATGTTTTTCATCGATTTTACAAATCGTTTACTGGCAGATCTTGGGTCCTAAGTTGTTAATGCCACAATGAACACGACAGCTTGAGAGGGGACTTTCTTCTGAGCTGATTTGAGGGCTGGTTCCAAGTCGCTAATAGTGTAAGCTTTACACTTCACTGCCTCAAAACCATATGATTGTCCCAGCCTTTTCTCTTGCACACCACTCTGCACGGAATCGTGAAAAATGACAATAGGCCTATCACTTCTTTTCCATTCTTTCAACGTCACCGGAAGTATCGTCACGGGATGATGTCGCCAATGTTTATACGTCACGTTTTTTAACTTGGCCTAGCAGATTTACCTTTCTTTTGTCGCCTGAAGTTACAGGTCTAGCTTTCGGCATCGATATTGCATTCTGACGAGTGCTGTTTCAGATTGTAAATTGAAAACCGTTGCCGGCGACTTCAGCGCTTGAGCACAAGACGAGCAGTTCTCGTTGCCAAGGTACCACTCGTGTCGTCTGCTTCGAAACGGCAATCATATAATTCATGTAACCAAGTGACGTAGCCTTGGTTAATAAAAATGTTTGATCTTTCACTTAGGCTATTCGACGAGACACTCTACATATAAAAGCTAACGTGTTAGATATTGGGATAGAGGATATTTGTGGTGCCAAGTTTGGTGGGGATGGGAGAGAACGAACGAACGAACGAAAAACGATGCTTAACGTCCTATTGCATGAGCGTTAAGGACAATAAAATTGGGCTAAAAAGCCCTCATCATACATATTTACCAGACCATTTGGTCTGGCTCTGTATCCTGTAAACGAACGAACGAAAAACGATGCTTAACGTCCGGATGGGAGAGAGGTGAGGGTGCGGAGATCAGAGCGTCCAGAGTTTCCTGGATCTTGTTAGTAGGTGATAACAGATTAATTAATAATACTGTGTGCTAGCAGGCAGAGGGGACATTGCACGCAGCCAGTCCGAAAAGATTAAGCCAGTTAGAAGGTTAACAGCTACAACAGATGATAACAAGTACCTGGTAATTTGCAGGGTGTCTGCTGGCACTGCAGGATATGGGAGGTTTATGTTATTATAAATGTAATTTGACAGTTTGATAGTCCATACCAACAATGGTGTTTCTATGTTTGCATTTAGACTTTAATTTTGTGTATCTGTTGCATAAACTTGAATATAGCAAGATACTAATGATGAATGAAGAGGTATGTTCAGCTATTAAGTTTATAGAATCTTTTAACCAGTAGTTGATATCCTTTCTTTAAGAATGTACATTTTAATATGCGCTTGAAGTGTTGTTTTGATTGGTTTGGCATATTGTCTAATGTAATCATTTTGCATGATATGATTATGTGTGGAAACAACCTTTTATTATAGTGAATTTGATTTGATTCGTATTCTGTATTCTCTCTGTAACTCTATAATGTATCTCTTTGAGAGAATGGGTTTCTGTCCATGGTTTGATCTTGGATGGGTGTCCCCAGTCTGTCAGAGCAAATACCGAATGATTGACGAGCTAAGATATCAGTGGGAAGGTTTTGTTTTAACTTTCTGTCAATGGGGGTCGTATTGCCAGATTCAGTACCGTTATCAGTCCAGGTGTACGTGTACATGAGGTCAGCGGGCAGGGTCAAATGTGGAGCATAGAATTATATCTCCCGGTTAATATCCAGACCTCCTTGAAAGAGGATGTCAACACGTCCATGCAGATAGCAATGCTTATCGTTTGTTTAAGCGCCTGACAGAAGGGGTCCATTGTTTAGTAGAGATCTAAGTTATGGCTCTAGTTTAGAGGAGGAGCTTAAAGGGACGCTAGAAGATAGAGATTCCATCACGGATGGGTCTCAAGGTTTGATCGACAATAAGGAGGAGGAACAGTACGAGTTTTTATAATGGAGCTGCCCCTGGGATGAGGAGAATAAGAACGAGTGCAGGACAGGTATTTGGGATAGTTAGAAAAGAGAGTTAGAGACAGAAAGAGATAAAAGAGAGACGAGACTAGGACGGTCCCGAGAGAAGACGGGTAGTTTAGTTAGTGTTAGTTAGAATGGGGAAATAGACTGTAGGGAAGTAGGAACAATGTCGTAGTCAGACTATAGAGAGTTTGTGAACTGTAGAAGAGTGAAATATAGACTTGTGGACACTGTCAATGCAAGTAGTCAAGAGTGTTTTCTGTGTTTGTGTTTAGTAAAGTTGCTACAACGCACACCTTCCAGCCTGCGTGTTTTATTTATGTTTGTGAATATATTTGTAAATTATGTGTTGTGACTCTGGACAATGGTCAAAGAAAGGTATAAGCCTATTAAGCCACCATTAACACCTACCACCATCACAGGACACGACCACCCCATCACATTCTTTTTTTTTGTCTTGATCTCGAATGAGAGTTTCCAGCATGGAGATTCGCAAACAAAGGGATGTTACTAGTTCTTTCATCTCATAAATTGCACTTACTGCGGTAACAGCTGGCTTAGTGGTTCTGCAAGTGGTGATGGTGATCGCATCCCTTAGTCCAGAGTCCGTGCAAGTGTCAACGACCGTCTACCCCTGTGATAAACCTGGCGCCACTACCTCGTACGCAATGCATAAACCATAAGACGTAAATGGCCAGTCAGACTTACCTATTAAATCATGCAATTTGCTCCATGCGATTTAATCTCGGGACTGATCGCACGAAGCAACCGGTCACACGCTAAATTAATTCCATACAACAGAGGCGGAAGTTGGTTTTTGCTGCGGCTCGCTTATAGGTCCCTTTCCTTGTTCCTGTGGTGCTTTCCCTTGTTGCTACGTAGGCCACCTGTTGTAAAAGCTATGGCCAACAGTTCTATTTCAAGCAGTTCGGAGAGTGAGATATAAGATTGTTTGCCATATTTAGCAGTTTTAATAGCAGATGAGGAAACTTCTGTCGATGAAGGGTACGGCCATGGGTCTGGAGGAGGGAGACACTCGGAGCTTATATGCGGCCATTTTCTGCAGTCGCAATGGCAAGATGCCACAGCACTTTCTGATTGGTCAGGACTTATGATTTCATCGCAGGAACTAGAACATGTTCTAGCCTCTGAATCTACGATGGATTCGCTTGAGATTTTATTGTAAGCTTGTTGTACAACTTGTTGCCGCGTGTGACCGGGTAAATCTTATAAGAATCGGTAGGTCTGACCGGGGCTTAAGCCAAGTGAGGCCACTAAACTCATAAGGTGTAATCACCCGTCAAAATTCTGGTCAATGAAAAATCTCATAACCCAATGGATAAGGCAAAAAAAAAGTCTGTTAACGGTATCCCGACCGACCCTAATTTTTGGACACGACCCTAAAGATTTTTGGGATCGTGTGGGAAAAAAATTTTTGAAAAAAGCCAAAAAGGTCGCATCCAAGGTGGATAAAGGTTAATTTTTGTTTATTTTTTTTAATGATGCCGACCTGCTGACCCAATTTTATTCCCTATGTTACCGTAAACCCACCTTTTTTTTTTTTGCCCCTAAGCCATCAAATGTAAGCCAAATATGGCCACTACTTTACTGTCTACTGATCGTCAAGCGCAAAACATCGAAAGGTAAACATGCGGCAGATGGCTTGATAAAATTGCGAATTCAAACCTGTGAATGCTGGCGGATTCATATTATAACCCGAGTCATGCTCTTATATTATTGCTGTAGATCAACAGTAGGTGAGTAGGTCAGAATTTCATCATCATCATCATCATCATCATCATCATCATCATCATCATCATCATACATTGCAGTGTTTTATATTAATAGGCCTAGATACCTCGGGAGGCAGTGAGGTGATCGAGATGCTGTTTTATTTACAAACACGGATGTTCTATATATATATGAATGCGGTTGCATTACATTACATGGTTATTGCTTTAGGTCCAGCGGATTCTTCCGAGCCAAATCTGGACCAGAGAGGCGTTATTTTAAAATATTATAAAATGGATCAAATCTTAAAAAACAAACCCGTTACTCTTTGTTACGTTGAAATGCGAACGATAATATGTCTAAAACGCGCATGATAGATCTAATCGTTTCGCTTTGCAAAGTATTCAATAATAGAGAGTATTTACTTTTGATTTGAGTTTGCGTTGTTGTTAGAAGAAGCTTTGTATAACGTTGGTAATTTTAGTTGGTCGATATTATTGGAGAATTCTCTAGATTTGCTTGCTTGTTTACTGTCGATAGAAGCTTCGCGATATTTGAGAACATTCTTGGACAGAAAAAAAGCTCTTTGGTAAGACAGTGATTACGAATTTATTTGTGATTGGTTATAATTGCGTCATACTAGATCGTTCCACCGTGTTCTGGAGTAGAGAAAAACTATATAGTCGATGCTCTGTGTGAATGAGGAGAGTGAAAAGGCGATTGTATGCAGTTGTTGATGAACGCTGAATAAAGTTTGAAAACTTCATACGACGACTCTGTGCCTTGTGGCTGATTGAACGGGTTGCGTGGATAAACGAATCTGAGTTACACTTTATCAGGACTTCAGCATTGGGGCTGAATCAAGTACTGGTAGAAAAACACCAACATCAATCGAGTGTGACACTCTTAAATATTCAAACAAACTTTCACACGCAATCTTTTGAAAAATCTTCTTTAAATCTAATGTATTAAAAATACGCTCTCTTGCTTCAAGCAAATCACTAACAGTAGTCTTACCAATACAATCCAACCAACACAAAACAAGACGACATGATTTATTTGCGATAAAACAAACCAACATCATGTAAAAATTGAAACAGGTGTTGACCATTGCATACTTTAAAAATCTCTTTGAAAGGTATTGAACCAAAATATGTTTTGTGAATGTGGTTTAGTCTGCTGTTTTACATTTGTTTTCCCTTCCGTGTGTATAGTTAGTTGTTCAGGGAACTGATAATAAATCAGTCATCAATGTCGAATGTGGAATCCACAATCAACCTTAACCTTTTACAGAAGATCTAAAGTTAAAGTTTACGTATTAAAGATACTTACTCAAATGTTCCCAAAATGAACAGTTATGCTTCCTTTTTCCACTGTTCAACCAGTGTTGTTTGGGGAACTAATAATTTCCTACTATTTCTGGATACTGTATTGTCCAAAGCGATTCTGCTAATCTATAACAGTATCATAGTTTGCGTGGACCAACACAGCTGACTGCTTACAGATTCATGCTTTACTCAATTTTACTTCAGACGGAAGCTAAAAGGACAACACGTGCTTAGTAAATGAAGCATAGTTTGCGCAAAAAAGTAGTTGTAGATCTAGTAACTTACATCTGTGACGCGATGCAACAGAAGGAAATAAAGGATGAAGCATCAACTGAATGTCTTTCTACTTGCCATAAGAGGAGAACATACTAGCTGATGACAATATTAATAAGACGAGAACACCCAGGGAAATCTACAGTTAAGCGATATCAATGTTTTAACAAATGTTGCAACACCGGATGTAAAACTAGTTTTTACCTGAATAAGAGCACGTGAGCGGTACTACTCAGTTTCAAATTATTGAGGAGGGAGACATGAGAGGAGGGGAATGGTAGAAGGGGGGGGGGGGGAGAAAAGAGAGAGAGAGAGTGTGGGGGTGTGTGTGTGTGTGCGTGTGTGGATGTGTGTGTGCTACTACTACTACTACTACTACTACTACTACTACTACTACTACTACTACAAATAATAATAATAATAATAATAATAATAATAATAATAATAATAATAATAATAATAATAATAATAATAATGCCGTGTGCTAAATGCCTAAATGTGTAACCAACATACACGCTCACATGTAACAAACACTCCTACATACACAACAAACACACATACATCTCTTAAACACGTGGTGTAAAGGCAAGTCGTTATTGAAAAGCGGAAAGGAAATCGAATTTTACTTTTGAAATTGTAAACTTAAGAAGCCTGGAGAAGACGAAGAAGAAGAAGGATGGGTTGTGATGATGAAAGGTTGCGAGAGAGGGAAAGTTGGGGGTTTGTTGATATTACCTGCTCTACATTCAGTCTCTTTTCTTTCTTTCTTTGTTGTTTTGCCTACCTTCATGTGCGTGACTCATATTTACGGGTAGGGGACCCTCTCTGCCTAAACGTGTAACGTTCAGCTTTGTAGTCTACATTATATTTCAGCCTACCTTGCTTTTTTTAAGCCTACAGCTTGTTTTGATGACAGTCCATATGACCCATTACTTCTTTCTCCAGCCAAATTTGTTTTGCTCACTCATGATATTGACGCTTCAAGGTGTACAAATCGTGACGACCATAACCTGGGGTGTTGGAACTTTCCAATGAAGGAGGTGACAAAGATCCACGCTTCAAATGAGTCACAACAAAACAACCGCCAGCCATTATTCAACAGTGGAAGAAAAAACCTGTACTCTGACAGGTGCTAAGACGTAAAGCTTGATTTTACAACTACTTTCTACTGCTACTACTACTACTGCTGTTACTACTACTTACTACTACTACTTACTACTGCTGCTACTACTTATTACTGCTACTACTACTGCGGTTACTACTACTACTTACCACTGTTACTACTACTGTTACTACTACTACTTACTACTGCTACTTCTTACTACTGTTAATAATACTACTACTTACTACTACTACTGTTACTACTACTACTACTGCTACTTCTTACTACTGCTACTACTACTACTGCTCCTACTACTACTTACTGCTACTACTATTACTGCTGTTACTACTACTACTGCTACTACTACTACAGTTACAACTACTTATTACTGCTACTTCTACTACTGTTACTACTACTACTTACTGCTACTACTACTACTTACTACTGCTACTACTACTGTTACTACTACTACTGCTACTACTACTTACTACTACTGCTACTACTGCTGACAGAGGCAATTGATAGTTACTCACTAATGAGTTTTAAAGAAGACTCTTAAAGAGGTGTCATGTGAAATTTTGTTTGTGTATTTAAGAGTAACAGGCTTGTTTTTTAAGATTTGAATCATTTTATAATATTTTAAGATAACGTCTCTCTGGTCCTGATTTGGCTCGGAAGAGTCCGCTGGACCTAAAGCAATAATCTTGTATTGCATTGTACTCACTAATGTGGTATTTTATCAAACATGAAGGAGTTTGAAGCCACAAAATACTGAAATGAACTATGAATGAACTTTGCCTCAGTGTTTGGTAGGGCTGAGTCATTAAAAAATTGCCTGAAGCTGTTTATAATGTAGTCAACAGTGGAATAGTTTCATAGGCCTAGCTGAAGTAGTTGGGACGATGGCATGAAAGAACAAGTTTGAGTCACATGAAGTTACCTAACAATGAAATTATAATACCGTGACCTCAGACCTATGACAGCGTCAAATGACCTCGTACGAATTGGACATACGCGATGAATTTGGTCTAAATATAAATCACTTCCGTTAAACTGGCGTCAACAGAAATCAACAACAACGACACTTATGAATAAAAATAGTTTTTCTTGCTTCATTGAAATGAGCCATACACAGTTTGGTGTTGTTCTTGGATTTTTGGACTTTTATTCTTCACTCATACGGTCAACGCATTCCGCCTACGATCTCAGCCAAAGAGCCGGCAGTTGCGAGAGCAGCGCCACCTAGGACAGGGGGAGGGAAATAGGACCCAATGGCATGCTGGGTGCATTGATGTAGCTGACACTCACCCGTCTAGGACATGAGCGTCAGGATCTTCTTTAAAGTCCGTGCGATGGAATGCATGCATAACCAGACTAGAACTGGGGTTTCTACTCTCATCCTAAGGGGTAAATGGGCTTGATAAGCCTCAAAATTATCTACATTAATTAAGTTACCTCCTGCCTGGAACGAATCCATGACCGTTTCAACACTAAAACATAAAGATAATTAACTTAGATTTGAGGCTTATTAAGTCACCTATCCTTTCGAATGAGAGTATAAACCGAGATCTAGTCTGGTTATGCATGCTCTATAGATACAAGAACTTCTGAACTAGCGCATTTAGTCTAAATATTAAGGTATCAATTTGTATTCATCAGATCAACGTAGGTTGTGCTTTATTATTATTATTATTATTATTATTATTATTATTATTATTATTATTATTATTATTATTATTATTATTATTATTATTATATAATTTGTTGTACTTTAAAATAGTATTGAACTTGCATTACTTGTTTACACAAATAAACAACAGCACATAATTATAATATACATGTATATACACACACATTGAAACTTGAATTGAAAGACTATTACTATTTCCTATACCCAACACGTCACCAATGACGAAGTCCGACAGACCATCACACAAGCCATTGGACAACACGATGACCTGCTCACAGTGGTGAAGAAACGGAAACTCCGATGGTATGGCCACGTCACCAGATCATCAGGCCTTGCAAAGACTATTCTGCAAGGCACAGTGCAAGGAGGTAGAAGAAGAGGGAGACCGAAAAAGAGGTGGGAGGACAACATTCGAGAAGGGACTGGTTTGACACTGAGCGAAGTCATCAGGGCTGCTGAGGACAGAGAAAGATGGAGTATGCTGGTTAAACGATCATCTGTGGTGCCCCTACGACCTCCGGGTTACGGGACAGGGCAGGATAGGATAGGATTACTAATATTATTATTACTAACAGCCTACTATCGCGCCCTCGAGCGTTACCATTTAACATGTATACTTGACGTTAGTTTGTGAACCAACGAAGTTAGTCTAAAATTAAACCACTTCCGTGAAGCAGACGTCAATGGACAAGAAGAGCAGAGCAATAACAACAAAAACAGCTATGAATGAAATTATTGTCATTATACACATCTCTGCAATGAGTCATACGAATGGCCTACCTCTATTGTGTTTATTGGTTAGGGTTACTCAACATTGTCACTGGAATATATTATCGTACCGCCGTCACATGACTTTCAAGGCGGTACCCACTATCGAGGACCACAATTTTTACTGGAGTGAAACTGATTCTGATTATATGAGCCTGTGGAATATGCAATACACAATTCTGCTTGAGGGTTTGATTACTATGATAACTGGATCTATTTATATCTATCTGCCATGGTAACCTGCTGAACCTTTGTGATGCTGTCGCGGAGATAAAAAAAAATCTGGATCTGCATATATTTAATACAAAACAAAGCTGTGACTGTAGCTGTATACGAGTTCTGATTCTCTGTGTGACAGTTGGGCTTCTCCTTAAACAGTTTTTGGACCAGTTTCAGCAACAAAAACATCATATCCTAACCTATGCCGTAACTCGAAAGTCGTAGGGGCACCACATATGATCGTTTAACCAGCGTACTCCATCTTTCTCTGTCCTCAGCAACCCTCATGGCTTCGCTCAGTGTCAAGCCAGTGCATTCTCGAATGTAGTCCTCCCACCTATTTTTCTGTCTCCTTGCACCGTGCCTTGAAGGATGGTCTTTGCAAGGCCTAATACTCTTGTGAAGTGGCATTATGGATATCCAAATAAAGCGTTTATGTCCGCTTGTGCCACGTCACCAGAGCAGAACTGGGCATAAATGCTCTATCTATATTAGGATATCCATAATGCTTACGTAGTAATCTTACCATTGCAGGAAGGTAGACTTTGGGGAGTGTTAATTTATGGAATAACGTTGTACGACACACGCACACACAAACACATCCCCTAAAACACACACCCCCACACACACATACACACACAAACTTTCACCACCACCATCCTACCACCCTTCAACTTTTTCTCCTCCCAACAACAACACAAATTCCACAATGGGCTCTTTGCTATGATTTGGAAATTTTCTACACTGAAATCAAATGATTGGCGTATTGTCGTTAAATACATTTGGATCTGGTGGTTCTACTCTTGATGTATTCTTGATAACTTGACCCTTTGTGGAAAGGTTTGACACTGAAGTCATTGGTAATGTCGCCGTTCTGTAAAAACAACAACAACAAAAAACAACCGATTGTTGTCTGATTGTCTAATGTGTGGTGGACTAAATGTTCCAATGACAGACAGACAAAAACTTCTTGTCTAGGCAAGTGTGTCACTCGTGTTAAGTTAAGGATTGCATCATGCATGCAGATTGCTTGCCTTTGACCCCCCCCCCCCCTCTACCCCACCACCCTCTTAGTGGTTTAGGATAGGGGGAAGGGGTAGAGAACAGGGGAAATGGGGGAAGCAGGATTAGTTCATTTAAAAACAAAATAGTTCTACAGCTTCGCGCAGGAACTAATAAAAATCACTGACGATTTATGTTTTGCTCTTACTCACGAGTTATAACGACTTCTATTGTTTCAGAAACTAAGTCCCCGGCAAACTAAATTGCACGAAGTGAGTCTTCACCGTGTGCTCTGAGCATGTTAAGTAATTGAATAATGGCGGAGACAGACAGACAGACAGACAGACAGACAGACAGACAGACAGACAGACAGAGAGAGAGAGAGAGAGAGAGAGAGAGAGTTTCCGAACACTGGATGTCCATGTATAAATGAAGTAATATCTCAGTGTTGAAAACTGAAGATTTTCCGTCCCAGTGTAAAAGCCGCACCGTGTGATACTGTCAACGTGAACGGGAAATCGCCATTTTTGAACACTGAGTTAATAGTTCATTTGTACATGGATAATGGCGGGTACAGATCAAACAGACCTTCATCATTCAGTTGTTTTTATTCATTTAATTATTCATTCACTTATACATTTACCCATAAAAATTAAATGACTCGATCATTGAACCCTTCAACGTAGGCCTAGTTGTAATTGAAGTGTTGGATAGAGTGAATGTACCATTCGGGCATGTGTCTATGACAATCCGGACGGCTATATAAACTCGGGTTGACTACATTCAAGAACCAACAAACCTCAGGTGGTCCGTGAATATTCATTGTGGTAAAACAAAAAAACTAAACAAAAACTGATTACCTCAAGAATCTCACGGTCTCTTAATTGTTATCTACTAAACTTACACTAAAGGCGAAACAGGTCAACATGCTTTGAATAGAGAGGTTTGTATACATTTAGAGCTTTATCGTTATAGGGCAAGCATACAGAAAATTAAGGGACACTACTACACTGTAAAAATGCATACACACAATCTGTTGCTATACTGCACTATACTGCAATATGTCTGCGGCGCAAAGAAGTCCAGCGAAATTTCTACGCTGACTCACAAGAAAAAGTTCAGTACCATTGCGCTAGCGAAGAGCCACAATCTGTACCCCTGCGCTAGGGAAGAGCCACGTATAAACACTTGGCGTCGCGCCAAGGTGAACCAGAAAAGTCGACTAGCTCCTCCCTCACATCAGCGGCATAAAAACCGGCTGAGCTCCAACAGTCAACAACACTTCTGCTCAGACAGTCATCGTAACAGTCCAATTCTAGTAATTCTTCTGTATTCGTCCAACTTCTGCTACATTTTTATCCTGTTCAGGGATTATTTGATTCAAACACTTCTATCTGCAAGCAGGAGTTTAAATTCCGTTTGCAGACTCGTGTTTACCTGCATCTACTCAATACTTATGGTTAATCAGGTATGTTGCATCATTTTATTTCTGCACTTTTAATTAGATTTAGCATTGAGTGTAATGACTCCTAACTAAATTAAAGTGTACGAATTAAATATGCAGTAGAACGTAATAGTATGACTGGAACTTTTATGTTTTGAAGGTTGATTTTAATTTAATTTAATGTTTAATGTTTTGGTTTAAATTAAAACATTTTATTGAATCATTCGACTTGGTTATTAGTTTTAGAGTATAAGATAATGTAATTAATACATATGAACCGCGAGTCAGGCAGTCAGTTAATTATATATTTGATTCAAAATGAAACAAAAATAATTATGGTGTATTTTTTTTAATACATATAACAACGAAACTAAACAGGACCAAAAATAATTATTGTCTAATGACTTTTTTCTGATCATTAAAAAATATCTATAACAAACAACTTAAAAATTAATGTGAGGTACTAACTGAAACTGAGGTACTTAACAAAAAACAGTTGGTTAGAAACAATTGGTACTTGTACTTTATTAAACGCAACCGTTTTCTAGGACACCGAAACAAACTATTTACCAACAGGACTTGGCGCACATGCATTGCATCAGCGCTACAAAACTATAGTAACCAAAACTAAGTCTCTCTACGGGAATGTCTTTGAGTTCGTAGTTTAGTAGCAGGAACAACGCTGCCGGCAAAAGTCGGTGAGCCGAGAGACACAGATGCATTTGTAGGTTAGCCAATATTTGGGTCTGCGGAAAGTTTCCTGTTGACAAACAGTACTGTGAACGTTGCGCATTGTTGCACGTACAGCCACTGTAACTCAGAATGACTCGGTTTTCCTGTAAAGAGTGCATGCAACGGTGCAACTCTGTGTCCTAGCTATGGGCCCGCTATGTGACCGATCGGGATGGGACCGGCTTTTGGCATGCAATTACGGACTTGAAGCCTACGTCCTCGTATGATTGATGCCATTTTTGTATTGATCATACTGATTGCAGTGCAGTTATGGAATGCGGATTCCAATGCTCTTTGATGTTTGTTTGGTTTAAAAAAAATTATTTTTGTGGTATTTTGATTATTTGAAATTAACTTGAAATATGTATGCATTTCACGTTTATTTCATTTAATCAATTCCGATTTTCATTTTGAGCAAAGATAGAACAGACTAAACAATTGCTTCACAAAAAAAGAATGTTCCAAACAGATCTTCAAGTTCAAAGTTAGGTGGAAAATTACTGTAGCAGCAGCGCTTTTCAGACCGAGATTCTGGAACCAACGAAAAGGGGGAAAACCTGCTCATGAATAAACAGATCAATATGTCACACTGCTCCATTTGCGCCTAGTGTAAAATAATCTGCAGCCTGGAAACAACGTACAGAATCCAAACCGAATTTCAAAGTCCACATGTAGCGTGCGCGCGTTTTGAATTGACATTGACAAGCTGTCGGCAGTGAAGTTTTTTTTTTTTTTTTTAAATGGAAAGAAAGGGAGGAGTGGGAATCAACGAGTTCAAGGCCAAATGCGCGTGCAGTGTGAACTTTAGCGCGTGCGATGCGGGGTCTCATTCATTCATAACCTAACCCGGTGACTCAGGGGGGGAAATTTTCTGGAAAATTCTTGCGTTTTGCCCGCCCCGCCAATAAGAAAGGAGCGTTCTCTCTCTCTCTCTCTCTCTCTCTCTCTAGGGTCGCTGAATCGATTAGTTTTCGATCCCCTTTCTGGTCTGGGCTTGTTTCATTCAGTGCTGCCTCTTTACCTGTTTTATTAAAAATAATGTTGACCAAGTCTAGAAATAGAGCAAAGTTCTACCAAATTGAAACCCTGTTAAAACACATACTTCATCATAATGTAAATGCCTTCCGTAAACAAAACACTACAAAATTTATGACGGCTTTCTGCAACATGTGGTCTTGTTTACAGGTGTTTTTTTTCTGATCACGACCTTTGGCAAAGAAATACTATGGCTTATAAAACATTGTATTGTATTTTGAAGGTTTAGATTTAGTGGGTGGTTGACACAAGCTTAACAAGTTAACTGAATTAATGTGTAGTATTTATTGTTTGAAAATGGAATCAAGAGCTAGCTGCAAATAGAAAAACGGGGTTGTATTAACCCCACTGTACTTTCTGACGAAAATCTAGTAGCGAATACGTTATATATAATAAAAGTACCGTTAACGAACTTAGGCTTTGAAGCACCGTTAACTGTTGGCTTTTACATACGATAAAGAACGTTTTGCGCTGCAGACAACGACCTCTGGATACGTTTTTTAAAAATTGTCAAGTAGGTTTACATACTAATAGTTAAAGTAGGTTAACATACTAATAGTTAAAGTAGGTTAACATACTAAGAGTTAAAGTAGGTCCACATTGCGGCCTTGAAACACTGAGATAAGACATTTGCTAAATTAAAAAGAAATTTTAAAAAAACAAAGAAAGACAAAACAAAAACGATTCTGTCCCAAAGTTTACTCGGATCAGGTCCATGTTTGGCGGTAACAGTGTTGCTATATGTCATATCGATGTCGAGGGTTTGGGCTTATGTAGGTCAGGTTGATTTATGGTCAGTTGATAAGTGGTAGATGAAATGCTTTGTGAGTCCTCAGTGTACAATTTTATAGCAATTGAATGTAGTTCATGAACATAATTGCTTAATAGGAACAAAATGGGTTAGTTTAAGAAAAGGGAGTTTTGTGGATTTCAGCGGTAAAGTACTTTGTTTATTATAAAAGGTAGTTACGTTTGTGATAGTTTCTTCTTTTTTATTTATTTTTGTATTTAGTGGTAAGTTTATTAAAGAGATAGATGATTTTTTTTAATAAGGTTATGTCAGTGATAATTAAGCTTCAATTAATGGAGGTTTTTAGTAGTTCGTTTTCAACTGTTTTCTAAGAACATCAACTTCTTCTAAATCAAATGACTTATGTGGATCTATTCATTGTTGTGTTGCAGAAGACCACTACTACCAGCAACAACAAAATGATTCACGACCGTCCTAGTCTTCAGCAGCAGGCACTTTTGGCTCTTGTCCCTTGTGACAAAGACTGGCCCGACCGTGACGGTGAGCTGCACCTTTACGTCATCGATCTGATGACGGACCGCCAGATCTCCGAGACTTACGACATGATTCTGGCGGCCTCCAAGTGCGGTCAGGGCTTCGGCGTCGGCGAGTACGACGATGAGGAAGACTTCCGGCAAGACGTAGCTGGCGGTTTCCGCTTCGCCATCATGGAGCGCGAGTCGGGCTGCATGGTAGCGGCTTTTATCCTCAACGAGAGCCGTTATACGCGTGGATGCCGCGTGGCAGACCCTTACATCATCGTCCGCGACGACCAGCGAGGCCGCGGCCTGGGCAAACTGTGCATGGCGCTGGCGCTAGAGTTCGCCCCCGTATTGGGCTTCATCGGCATGTACGCAGACACCTTCGCCAATAATACCGCCATGATCAGAATCATCGAGAGCATCGAGGGCTTCCAAAAGGTCGGGGCGTTGCCTATGGGCGGTGTCATGGCTAGCGGCGAGGTGGTGGGCTCCGTTGTCTTTTACAAGGACTTCCGACCCGTCACCCCCGACCTCAACAACAACTCCATCCGTAAAAGTGGCGTCAAGACGGGTTAAGGTGGACAGTTGTTGTGACGGTTTTGAACCCTTTTTCAAACTCAAAGTTGGAGCGTTTGAAGTATGGCCCTTGACTGTTGATTGACTGAACACTAATCAACGCCTCAAAAGTCATCGGCAATCTTCAGGCTTGATCGGCGACCCAGTGGTAGCCTGTAGCAGCAGAACAACACCAAATGTTGACTGTTTGATGGAAAACAGACTCCACACTGCGAGGCACTTCCTCCCGGTGAGCGATGCCAATCACGTTGATAAGACCAGTCGTAGTCGCCATCCTTGACAGACTGGGTTGAATCAATCATGCACAACATCATGAAGGCGCTATTTCAGACACTTAACTGCGCTGTCGATAGTAACATGGAGAGTTTTGCGTTGGATATTTTGTCGCCAATGATCGATTACTACTAAAATAACTTAGGTGAAAAGACGTTAAATTAAAGAAAAAGATCGATTACGGTAAATTGTCGCAATTCCGCGAAATGGAAGGACAAAGAATCTCAAAAGTTGTGGGAGACAATCGAATATTTTGTTAGCAAGACTTTCCATTGGTGCGTGCAATAACCGAGAGAGAAAACCACACAAAGCAATTACTGTCTTCGGGACATTTTGCTTGCCGCCTTTTGCGAACATCCACAGGTCACATTAAACAGGTGACTGATTTCATTGGTCAAGAATCCGGTCTCAAAAAACCAGTGTTCTTGGCAACCCCGTTTGCGCAAGTCGACCAAAACTTTTGAAAATTATTTCGATTTTGATTGACTTGGGCATCGCGTTTGGGGATTTACCATTATGGTTATATTTATTGTAAAACTATTCGTAACTAGTTAGTGTATTAAAGTAGATTGCATATTTTATTGCCAAGTATTTTGTGCAAATAGTAATAGTTTATTATTGCTAATTAGGAATTAAATATATGTTTATAAAAACCCTTTGTATTAATTTCTACTTATTGTATTTAACTTATATTTTCCGTTGGGCATTTGCGAACACGTTGTATTAAAAATATTTAACTTGTTACTGCATATCTTTTAACATTCAGCACTGTTGTAGTGGAAAACATCTGCAGCAGTATTCAACCGACGAACAAGTTATCTTATCGAGATGTATGTGTTGTTTATATCTAAATACGTTTCCTGTCCATCGAACCAAATAGGTTTCACTAGTAGGCTATCTTGAACTGTAACAAGAAACTGAGTGAACTATTGTTGAGATGTAATAATTCAAAGATCTTTTAGTAATCTTTCACGAAATAAAGTCTGTTGAAATTATTAAGCAAGCTATGCAGAAATGCAAATTCAAAGAAGTTTGAAATTACTCAAATGTATAATAAATTGTAGGTTTAAGAAACACAAAATTGAATAATTGGCTAAACTTTAGAGTTTACTGAAAATAATATTGTCAAGATAATGCTAGGGTGATTGTTTTGTATGCTGCATGTCTTAAGGACCGTATTTTGCCCACATATGTTTTAAGGGTGAACTGAAACGGGCACCAGTTCTCGACCTAGGGATAGCTCGAGCCCTTTCAATAGGAGTGCCATGTTTTATGTTTCATTCCCAAAGACTTGTGTGTGTGAAGGACTTCCTTAAGAAATGTTAACAAATAATACTTGTTCGTTACTTTTAAGAAAAAGTCAAACTCGCAAGTGAAAATCTTCCTTAAGAAGTGTTCATAAATTATACTGGTTCGTTGCTTACAAAAAGTCAGGCTCTTAAATCATCATCGCTTCACAGTTGTTGTTGTTGTTTTATTCCATTTAAAATGCAGGAGGCTTGCGCCTATTTACACTAAACGCTAAAAGCAGAATATGACAACACAATTCTCTTCACAGTCACATGTGATATCTAACTCAAAATCAAAATCTGAAGAATGGCATTCTTGAGATACACTTTACCTCAAAACGTCTGCCTTTTTAGATTGACCTGATCGATTTTTTGTTGTGCTGCAGCGTACAATTTCTGTCGTGTTTGAGTTTTAATCAGAACTTTGTTTTCTTGTAAACAAAACACATTTCTTTTTATTTAACTTAATTGAGCGTTTTGTATAGTTTTGTCAAAAAAGTTATTTTTGTGTGAAAACTTTCTGTTAAAAAATTGTTTACTGTTCATTATTTGAGTAACTAGTTTTGGTTTAGAAATCAATGTATCTGTATTTTCTTCTATTTTAAGCGTCTTGGTTTGTTTCAGTTTTTGTCTTGAATTTTGTCCATCAAGGAAAGTTTATTTTAAATGGTCACCATCTGCTGTAAAAGAAATTGTGTTCGAATGAATTATAATTATAACACTATGCAAGATACTAAAGTTTTGTTACATAACAACGATGGTGCTGAATACATATATAATAGAATAATGATTATAAGCATAAAGTGATCGTCAATAATCTTTGACGAATATTTTTGACTACATTTTGGTCAGATGGCATTTTAATGATGTACCTTCGGAAAATGGTGAATGCAAATTACCAAATAATTTGTTATTGAACTGGAAAAAAAAGGCAGAGAATTAAAAATAAACAAGCAAAAGAAAAATAAATACTACTTTTTGTTTGTTTGTGGTGTGTGTGTGTGTGGGTGAGTGTGTGTGTGTGTGTCTCTGTCTCTCTGTCTGTCTCTCCTCTCTTTCTCCCTCTCTCTCTCTCTCTCTCTCTCTCTCTGTAATAAATTACTTAAATAAATAAGAACTTAGCTAATAATTTGTTTTAACAATATTTTTAATTATTTTTTTAAAATTTATCATAAAAAACACATAATTACACAATACATTAATAAATACAAAATGAGAAAAGAAGAAAGCATAAAATAAAATAAAGAAGAAAATAATAATTAGTTAGTTAGTTATTCATTGCTTACAGGGTCCAGCAGACTGCAAAGAACCGAATCAGGACCACAAAATCAAGATCACAACTTCGCTGAAAGAGGACTCGTCTCTGACCCGCATAAAAGGTCTGCCGAAACAACCCTAGTGGTAAGTGGTAACATTGAAGGCACTCCACCAGACGGTCACTTTACAATATAGACATCCCACGCAGGGGACGCACACGTCGCTGAGGCTATACTCTAATGCATTGAACCCCCGATTATAAAAACAAAATAGTAGATAAACATCATTATAAAATATCAACAAAATTCATACATATAAAATGCCTGCATTGTTAAATATTAACATCATAGGATGCACCAGTGACAGAAAGCAGAAAGCGTTCAAGAAAAAAGGTAGATGACTCGTCTTGCGAAGAAGAAGATAGTATAGTAGATTGATAGAACAGAGTAGGAATGAGAAAAAACAAAGGAGAAAGACAGCGACAGTGGGAATGTAAAGCATTAAATTTGCCAAAAGCGGGGATACTATATATACTGAAACCCCCGGCACCCCCACGGGGAGGGGGAGGGGGAATAATAATTATTTCACATGTAAACAACATTCAACTTACATCCAATAAGATTTATATCAAAGAAGAATATATACAACCACTGTAAGCACACACTCGCACTGACAAAGAGATAAATTGAGAATCCTTTTTACATGTAAGCACGCACGCACACCACAGGTGTGAAGCTTAACATTTCCTTTCAGATCCAACCATTCAACGAAAGACCTGCCAACAAAGTCACTAACAATAGTAACAATAATAACCAACCTCTCCCTCACACACACACACACACACACACCCACACACACACACACACACACATCCACACACACATACGCGCGCGCGTTTCTGGAACGGGAACATTGCTCAATTTATAGATGTCAGCTATTGTAGAAACGTGTCAACACCACCTCTAGCTAATTATAGTAATATACAAGTACACTGTAATTCTTATGATATTTAAAATACCATTAATTGTAACCTGATTCTTACTAAGACGATCATTACAAGGGACAGTTACACTTAATTGAATCCTTCATTAACCGCATATGCCTCAGTCACGAGACTTTTATTATACTATGACTATGATAAGACTTACTGCACTAAGACTATATTATAATACATAAGGTTATACCTCTAGCGCTGTGATGATAAGGTAAAGTACCTCAGCACCTTGAACAGCTCTAGAACTGGAAAAAGCGCTATATAAGAAGGAGTAAATAAATTAGATACATGAAGTCCATTTTTGAGTGCCAAAATTAGTTTTACAACAGCAGGCATGTTCGGTGACTCTGAGAGTCATGTGCCTATGAAGTCTTGAAAACGCGGACATCGTACATGTAGGTCATCAAGATACTGGTGTTTGGTGCATGGAAGGATCCAAAACAAATTGTTCAAGACAATTACAGTTGTCCCAGTTCAAAACGCGTCGCAAGCGATGATTTTAAATCCCAAAGTTTAGTCTCGGATTTCTTTTTGGCTTCTTTTATGCACGCGCTGTAAAAATGGCGATTGTCACAAAGCTGGCATCGCTAAGACACGCTGTACTTTAACATTAGGTAATACGTTTTGTTTTGGTTTGTTTTTTTCCCCGGTTGACGATAAGCTTATTTACCTACAAGCCAAGGTAGGCAAGTTGCTTTGGTAAAGATGGAAACGCGTCAAGAGAAGCAGGTTTTATGACTGCAATTGTACTGCATTTGAGCTATTTAGCTCAGGTAGAAGCACCTGGATGGAAAGCCAGTAAGTCGCTCTTTTTGTCCACCTTTGAGAGCAGGATATCATAATCAGTACAACTTATGTTAATCTGATGAATAAAACTACTTGATGCAGCAGCAACAGCAAAAGAGAGCAAGATAATTACCTTTCTTGACGTTTAAATGATTGTGATGTTGACGTTTCTTGCCTCCCTTGGCTTGGTTTATTCATTGCACCTTAAGGGGTTGCTGTACGGTGCTAACCGTTTTGAGACAATTTATTATATCATTATTCTTTTTTTTTACAGTAAGCTTAATAATATTCTATGACGCTACTTATAGACAGTCAGTGAACTATTACAATGTAATCTGAATCCTGTTTTTGTCAAGTCCTTTGTGATGCTGCGCGAACATGGACACATTAGCGGACAATAGGGATTAGCTGACCTGGTGAACCCTACGCCCTACATTAGTACGACGTGTGTCTCTGTTCAGACGATGATGTATGAAGGGTGTTAGTAAGAAATGATAGCTCCTTGATGTCACCGTAGTGATGACCTTTGTCCTTTGAAAATCGGTCACACGTAGTGTCTTTTGAAAATCGGTCACACGTAGTGTTAGCAATTTTCCGTAACAAATACTTGTGGCAGTTGGCATTAGACGTTTGCAAATTCGAGGGCTTATCTTCCACATGTTTTTTTCGCATACTTCCTAAGGGCACAGAGTATTTACTTTGGATGGAAGCATGCGCGATACAAATGGACATCATCATCCTCAGTACCAACAAGCAGCAGTGTCTTAAGAATTTGAAGTAACATCTTTTTGAAGTAATGTTAACACACTACACTAACACACTAGGCTACGAAAACAATAATAGTAGCGGGTTTACGTATCTAATAATGTTAACTGCAACTGTTAAGTAATGCGATTTTTGTGTGCGGTAAACTTAAATTGCATTACGGTAAACGTGTTTTTAAAAAAATGACTACCTGTCCTAAAAAGAAGAATGGTTATTTGAGTTCAGGGGAATTAGGGTCAAATTATAATGGAGAAAATAGATAGCACTACGAGAATAACGGAGGTCGACGAAGAATGTTAGTATAATAGCATTTTAGAGGTTTTATAGTAACAGCAGCTTAGAGAAAATATTAGCAATGTAGTCAACTTAGAAAGAGCTTTGGTGTCAAATTAACTAACGAAGTAATATTGTCTTATTTTCAGTGCAAGAATCCATGTTATTGTCTTACATGAAGTCAGGTTATTTCAGTGTATAGAAATTGCAGGTCAAAATTGTAATACTTAAAATATAGAAACACAACACTAAGAAAACAATTATTTATTTAAACTTTTTTGTTTAATGTGAAAGGAGAACTACTGGTGTATACATATAAATGTGCACCGATAGATCCCAAACTTCTAATAATGTTTGGGGCTTCAATGAATTTTGAGTGTTTTGAGAAACGTTACATTAACAGTAACGTGGAGGTAATGTCATCTACTGTACTACATTTTGTACACACAGAAACTCACTCCCTGTTAAATCCAACACAAGAACTTGTATTGTCTCACAAGAAAGTCAAGCTATTTATGATGCAACAATATTAGTAGTACTGATAACACAACGTTAGGTGTCATTAGTTAGTTATTCATTGCTTACAGGGTCCAGCGGACTGCAAAGAGCCGAATCATGACCACAAAATCAAGACCACAACTTCACTGAAAGAGGACTGGTCTCTGATCCGCATAAAAGATCTGCCGAAGCAGCCCTAGTGGTAACACTGAAGGCACTCCATCAGCCGGTCACTTTACAATAAAGACATCCCACCCAGGGGACGCTGAGGCTATACTCTAATTTATCGAACCCCCGTTTACAAAAACAAAATAGAATACAAACATTATAAAATATCAAGAAAACACATACATATAAAATGCCTACGTTACCAAACAATTATGTCATAGGAAGCCCCAGTGACCACCTGGCAGAAAGCTTCCAATATTCCAAGCTGATCCAACAGACCTCACACAAAATGAGCCAGGAGTTTTGTCCCGGAAGAGTTTTCAAAAAAAAGGTAGGTGACTGGTCTAGCGAAGAAGAAGATAGTATAGTAGATTGATAGAACAGGGTAGGAATGAGAAAGAACAAAGGAGAAAGACAGCGACAGTGGGAATTTAAAGCACTAAATTTCCAGAAAGTGGGGATACTATTTATACTGATACCCCCGGCACCTTTACGGGTGGAGTGGGGGGGTTAGGTGTAAGAACACTGAAAGTGAAACAGAGGTTAAACATGCAATATTAGAAACATCATGTAAGTAAATAATAGGTTACTACCGGTAATATATTTCATCGGTTCATTAAGTCAGCTAACATAGTAGACAAAGTACGGTTGACAGACAATACTAAAATGAGACACAGTTGAAAGACAATATGTTCTTTTCTTTTATCCTCCTCATACTTCTTCTCCTCCTTCTTGGTCTTATTCCTTCCTCCTCTTCGGAAATTAAACAAGTGTTTTGAGGTTGTAAGCGGTCGCCCAGGATTTTTCTCAGTGGTCTGGGCGTCAGATGAGGCGCCTAAGGCAGGAGATGGGCGCCTTGAGGGGTTTAGATCCTGTATCGGCCAGCGCCCTGAGCACCTCTTGAGCTGGAAAAACACGGTTACATTTAAATTTAAACAAGATGGCAAGCCATTCAAATGTATTTCCAGACACTCGCACACATAGCCGAAAAATAGGCACCGACAAAAGTGTGAACTTTGTTGACTTTGTTGTGACTGGGCTTTATGATGACAAATCTAAAGGAACACATAATATGATAGGCCACCATATCAACTAGTAGCAAGCAAAGAATTCACCAAATTGGCTCAACCAATGTTCAGACACAGCGCAAAACGTGTGTAGAAAATGGTGAAGCACAATGACCTTGAGCTTTGAGAAAGTACACATAAGAATGATTGAACGTGCTTAGCAGTGGTTAAAGTAAGCTTAGCCGCAATTTAAAAATGAGGAATTTCGGTTCAGGTAATAGAGATAGGCTACATAGATGTTGCAGCGAAATCACTTTCGCTGGGAGTTTCGGTTGTACTACATCACACTTTTTTTTGAAGGTCACGTGATTTCCTCCTTTACGCAATACGACTTTCGTTCCAATAAGCGAAGCCACTTTCGTGAAAATCCAAGATTACACGAACACCATTTCATCATTATTTTTAAAATGTTATCTTGGTCAATTAACAGCATTTTGTTCTAAGAAATACTTCTATTGATATTCTAACAATTGATTCGCGCGTCTTAGGCCATTCAAACTGCTATTATGAGATAAGGGAAAAGTGGGTATATCGAACCCCTTAAGGAACTTCTTCGATATTTTGTTGGAAAGTAGGCAAAAGCCACAAACATGAACTTCATATAAAAGGTAGACATTAAATCTATGTGGCCTTAAACGTTGAAGGATGTAGTGATAACTGTTTCTGATTGATTGTTTTAAAAAGTTGTGAAAGTCCAGTTTATACACCCTAGCTCTCGCGCCTATCGTCCGCTGTCGCCTTCGCCCTGAAAAGTCCGCGCCCTGGTACTCCGAGATCTGCCAGCAGCTGCGCGTTGCCAAACGGGAGCGGAGGCGTGCGGAGCGGGCTTGACTGCGGTCAGGAATCTTCCAAGCTGCCAAGCGCGCAGTCACCACGCTCGTGCACAATGCAAAGCTCACCTTCCTATGTGATTGTAGAGAACGGGAATTTTCCAGTTTTTAATAAATATGTCTATTTTTAGAATGTTAGTATTTTTTTTAAATATCTTCTGTTATTATTTTCATTGGCTAAAATTGTTGATCCAATGGAATAATGACTAGCTGGCAATCTGGGCAAATGGGAAACTCACTTGATTTGTGTGTACCAAGAAGTGAGGTTGTAGAGTCAGTGTGTCAGGCCAGGAAAAAAAAAAGATTAAGAAAGAAAAAAAGAAAAGATTGTTTTGAATTGTGAAGAGGTAGAAAGCACTGAGAACTTATCAGGTTGTAATTGTGTAGGTTCGGTGGGACTTTCTCTCTGACAGTGGATGTATATTGTGCTGTAAAGATTACAGGGATTTATAATAATAATAATAATAATAATAATAATAATAATAATAATAATACAGTACATTTGTATCGCGCGGTACCTCGCAAACGGTAAGGAAAGCGAGCTCGCCGCGCTTGACAACACACACACACACACACACACACACACACAGAACACGTATACACTTATCAAATGGTTAAATAATTACAGTAAAACATGGCCATGCAAAACAACAGATAATATGAATACCAAGAACCGAGCCGGTGCCGCCACCATCCATGAACAGATGACGTGACTTAATAAAAGATTACATATGGGGATGGAAGGGAGGGGGAGTGAAAATTATTGAGTTTGCATGTTAAAAAGGTGGGTCTTTAATTGGCGCTTGAAGGAAGAAAGTGATGGAGCATGACCGCTTGATTTTGGCGTTCCTCAAGGCTCTGTGCTTGGCCCTATTCTGTTCATTCTGTACACCTCTCCTCTCTCACGTCTCATTAACTCACATTCTGTCCGCCACGAAATGTATGCTGATGACACCCAACTTAATCACTCTGACTCTCCTTCTAACTACAATCATTTAGTTCAGACCCTTCAAGATTGTGTTACTGAGGTAAAATCTTGGATGTCAAACAACCGTCTCAAGCTAAATGATAACAAAACTGAGGCCCTCCGTGTTTCTCCGTCATCTGCAGACCCCTCTTCTCTTCCCTCAACTATCACTGTTGAAACTACTTCTATTTCTTTTTCTGACACTGTTCGCGATCTTGGGTTTTTTTCTCGATCAGGATCTCTCCATGCAGCAACACATTGCAAAAACTTGTCAGATTGCATACATTGAACTTAGACGCATAAGCTCCATTCGACAGTATCTCACACAAGAAGCAACAAAAACACTAGTTAGCGCATGCATTCTGTCAAGATTGGATTATTGTAATTCACTCCTTGTAGGTTGCACACAGAAAGTCCTTAGACCTCTTCAGCAAGTCCAAAACTCTGCAGCTAAACTCATCTTCAAAGCACGGAAATCACAGCATTGCACGCCTCTCTTTCAAGAGCTACACTGGCTCCCAATTGAACAACGAATTAAATATAAAACCTCATGTCTCTGCTACCACATCATCTCTGGAACTGCTCCTAGCTATCTTTCCGAACTTTTGACTGTCTATGTTCCTTCTCGGTCTCTCCGCTCCTCTGCAGATGAAAGGATGTTCCGTGTACCAGAATACCACAGAGTGAGACACGGTGGTAGAGCTTTCAGTTTCTTCTCCGTTCAGACCTGGAACTCGCTACCTCGGTCCGTCCGTCACAGTCCTTCACTAGCGTCTTTTAAAACGAACTTGAAGACGCATCTTTTTAGAGAGGCCTTTTCTTAGGCGCCATGAGTGAGTGTTGTTAGTTATTTTTGGTGTTGAGATGTATATGTGGTTGCGTGTTATTGACCAATGTACGCATGTTGTGTTTACATTTGTTTGTGTAAAGCGCTTTGTGATTTTGGAAAGCGCTGTATAAATTGCCTGTTATTATTATTATTATTATTATTATTATTATTATTATTATTATTATTATTATTATTATTATTATTATTATTATTATGTCGGAGTTGCATCGGTAGTGAGTTCCAGGCAGTTGCAGCAGAGAAAGAAAAAGATCGTTCACCATAGGTCTTTGAGTGAACACGGGGGATAGAAAGCATTCTTGTATCAGAAGATGAGCGGAGTTGTCTTGCAGGAGAGTAGACAGAGAGAAGGTCAGTAAAGTATGAGGGGGCAGAACCAGTGAAGAATTTGAAAACTATAGTTGAGAGCAATGTTTTCATGATTGTGAAATGTTGGAGAGATATATTTTTGCATTGGATTTATTGTTGAGAGGTGGTGAGCTGTTGTCCACTAAGATGGAATATAGTTTTTATTGATGTAATAATATTATTTAGTAAATGGGGCTATAGTATAATCTAATATGAATGGAAGGTGTGAGCATGTTTAATAGTAATGGTCATTCATGAAATAATTATATCTGGGATATAATTGATAACATTGTGGAAGAAGGAAGGAAACGACCACATACGGAATGGAATTGGAAAAGTGAAAGAAATTAAGGGAGGTGAGCAAGGATGAAACAAAGAAGAACAATATGATTATAAAGGTCAGAGCATTGATGTTTGTGTATATATATTGCTGTAGCTGCCTACGGGAAGCTGGTGTTGGCTTCATACACTTGGACACACGGCGTTGTCCCGGACAACGGAGAAAGGGCGACTCGAGGAACAACAGCGGTCCTGACCTGACCAAGACGCGTTTTCTTCCTCAGACAGATAGGGCAGGCGAGCCCATCTGCCTGTTTACAACATCACTGCTCATTCATCTGCCTGTTTACAACTTCACTGCTCGTCCAACTGCCTTTTTACAACATCTCTGATCGTTCAACTACCTGTTTACAACATCACTGTTCGTCCACTTCCTGTCTACACGTGTAGACTCTGTAGCTCGGTTTAGCCTTCATGGGCCCACGCCTCCTACAATTATAGAGGTAATGCTTTTTTGTGTTTATTTTGGTTCAGGACATGAGAATGCCAGCGGTGCGAGTTTCATAGTTATTCAGACCGGACAGAGGGGTGTGAGATATTAGTGTAAAATAGTAGTATAAAAATATTGATGTAAAAAGGATTGGTGTGAAAGATTGCTGTAACATAGTGTGGTTTATTTGTATAAAGTATTGAGAGCGTGGAGCTTATATATTTGTGTTAATGTTTGCCTGTGTTAGTGAGCATCTGTGAATTTTCGAGTGTGGTAGTAAACAGTCAGAGGTTGTAAACAGAGAGACTTGCATTCACAATTTGTTTTGATCTAGGAGTCAGTTATATTTGCATTCACTTAGCTATTATAAACAGGCACACATATCAAAATATCCATTCGTTACAATGATCAAATCAGTAACTGCAAGTCATGTTTATTTACTACTAAACCGCTTTGCTTTAAAAATAACACTTATGGAATATTGAACTAGAATATTGAACCAATTGTGCAAGTTAGCCACAAAGGTTCAAATATCTCGCACCATTTCATTATATAGTTACTTTCTGGCTCAGTCAGTTAGATGACCAGGATTAAGTTCTGTCAGTGTATTTTATTGTATTTATTCTATATTGTATTTGATTGCATAAAGCCATGCTTGGTTGTGTGTTAATGTTTCTTACATCTTTTACATTTAAAATATATGTATATATGTATGTTGTTTTTTTTTAAATTATTTATTTATTTTAATTTTTTTAAAAATACTTTTGTTTAATTTTATTGGACATGCGTATATTTACGAATTTTATCTTATTGTTTTTGGCTCCTTATAATGATTCTGTGTGTGTTTGTTTGTAGGCATGTGGTGTTAGATGTATTTTTATTTTTATTTTTTATATACACCATGTTTTAGTGTGTTCTACAGTCTATTATTGTGCGAGAGCTTGTGTGAGAGTATGCGTGTGAGCGCTTTGAGCAGACTTTTTAGTTTGGAATTGCGCTTTATAAAATAAATTATTATTATTATATAAAATAAAATAAAATATTATATAGGGAATGATCGCAACTTCGTTTAGATTCCTGTGTTCGTGTGTGTATTTATATGTTCCCACATGTGTGTGTGTGAGAACGAAAGATCAGAGTGAGAGTGTGTTTCCCCTTTCTTTTCATCTCTCTCTCCCGCCTCCTCCACTGCATGCCCCTCAGTAGCATTCATTTTTATATGTTGATACATGTTTTTATTTATTTATTTATAATGGGCTAAAAGAAGAGACTGATCCTTTGAAATTTGATTCCTGGAGTCTATGCCATAAAGTTTGACATTACGCAACACAAAATCATTCTTTTTTTTTTAAAACTTGGCAATACAATTATTTGACCTGACTTGACTTAACACTTGACACAGGAAAGAATATGAAGACAGTAAATATTTTACTTTATGGAAGATTGCATTGTTTTCTAAGTTGTGCTATACACACTCTCATACACATACACACGCATACACACATCCATCCATCCATCCACCCACCCACCCAAAACCTACCTACCTACCTATATATATATCCTCACACAGACTGGACCAAATAAATAAATGTGTTAAGATTAGTCATAGGGTGATTTAACTAGCCGATCCCCGCAGACGAAAGACGAGTGGTCCAGTCTGTGTGAGGATATGGTTACAGAGATAGGGAGAAACGTGTAAAAGATTCACTGACACACTAGCTCTCGCACGGCTATGAAACATAGGTAGTCCAGCAACTTGCTAACAGTAAATATCACACATTTATTTCCTCTACCGTATACATAATTTTCTAATCACTACACTAACTTAAATGTCCAAAATGTAATACAGCTAGGATTAACTTAACAGTCCAAAGTTCACTTTGAGTGGTTCGTAGAATGGGCAGATCTTAGACGGATCTATTCTGCTACTGTTCTTGATATTTGCTACTGTCTCATCACTGGGCTTTGTTCTGGTTTTGCCTAATGTTCGTTTTTTCAGGAAGAGTTGACTATCGCACAGTCCTTAAAGATCAGTGTTTGTGCACTTCTTCTGTGTCACTTAGCTGGATCGTTGAGGTTCGGTGCGGTTGTCGCCTGGTCTCGTTTGTTGACTACTGAGCTATCGTAGCGCAGTGCTCGATGCTCAAGTGCAGGCCGAATGTCAGGGATGACTCTCAGTGGTCTATCTCCTGCATCAGACCATGCCTGCTCGTCTGCAAAACATAAGACGAGTTTCTGCAACGCCTTGTTTACAAAGGGTGTGCAAAGTGTCTCACTGTTGGCAGATACAGCCCTCAGTGATCGCGTCCACTTATACAGATAAGCGACGAACAATCTTTTAAGTCCTTGATCCACTGGAATCTCCAACACAATTCCTATACATATACATCATGGTTAAAATAAACACAGTGTAACGGACGGATACTTAGTGCGGGTGCATGCAAAATATATATGACTCCTAAAACAAAATAAGCGTGTGTGCAAGTCTCTGTTGACTATCATACCCACAAACGTACGGACTCTTTCTCAACACAGACAAACACCAACACAAGATATCCGTTCCACGTTCTCAAAATTTATATAACTAATCAGCAAATTTTATGTCAAACTTTCACACAGATACCTTAACACTGTCAAACTTTATACACATGTCTCAAGGTATTCCTCCTGTTCACGAGTATTCACAAAATATCACTGTAGTTTCTAGCGCTTTCCTGAAGCAACTAATCGTCTGAAGAGCTCAAAAAAATAACCGGTATTCTGAAATCCTGGATCCAACGTAAATATAAAAAAAGTTGTACCTTCTGATTGCGCGAGAAGCAAGGTTTCACATGGGCTGGTAACTAACTCCCGGTGACGTCGTATAAGCAAGCGAACCGATACTTTTGTCGACGGGCGGAGGGACTAGCCTGCCCCAGTCCGTCTGGCGTAGATAACGTTGTCTTTGGTCAGACGTGTCAATAGGGTCGATCTCGATCTGACGCCTCACAGGTCACCTTGTCCTCGCTTGGACAGGTTGGATGGAGCCCCTCCCTATCAGTAGGCCACTAGCCTCCAGTAGGCCGCTACAACGACATACATATACAAACGTCAATTCTCTGACTCTGATAACGTTATTATTCTTTTTTGTGTGTGTCAACCTTGCTGACCTCCCTTCGTTTATATCTTTCCAGTTCCGTTTCGTATGCGATCATCACTTTTCTTCCTCCACCACTATTATTCATATCCAGGTAATCACTTCATGAATGAAAATTACTATCAAACATGCTCACACCTTTCATTCATATTTCATTATCTTCTACTCTACAACTATCACCCCACGTAATTAATAATATTATTACATCAATGAAAATTCAATATTCCATCTCAGTGGACAACAGCTCACCACCTTCCAATACACAAATGCAATACAAAAATATACTTATCCGACATTTTACAATCATGAAAAACATTATAAATACCTGTAATCTTTACAGCACAAAATTATTAACTTCCAAAGTCCCACCAACCAATACACCATGATCGGTTTCAATGCTTTCTTCCTCTTTACTTTTTTCACAGTTAACTTTTTACTTTCTTTTTTAAATCTTTTTTTTCCTTTTCCTTGGCCTACCACATATTCGTCCACACAGTCTGACACACACAATTCGATTGAGCAATTTTAGCCCCTATTTCGAACTATCTCTTCTTTCATTGGCTCCCGAATCCTAGCCAATCAAAAAACACCGTACAATAACCAAATTTTAAAAACCCGGAAAAATCCCGTTCTCTACATATATACTTTCTCCGGTACAGCCACTGGTCTGCAATAATACGAATGGGGGAACCAACAGTAGATCCTCATGGTGTCGAAACAGGTCGAGTGTGTCAGCCACGTGGTCAAGCAAAGTTTTACTAACATTCACAATTATTAAACATGGCAAGACTTCACAAACATAATCCAATAATCATATCAATAATCGCGGTGAGACAAAAGATTGATCATTTACCTTTTTGACAATGTCAGGCTATGGCTATACTGCGATGAATGAATGTCACCCGTCACCTGCGCAGTCTTCTGAGAGAGAGAGATCTTTCAGAGTATTGCTTCTTCTCATGTGAGGTTTAGACAAAGACTGATCTACCTTAACCATGGCCAACTAAAGCGCGTAAAATCCCATAATGCTTTAGCGCTCTTGCGCGGGGGAGGGCGGTGGTTGGGGGGGAGGGTCTGGGTATAGGTCAGCTGAATTATGACTCGGCCTACCTAAGTGAAGAGTTTTCCTTACCTTTGCTTAGCACATGACTTGTGTCGTCTGCTAGGCATCGACTTTAAGATACAAAGGCCAAAGCAGGATGAACTTTTAAGGCAAGGAGCCTTAGTGCAGGGTCTAAAACTAGCCTATTGTGACACTCTTTATAGTCTCTCCCTGTCATAAATTACACACAACCTATTACACATTCTTCAACAGCCATACATTTCTTATTAGAACCAGTATTCACAGATTCCATACTCAGCATGATGTCATATAGAAGGCCCACCTTTTGATTCATGACTCAAGGTTTGTTGACTTATTTCTTCATTCTGGCAGAAGAAAAAGAAGAAGGTTATTTCTCTTTTCCTTGATAAATCACACAGCACCTATATTACACATTCTTCAACAGTCGTAAATTTCTTCAACAATTTTCTTATCTGAACCAGTACCAACAGGTGCTAATACCCCACTAAGCATGCTGACGTAATGAAGGCACGCCTGCCTTTGATATATACACATCCCCATGCTCTTTATAATATGCAACACCTTCATATGTCGCCTGTGACGATATTTAGATCTGCGTTTTTATCATGACTTACATCATGGTTGGGGAATGACGTCAATACATGGACGACTGAAAAAACCAGTGTTGGCTCTCTTGTTTGCTTCTTTTATTATTTCGTTCTTATACAGAACGATAGATAGTGGCAGCGGTGGGATTCGAACCCACGCCAAAACACAACCCTTATAAACGGACCCTACACTTATTCTCTGATAGTGGCAGTCACAGCCTATCCAATAGTCGTCCGAACACAATCAGTATCGACTTGACTCTCCCACTTCAACGCCGCTTCCAGCCCACAATTCAAGGCACAGAACTCTGTTCAGCTCCTAGCAGCTATCGAGCTATACGTAAACCACGTGAAAAAACTAAATTCCTAGTAGGCTATAGTAATACAAACCGCTGATTCATACTTTGCGCACATCACTCTTATAAATATGAAACTATACACTATTTACATCTTGACTCAGAATATATTTAGCGTGCATCAAACTCGTGTCGTCACACTAGGTATGAAATCTTTCTCTGCTCTCTTTTATTATTATCAAATAAATGACTCTCTCTCTCTCTCTCTCTCTCTCTCTCTCTCTCTCTCTCTCTCTCTCTCTCTCTCTCTCTCTCTCTCTCTCTCTCTCTCTCATAGTGTCAAAGTGGTTTCTTTTGCCAATATACAAAGGCAGATCAGCACTTTCTTTGAAGTCAGTCTGGGGCAGTTCTTTTTTTTTTTTAATCAAAAGTTAATGAAGCATGATCATAGAAGACTTTATTGGTCTTGTTTTTTTTTAATGGGGGGGGGGATGGTGGGGTAGGGTAGGGGGTGCTTTGCTGAACATGGATGAAATTGTAAAATGAAAAACTATATAACGAGACAGACAGACAGACAGAGACAGACAGGGACAGAAGAGAGAGAGAGAGAGAGAGAGAGAGAGAGAGAGAGAGAGAGAGAGAGAGAGAGAGAGAGAGAGAGAGAGAGAATTTACAAACTAAATAAAATACTTATAAGCAGAGAAAAAGAATATAAAACGCAAAGAATGAAACTAGCTTCAGTAAAACATAGTAAAATGCCTGGGATAGGTTACTGGCCTTTCAGCTGGAGCAATAATAATAAACATCATCAGATATACAAGTCAACCAAAGAGACGATTACTTGGCCAAAACATTGTCTACGGCTGTAAATAAATATTTATACTGTTTTTCTTCCTGGGCCTAACCGGGCATATAAATAGCTGTGAATAGGTTTTTGCTATTCTACCTTCTGTCTTTTTGTCATTTTTATACATAGTTGTAAATAGTCTATTTTTGTCTTTTTTGTAATTTATGTACATAGTTGTAAATAGTCTGTACCTTTACTGTCCCGTCTTTTGGTGTATTGTAGCAAAAGTGATGTTTCATCGAGTGCATGTATTTATATGTAATGACTATGTAAAGCGTGGTGAGTCTGGTCATAGGCTGGAGTACCCGCTATATAAAAATCCGTTATTATTATTATTATTATTATTATTATTATTATTATTATTATTATTATTATTATTATTATTATTATTATCTTCTCTTGGATTGTCTAGCTGGATTACGTCCTTGGCCTAAAAACGCCTTTTGGTGATCCCGGATACGCCTGTTGGAGACATGTAGAATAAATTACAAAAGTACAGAACCGGAGAATCAGTAGCGATTTGCTTTGCAGCGAATGACTTAGGCCTACTCGCGTTGTTTCGTATGCAAATCCATGCAAATCCTCACACAGCAACGTTGGGAAATATAGGATGTTCTGCGCATGCGCAGTAAGAGATCCTAGGCTAAAATCGAAAGGAGGGCAAATCCCCTGAATGTTGGCGGCCATGAAGTACCCGCAGAAAACTATATATTTTTTAAACTCGCCAAAGTCACGTGACGGATTGCTTGTTTTGCCTTGTGCAACGGAACTCATCGTTTATTTTCGCGTGTACCCGCATGTAGGCTTACTCGCTTTAAAGCAACGAGTATCAGCTCAGCATTTGTAGTGCGAGACACTTCTCTGCTTCTGCGTTTGTCCTGTGCGCTTAACGCAAGCTACAAAATGAAAGTCTGCGTAGGCAGCTGACTGTTAACCTGCGTAGCTCAAGGGTAAACTTAATTGTGAAGGGAGACAACCAGTTTATGAAAATCGCAGGAAGTGAGTTGTCTCGCTTAAAGAGACAAACCATGACAACCAACGTACACCATCTCTATTACCACCACCCCTACCACCAAACAAAAAACAACACCACAACAACGCCACAACCTCCAGCACAACCAGAAACAACATGACCCGACCATCTCTACCACCTCCACGAGTAAGAACAAAAACACCATAAGCAACAACAAAACCAACCACAATAAACAAACTGTAAGCACTGAATAAACAATAATTAATTCCTTTGCAAACAAGTGAATAAACAAGATACCGCATTTGCATTTTTCATATTAGGTAGCAGAACGTGTTCTTCAATAGGCACCTTCGTAATGCTAGGTTACGTCTACTTTATATAACGTGCACAAGTCCTTCAAACGTACATTTACTTCATAATAATATACTACTGAGGTGCAATTATAAATTACGTGTGAGTAACAAAACAACACACACATACACACACACACATAAAACGTTGCGCGTCTCTCCTTCTCTTTCTCTCCCTCTCCCTCACGTACACACCCACACACACGCACACATACATACACACACACACGCACACACACACACACACACACACACCCACACGCACACATACATACACACACACATACATACACACACGCACACATACAGAATGTATTCAGCCAAATGACAAAATACATTGCACATGGAAATGTCTCCGATGCTGGTAAACAGTCATATATACATCCACACTCCATACAACACTTTATAAGACTTCAATTAAAAGACCTTGCATACACAGCTGCAGCATTAAGCGCAATCACTATCTATATATATAAATTGCTTAGCCGGAAGTCCTTCTTCGCCTCTACTATAAAGTTTGTCCGGTATGGACGCTGATCTGGGCAGGTGCTGGCCGCTGCTGATCGGCCCTGCTGTGTGCTCAAATCCAGCGAAATCGATATAGCCGACATTTCCTTACCGAACGTTTAACCGTTTCTGAGATAAATAAATAAACAAAATGTCCACAAACTGTAACAGCCTCATTCCGCGCGCTTCCATTAAAAATCAAATTGAGGTTTCAGCATGTTTTCCCATATAGACCAAAAAATTGATGTTTTTTCTAGGAAGCGTTGGTAGCTTACTTAGCAAAACCATTCGCCTACCGTGCAGGGCAACCCAAGTTCAAATCTCACCCGGCCCATATTATTTATTTTTTTTTGGTACACTAAAATATGGATATTTTTCTTTTTAATTTAGGCTTTTTACCTTTAATTTATTATTATTATTATTATTATTATTATTATTATTATTATTATTATTATTATTATTATTATTATTATTATTATATCTTATATCAAATTTTCTTTTAAAACCTTGGTGTTTTTTATGATTTCTATTTGTATTATTCTATATTCAATATTATTATTATTATTATTATTATTATTATTATTATTATTATTATTATTATTATTTATAAACAAATAATAATAATTATTATTATTATAATAACAATTATAATATCTTATATTAAATTTTATTTTAAAACCTTGGTGTTTTTTCTGATTTCTATTTGTATTATTCTATACACTAAAAGAGCCCTTCCGTGCACTACAACTGTAGTGCACATGTACTTACAAAGCACTCCCATGCACTACAACTGCACTCCCATGCACTACAACTGCACTCCCATGCACTAAAAGAGCACTCCCGTGTACTTAGAACAAATGAGGAACGGCAGACAAACGGGGAACGACAAAATTACCTCATTTTGTACTAAAAAAAGGCAAATTTCGTTCCTCATTCGTGCCGTTTTACAGGTACACACACACACACACACACACACACACACACACACACACTGAAAGGTAAATCGATAGATGTTTAAAGAACGCTGGTACATTAAAATATACCATGGGAAAAATAAGAAACATGCATATGAATAAAAGTGACGTTGACTACAAAATCTCTTCCTCTCTCTCTCTCTCTCTCTCTCTCTCTCTCACACACACACACACACACACACACACACACACCGGTACAAACACCCACACGACGCACGTACACACAAACAATCAGTGTAAATACATAAAAACACAGGGGCTGCTCGCTGCAAGGAGAAACCGGATATAATTATAGTAGGATTAAATATGATATTATGACTTCCTATAATTAATAGACGTCTAGCTGTTAACAATCCTTAAACAAGTAAGTAACAAAACAGTGTTTATTATCTTTAATGCGAGTTTATTATCTTTAACAATGCAAGCCAAGTATAAACTTAATTTTAATCAATTAGCCGCGTTGTAACCTATTTATTTATTTATGTACTTATTTTATTTTTATTTTTTTAATTGTTGTTATGGTACATATTTTATACGCTCACTCTAATCAACGCTTTAGACCAACTTGGAATGGGTGACAACTCATTTGTTAAAACTTCGTCGGACCATTACCAAGGTAGGTCAGTGGTCAACTTCCCATGCCACTGCATTTGCTCTGTCTCTTTTTCTTCTTCCTCCTCATTTTCTTCTTCTTCATCTTCTTTTTGTTCAGGATACTGTGGATACTCCGCCGGGACGATGAAAAAAAAATTCACAATTTTAGCGTGCGCATGGCCGGCCTGAACTATGGGAAGATTCTATCAAGACTGGATGAACCAGTTTGGTGTGATTCAAAATGTTAAAACTGTGTACAAGGTCTGACAGTCACTGGTTTTTTCGTTGGCCCTCAGGCGATACAGAATGGACTACTGGAAGGATGGAAGAGAGGACTGCTGGAAGGATGAAATAGAGGACTGCATCGCCATCGAGTTTGTTCCACAACCTGGTTGCCAACGGGAAAAAACGAAAGAATGTAAATGGATTTTGATCCTGCAGTGTCGGAGCTGTAGGTAGCTTCTGTTGATGTCCTCGAGGAACGGGAGACTAGCTGGCACAACGGTCAATCAAGGTCACTGGAGTTTTTCCTTAGCTAATTCCTTTGGCGATTGTAGAAAAGATGGAACTTCACAAACCTGGCCCAAGGGAAAGTGCAGTCTCTTGATTGTCGGTGAAAGCGGATTGTAGATCTGCATAATTCCTGTCTTGTTCGTGGATCAATAGAAAAGGTTTGCCTTTGTCACCAACTCTTTTGTTTACTTTTAGTCTGTGTGCAGATGACGTCATCAAAGGAACTGGGTGACATGGAATTAATCCCCTTGACAGAACCATTATGCTCTTTTGTCTTCCACTTACAGGGGACGCTACTCCGAGGTGTGCACGGAAACGGTTATCCCTGTGCGTTTAGCTGTACATTTAGTGATAAATGGGCGAAAGTGATAGTAGGCTACTAACTGATGAATTATTGAATGGCGGGGAGGGGAGCGGGGACTGCATGAGTCAGTGTGCGGGCGGAAGGGATATTCATGGGAGGCAGAAATTATCAATGGGGAAAAAGGTTGACGACTCCTCTGACCGCATTTGAACAAGGTGTTGTGTCTGTTGACGTCATAGCTCCTTAATAACGTGTCAGGCGCACAGTTTGCGGTAAAATGCGACCTTCTACACTCGTAAACAAGAGATTGTAACAGTTGGTAGTGAGAGAGGTTAGGTGGAGGATCTGGATCCCTGTCTGGATTGAAGGCGGATACGTCACCGGTGCCATCAATGACTAAAATCGTGATTTTGTTACTTCGGGTCTGCGCAGCGGATCGTTTTCTCATTAAAAACAAACTCGGAATTGGTGTTAAACACAATACAGTCTTAATTAAACGTTGTGGCAGTAATTATCAAGAGTTTGATAAACGAAGAAGAATCTACAGACCAGGAAAACACGTTGGTATGTTTATTCGGACGAACCAACAAAAGATAAAACAGACCCGAGCGGCATCGGATATTAATCTGAAGTCCGGCGAGGCGGGATGATATCCGAGTCGCGAGAAGACTACAGTGGATGGCGGACGTACCTGAGTCATGGCGAGAGGGACTGGGGATCTACGGCCGAGGCCCGAGTGTGACCACAGAGGCCGAAGGGGGACATCGGCGAGAGATCTACTAACCAGCACCGCGGACAGCCATTTTGAATGGACTACGTCCACTCATCAATCAATCAATGTCATCCGATTACAAAATGACTGGTGATGAAGCAGCGAAACGGACAACGGTTTCACCGCAAGACTTCGCTATGCGAACGCATGCATATTCAAAGACAATTATGACATTTATGTTGCATAAAACTGTGCCGAAGAAATGGCCTGCATGATTCGAGAAAAGAGACTTTGGAGATTAATATGACGTCATTACGGTGCATGATGTTATCGTAAAAATTGTGTAGCTTGGAAATGTTAGTTAGAAATAGTTGATATTGTTATGCATATTTGGTTATTCAGGTTGCTATAGGAGTTTTGTAATAGTTTTTAGTTTAGCTTACAAGTTTCGAGACCTAAATGGATGGAACTCTTTCTCTTCAGGACCGCATAATGGATGGTGTTAGTTAGTTAGTTAGTTAGTTAGTTATTCATTGCTTACAAGGTCCAGCGGACTGCAAAGAGCCGAATCAGGACCACAAAATCAAGACCACAACTTGGCCGAAAGAGGACTCACCCCTGATCCGCACAAAAGATACTAGCGCCCTATTCCTAAATCAGACGTAAAGCCCGGCGGTCTGTAACCAACATTTACGCTCATACACGCTACATACACAATAAACACACAGTCATCATTCAAACATGTGCTGTAAAGGCAAGTCGCTATTACAAGATGGAGAGGAAATCAATTTTATTTTTGGCATTTTAGATAGACTGCATCCAAATACCACTATTGAAGGGAGAGAGGAAACCGGAGTACCATGCTCTTATTGTTGTTGTTGTTGTTGTTGCACTTGCTGCTGTCATAATAAATTATTCTATCAAAAAATTCGTTGGAAAAAAGTTGTAACTGCAATACCTTTAAAAATAGTATAGTAGTATAGTATAGTAGTAATAGACTAACCCTAACCCCTAACCCTAACCCTCATATAGACTAGCTAAATTAGCGAACTTGGTTTGTAAACTTGCACTGCCATTTAGAAATCTTGTAACTTGAATGTAGACGTGTTTTCTCAGTCACACCAAGGCACAGGCGTTTGTATGTGATAGGCATAGGCGCTCGCGAGTCCAGATACATGTCTTGGTGTGACTGAGAAAACACGTCTAAAAGGAGACGCGTCACAGGCTTGCGTGTCCAGATTCAAGCGCCTGGTGACGTAAAGTGCAGAGTCTGGCTATGATTTGATTGTATTCTTGAGATTTTATTTTGATTACAGCTCGGTAACTATTGTTTTTCGCTTTGTCCGTCCGGCGTCTCACGTCAGTACGGCGTCCCACGTCAGTACGGCGTCCCACGTCAGTACGGCGTCCCACGTCAGTACGGCGTCCCACGTCAGTACGGCGTCCCACGTCAGTACGGCGTCCCTCGTCAGTCCGGCGTCCGGAGGTGACATTTGTGCACTTTTCTCTGAAAGCTAATGGTCGGATTTCTTTCAAACTTAGTATTTAGTTAGGAAATGAATGAACATTGAGGTTTAACGTCTACACCCACCATTGGCGATATGGCAGACGGGGATAGGAAATAAGGAATCCTATAAGATGACAATAAATTATGCATGTAGGGTGACCTAATCATGGGGATGTCATAATTTGGTGTGTGTGTTTTTTTTTCTTTCTAATCTTATTTTCTCCCAAACTACTGGGTTCAAGTTTGGTTGTTACTTAGACTTACCTGTGCCTCCAAGGTAAAACCAAACTCATGCAAATCGAGTGATTTAATCATCATGCTGTAATTTTTCTTTTAGAATTTTTTTAATTAATTTTTTTTAAATTCTTTGTATTGAGATTATCTCACATGTAAAATGTAGAATGGTTATTATAGGGAAATTCTATATGCAATCAATCACTAGAAGAATGTTAAATTATATTATCAATGTTTATCTGAATATCGACCATAGATACATTATTGTGGTTGACACTTTTTCCTGGCGCCCTGTCAACTTTATACCCCCACCCCGACCCTTACACCCCCCACCGCATTCTCTCTCTCTCTCTCTCTCTCACTCTCTCTCTCTTTCTCTCTCTTACACACACACATACACTCACACATACACACCCACACCCACACACACACACACACACCCACACACACACATACACATACACACACACACCTTTCCTTGTGTCGAACATTGACAAAGGGTCAGTGATAATCTCTAACCAAAGACATTCTACAGAACAAACCCACGCCTGATCTATTCATATGTATGACCTCGTAACAGTAGTCCCGAAATCGTCAGCCCTACATCAGTTTGACCTCAATCTGTTGAGGCACGTCTTGTATATTTACCATTCAGCGTTCAAGGTTATCTACCATTAACGTTGATTGTAACACAATTATAAAGTACTGTTTTGTTTGTTTGTTTTATCCCTGGAATCGATGTCTGACGATTTCTGATTATGCTCATTATCCTATCCTACCCTATCCTATCTTATCCTATCCCGTAACTCGGAGGTCGTAGGGGCACCACAGATGATCGTTTAACCATGCAGCGTACTCCATCTTTCCCTGTCCTCGGCAACCCTGATTGTTTCGCTCAGTGTCAAACCAGTCCATTCTCGAATGTTGTCCTCCCACCTCTTTTTCGGTCTCCCTCTTCTTCTACCTCCTTGCACTGTGCCTTACATGATGATCTTTGCAAGACCTGATGATCTGTGACGAGAGTTTACGTTTTTTCACCACTGTGAGCAGGTCATCGTGTTGTCCAATGGCTTGTGTGATGATCTGTCGGACTTCGTCGTTGGTGATGTGCTGGGTATAGGAAATGCCCAGAAGTATTCTGTAGCACCTCATCTCCATGCTTTGTATTCTTCATTGTAGATCTGCTGTGAGGGTCCATGTTTCGCAAGCGTATAGGAAGATGGAGATGACAAGAGAGCGCATCAGTCTTACCTTGGAATGTAGACTGATGGTCCTGTCTTTCCAAATTGGCTTCAACCTCGCCAGGGCAGCAGTTGTTTGTGCGATCCTGGAGAGGACTTCCTGTCGGGAACTATTGTCTGATACAATGGTTCCTAAATATTTGAAGCTATGCACTGTGTTGAGGGATTGGCCTTGGACTTTGATGTCCGTGTTGATGCCATTGTTGTTGTTGGTCATCATTTTGGTCTTCTCTGCACTTATTTCCATTCCATAGGCTCTGGAGGTGGTGTCAAGCCTCTGTACCAGCTGTTCAAGTTCTTGTTCCTCTCCAGCCAATCCATCAATGTCATCCGCAAAACGAAGGTTGGAGATTGCCCTTCCCCCTATGCTGACTGCGCCTTCGTGATCTGCAAGGGCATCTGACATGATGCGCTCTAGGAAGATATTGAAGAGTTTTGGAGAGGGTAGGCATCCCTGACGCACACCGATTGTTGTTCTGAACTAATTTCCGATGGCGCTGTTGTGGAGGACTGCACTGGTAGCCTTGTCATACAAGCTTTTGATGACTTCGATGCTCATTATGGTCATTATGTTCGATCAGAATAGGAAAAGTCGATCCTAAATATTCTGTCGCGCTTTGAGTGCTATTGAAGATAAAGCTCATGTGTAACAAGCCTACATTATTATTATTATTATTATTATTATTATTATTATTATTATTATTATTATTATTATTATTATTATTATTATTATTATTATTATTATTATTATTAAGCTATTAGTTAGAGCACCGTCTCCCATAAGCAATAATCAGCCTGAAATCTACCTTTAAGCAGACGAACGCAGGGAAAACCACAGCACCAATGGATCGAATCCATGCAGATTTTCTCAGGACATGCTCCAACCCAGGACACGTGCTTCTCTTTGCCCAGGACACATGCTCCTGCTAAGAGCTGATAGACCATGGACTGTTATGCTTCGGTGTCGATTCTGAAAAGGAAAGCAGCTTGGATGGGCGAATCCACTGAGATCAGTGGTTGAATCAGCATCTAATATTACATTTCTCGTTACCCAATACTGTCGTCCACATAGTCTTCACACTAAAAACAAAAACAACAAAAATTCGAGAACAAATTGCAAAATTTTAACTCGTATTTCCTTGCAAGTCGGACAACTCAGGGGAGAAAACTATTGCCTAAAACATTTTAAACACCAATATGCGGTTGTTGTCTCCCATATGTAGACCGTATTGGACATTGAGATTACATGTATATTTTATACTTGATAATTGATTCTTACACTTGTATTTTGTCGTTGACGAAAAAATAATAATGCACAAAAACGGATAGTTTACAATTATGTTATAATAATTATCTCTATAGGTTTAGGTATTTCTTATAAATAATTCTTCGTTTATTCTCCAGTGTTATTTTTTAAAATGATTTTCTGTCGTCTGCTTCTGATGATATGAGTTCTGTAAGAGTTGCTGTTCTTGGCTATGATCTTTCCAAAGCAAAAGGGTCAGAGACATGGCTTCAACCACGAGGATTGAAGATATTAGGGCAGACGATCAGTATTTTCGTGCTGTCAGCAATGAAAGACAAGTGGACGAAATATCTCTGGATTTCTTCTACAAGCCTCACACGATAACATTGCTCGTTACGTTCATATCTGTACTTCTTTACATTGCATTTACGAGGTAAGTGGAACCGATGTGATGATCGGAGGGGTGTCTTCTCCGTAGTATAAGTGCTCAATCGATAGTATAATTTGATTCGTGATTTTACAGTTCTTAGTAACATTCAAATATTTTATTGTGTATACATGCTTTAATCGTAAAAAATTGTTTAAATTAATCAAAGTGCATAGAAAATTTTCTGAAGGATTATGAAACGGTATACTTTCGGCTTGATTCGTCGCATTCGATCTAAATATAGAAACAGCGTGTTGTGTGCCTATCGTAGGATGCATGATTCATAGTCTAGTCTGTACCGAAAATTGCATGAGATATGAATGGGAGCTGCTAGGACAGTGAGTTAATTATTGCATACTTTTCTGACCATGCGGAAAAGTTTTTAAAAATTTATTTACTATAAATTTCTTATAAATATTTTGAAAATTCCCTCAAATAACCTACTTTTAAGACTGTTTACAGACTGTGCCGACAAGCAACATACTTTCCAACCTATTTGTATTACACACAGACCTGTATGCACACACATACACAAACTCACTTACAAATGGGTGTAAACATACACAATTTGACATACTCATTTATAAGTTGCATGGAAACCAATTGCTAAATCTTTGTTTTTGTTTTTTATTCTATTACAGAGATGAGTCTTATGTGGAACATAACATTTGGACTGGACTTATTTATGTGATATTCTTCTTCCTCCTGATTGTCAGTGTGCTTGTGTTTCCCAATGGTAAGTTTGACAATTGTATTGGTTTTATATTAATAATAATAATCCACCATTAATATAGTTCGATGCAATACATGACAAAACTAAAATGGTGAACAATGAGTGTTGTGATTAGTGCATTTAGCAAAGATTGTTCAACTGTATTTGCAGGTATTATATTGATAGCAATCCTCCAGGCACAATAACTAACCTGAACATACTAATTAGTATCTGAACATCTGAACACTGTGAACAGTCAATACAGTTTGATACACATGAAGTGTGTCAAGGACGATTACATCGGTCATAATTCCTGGCTTTCCATCCATTATAAATGAAAAATATCTGATTTACGAGACTCCATCCCATCAACTGTCCAATTCTAAGGTTATCTTGGCTGACAGTGCCTGATTGTTTAATAGCCACTGTGATATAAGATTGTTCGCATTTGGTCACTTCCTCTAAACTGCACATCCGAACCATGTTTTGAATCACTGTGACTCAATTAATTACTATGAAATATGTGGGGTTTTTTTGTGTACCTCTCTCTCTCTCTCTCTCTCTCTCTCTCTCTCTCTCTCTCTCTCTCTCTCTCTCTCTCTCTCTCTCTTTCTCTCTCTCTCTCTCTTATTTATTCACTTCTTTTTTTCTTTTTCCATTTTTTTAAGGTTTTCATTGGCTATTTTTTCATCTTTTTTCTTCTCTCTCTCTCTCTCTCTCTCTCTCTCTCTCTCTCTCTCTCTCTCTCTCTCTCTCTCTCTCTCTCTCTCTCTCTCTCTCTCTCGCTCTCTCTCTCTCTCTCTCTCTCTCTCATTTATTCAATTTTTTTTCTTTTTCTTTTTTTTTAAAGTTTTTCATTGGCTATTTTTTTCATCTTTTTCACTGCTCATTTTTGGAGCTGGTGAAGTAGATGTCCACACCTTGACCACCGCCTTCAACTCAGCTGTGACAGATGCTGCCACTGAGATCCTTGGCAAGCACCGCCCAATGAAGAAACCGTGGATCACACCTGAACTTTTGGATCTGTGTGATAAACGAAGAGAGATGAAAAAAAAAGAACACCTCACAGGGAGCTGATGCCTACCGAAAAATCAACAATGACATCCGAAAAGGCATGCGCACAGCAAAGGAGAACTGTCCGAAAATCAATGCCAGGAATTAGAGAACAGTCTGAACAAGAACAACAGCTGAGCAAGAAGGCCTACCAGACTGTGAAGTGGATGACAACTGTTAAACAACCCAAGGTCTCCACAATCCAAAGCAAGTCTGGCATATGCCTTACAGAAGAACAAGAAGTCTTGGATAGACTGCTCTGACCTTTACAACCACACACCAAACGGACCCATCAGTTCTAGCATGTCCCCAGAACAGAGGTGGGTAGTCCCATAGCCTTGTGGCCGTAGGGGAATGTGATGTTGGAGATAAAACTTATCTTTGGCCTGCGTAATGAGGGTGATGCCCACCCTTAAGGGAGTAGGTACTCAGTCACAGTTGAGTCAACTGGGGGAGTTGTTATTTGTCGCTTCACGTTTTGCAGTCACCCATCCAAGTGCTAACCGCACTGGCACTGCGACACAATAGCGAGTGCTCCAACGACTGCGCTGTCCGACACCCCCCAGAACAGAGAAGAAGAAAAATTCCTCCCAACTCTCGCAGATGAAGTTGAGGCAGCAGTGAAATCGCTGAAGAAGGGAGAGTCAGCGGGAGTGGACAACATGCCCGCAGATTGCTTCAAGCAGGAGGGGAAGTGCTGATTGACGCCATCACCATTATCTGTAACAATATCTGGCAGAGTGGGGAGTGGCCTACACCATGGACCCAGTTGCTTGTTATCACTCTTTCCAAAAAGGATAACCTTCAGGAATGTGAAAATTACCGCACCATCAGCCTCATCAGTCATCCAAGCAAATTCCTCCTGAAAATAATACCCAAGCTGAACAAATAATAGCCAAAGCAGAAGGCTTCTGGGCATTTCATATACCCAGCACATCACCAACAACAAAATCCGACAGACCATCACACATGCCATTGGCATTGGACAACACGATGATATTCTCACAGTGGTGAAGAAACAGAAACTTCGATGGTATGGCCACATCACCAAAGCATCAGGCCTTGCAAAGACCATCCTGCAAGGCACAGTGCAAGGAGGCAGAAGTAGAGGAAGACCGAAAAAGAGGTGGGAGGACAACATTTGAGAATGGACTGGTTTGACACAGCAAAGCCATGAGGGCTGCTAAGGACAGAGAAAGATGGAGTACGCTGGTTAAACAATCATCTGTGGTGCCCCAATGACTTTCGAGTTAAGGGATAGGATAGTAATGGAATGCGTACATGCAGAAACTAGACCTCGGTTTATACTCTTATCTGGTTTATGCCTCTCTTAGCCCAATATTAGTCTGGGTCCTTGTGTTGGGTCATATTTCATCAATTCATGTGAATTATTCCTAATTCCGTTTCTCGTGATAATAAGTCTTCATTGTTTGTTTTTAGGACCATTCACGCGTCCACATCCTGCGATATGGAGGATTGTTTTTGGTGAGTACTTCAAAAGTAGTATATTTAATCCATAAAATTATTTATTTATATATGAGATTAGGTACATAATTCTAATGGGAAACACTTACATGTTTACAGTGTTTATGATAAAATTATATTCTAGATAGTCAAACCTGACCGGAGGTTGGAGATTGTTCTACCCCTTATGTTGACTATACATTCATCATCTGCAAGGGCATCTGACATGATGCACTCTAGGAAGATGTTGAAGATGTTGGAGAGAGAGTAGGTATCCTTGGTTCTGAACCAGTTTCTAATGGCACTGTTATGGAGGACTGTGCTGGTAGTCTTGTCGTTATGCTTTTGATGACTTCAATAAATGATAATTTTAGGACTTATGTTATACACTCTCATGGTTGCCCACAGAGATGCATGCCAGACTTGGTTAAACGCTATATTGAAGTCTACAAACACATAATATATATAGATGTTGTTGGTGCTGTAGGTATTTCTCGCAGATTATTCTGAGGTTGAAAATCTGTTCAGTGGTACTTCGCCCTGCCCTGAATCCTACTTGTTCTTCAGCTATGATTTGTTTAGCCTGGGGTGTGAACCTGTTGAGTATTATTTTCAGGAGGACCTTGTTGGGATCTCTGAAGAGGCTGATGGCTATATATGACCTTGATATGATATGATATGGCCTATATATATGAGTCAGTCTTTGCTATTGGAGACTATGGTGGGGGGGGGGGGGGGGGGGGGGGTTGGTCACATTAAATCATTGCACAGCCTAATCTATGTCTTAAATTATTACTAGATACTATTACTTGCATTCACTCAATAAAGAATATGTATAAAAATCATAAACTATCGGAATCATTTGTTAATTTTAACAAATATTGACATTATACTAGAATAATTGCGAAAAATGAGTTTCAAAATGGCTAAAAAAATGGGAACGCTGGTACTATGTAAATGCATTCAGATTTATTTGTTGCTTAAAGCTCTTATCTTAATAAAACTAATGGTTTAATTTATTCTAATAAAGTCAAATTACACAGGAAACACGGTTTGAAAGCATGTTGTGTTGTCTGAACTTAATTAATCGTGCACAAAATGTGCGTATCTTGCGTTTCGTCTGTTGTCACACTTCTACTACCGTAACTTGCTTTTCGTAATTTTCTCGATTTCAGTTTCTTGTTATTGTTACAAGTATGTTCTGATCGAATACAATTGATTAAATGGTGATATTAGTACTGTAGGTACTCCAAGCCCTTCATTGGCTCTTGTCCGCTCGGCAGTTTTGACTCAGTTTTCACTTCACTTTCAACACTTATTATTAATGTAAAACTGCATCAAAACGAACAGTGGCTGTATTCAAATAAAAATTGAAAGCTTTATCTTTACATCTGTGTTGTTTTTAATGCATGTTTATGCGAAAGATTCCGAGAAAACAGCTTTTGAATACGCCCCTATCCGAACGCTGAATGCCGCTGCGAAAAAATTGTCACCGTCGTTTGCTGAGAGGTGACTCGTTTCAAAGTCTGAGCGCTTTGCGATACTTCATTGGATGGCCTAAAAATAAGAACCAATGAGAAGTTCGGATACTTAGCTTCATTTACATATAAGTTATTATAAGTATGGTGGGCTCTCGTGTGTAAACGTTTTGTTACGAGCCGAACAAAGTGGATAAAGCGGTTTTGATGTAAGTTTGATTTTAACTAGAAGTTTAAAACTTAGCAAGAAATAAAGAGCAGACTTTCCTTTATAAAACTAGGGTATTTATTAATTTGTGCAGTACTGTATCGCGGAGCGCTTTGCTGTAGAAAAGTCTACCCAAACGGTGTTCGGGTTTTCTTCCGGCCAAGGCCAACTCGTAGGCCTATTCAGCGACACGAGTGCTGAGCGTAGTAGCACACCAGTAGGCCTATACTTTGCCGGCACGCACTGCGAATTTGATGATTTCCCAACATTGAAGCACCAAAACGGCTGAACATTACATGGGATAGGCCTGAAGAAAATTGGGCTTGGAGTATAACATATGAAGGGGTTACCTGTCAAAAATCAGCTTTCTGGTATCAATATTGGCTTCACTTTGAGACTCCAAAGTTGTCAATTTCTTCAATTCCAAAACGTTGCCAAAAAAACACCAACATTCGGCATTTTCAAACATTAATAACTTTTTACCTATTTGTCCTATGGGGAAAAAAAATATACCACTGTGTTCAGAATGAAAAGCTCTTTAAATCTATGTCAGGTTTGTGATGGGGAAATCATTTTTTTAAAATGGCTTTTGACTACCTAATATTAGCAGCTTAAAAGCTGTCAGTGTTGTGTTGTTTAAGTTATTTCGACCTATTTGTTTAGCGTTGTCACACATGACATGTAGGTTACGTCCGACGTTTGAATTCTGCTAAATATTTTCTAACATGATTATTTGAAACGAGACTCTATTTTTCAAGTACTTTTCCATTTAATACAATAACCTATGACGTAGAACACAAGATTTTGTCTCTGTAGACCACGTGATAAAGCTTTTTCAATGACGTGTAACGCACACTTTCACTGGAAACGCACATTTCTCGAAGTCTCTTTCAAACCTTTTCACAGTAACGCAAGTTAAATTATTAGCACCACAAGTGTTTTTTGCTTAAAACTTTAAATTATTTACACTATTTATTTGCTGAAAACTACTTATTAAACAAAGAAATTGAATACATTGTCTTTTCTTTACTAATTACCATAAAGAGAGAGGAAGAGAACTTGGTTTGTACTCTAATTAAATCTCGCATTGCAGTGTTGGAATGTACTTGATATACATTTAATCTTATATTCTTATGTATTATCATGCTGACATAAATAAATATCCTAATTTGTATCAGTGTTCTTAAGTTCTTTTTCATTTGACTTTGTGTTTTGTTTTTCCTTGTTAGAATTATCATTTGTGTTCATGTTCTTATATTAAGATATATTCCATGTCACTGTAACGCAAGTTACTTTAAGATTGTTAACACTATTTATTTGCTGAAAATAAATGATAAAGCAATTAATTGAAATAAATTGTTGTCTTTTCTTCACTAATTACCAGATGCCTTATTGTAAACTTATTTATCTCATTTTTAAACTTAAAAAAAATAAGGTTGATGGTGTACCGTAACTTGAGTTACGTTGTCACATAATTCAAACCTTTCAAAATCATTATTTTACTTATTCAAGAAAACACAAACTTATACAAAACATAGTAAGGGATGCCTACTTACAAAAAAAAAGTAAATATATAAAAAATTATTATTATAAATTAATACTTTTTTACAAAATTTGTCACGCTGTAATGCAAGTTACACCTTCACACGTCTGCACTACTTGCTCCTGTATTTTAGAAACCGAAAGCAATAGTGATTTACTTTTTATATATTTGAAAAATTTACACTTTAATGTTCATTTAAGGATATTTTCAACATATTTTACAAGGTTTTAAAATTTGGGTCAATTTCCCACTTATTGTCTCCAATAGCAAAGAATGACTCATATATATGAGGCTATATATATATATATGACCTTGAGATTATAGCTAGTGACCTTGACATTGTTTTTCCTTTTAGGGTGCAGTGTGCTGTACCTGATGTTCCTGGTATTTGGGTTGTTTCAAAATTACTCGGATGCTCGGAGATTGTTGACCTGGGTCTACCCAGAACTGAAAGATTCAGGACCGGACACTAAGGTCAGATTTCTTTATATTTCATATTTACTTTGTAAGTAAGTCTTTGTATTTGTGGATTTTGTGATTTGATACTTGGTAGTATGCATGGTTGTCAGTTTTTTTTCTCAGTTAGTTAGCTTGTCTATGTGTTCCTTTTGCGATGATTTGTTTTTTTAATCTGTGAGTTTGGATACCATTGAGCATGGAGAGAAATAAAACATCACATAACAAGCATGAAAGTCCACGTATGAGTGTGTTTGGGTTTCTTGGAAACTAAGGGGGGGGGGGGGGGGTAAAGCAGTGAGGGAGAGGAGATGGGTACACCCTTACAGAGCTGGACCAGAGAGAAGGAAGGTCCCTGACAAGCAAAGGGTAATGGAAAAACCTGTTAGTACCTTTTTAACTGTGGAATTTGTGTGCTGCTGTCACAGAAACATGTCTGATTGACTTGTTATCTTGGTCTGCTGGAGTGTGTAATGGATTGATTTGTTGTCCGCTTGATACTTTCCCTGGTTTTATTGTACTGTTTTAATGAATTGATAGATGAGATAGTGACAATTAAATATTTATATGATAGATTGTGCTGGAGTGTGACTGGTTGGTTGTTTGGTAGTATTTGCACAGCATAAGAAGATAGTTAACATTTTATGTTTGGTTGATACATTAGTGAATGAGTGCCTTGTTGTCTGATAGTGATGTCACAATGTGATGTAATGTTTCTCAGGTGTTGTTTTTTGTGTATGCATTTATCATGTTGTATTCTGTCAATTATTTAGCCAAAGCTTTTCAGATAGTTAGTTATCTAACAGACGTTTTTATATAATCAAAGATTTCTGAAGTTTTTATATAATCAAAGATTTCTGAAGTAAGTGAAGCATATGTTTTACTGAATGGGCGGTGTAAGAATAATTGCTGAGTGCTAATAATTAATATTTTCCTTTTTTTGCAAGGGTTTCCCAAATAAAAACAAATAACTCGGTTTTAGTAATTTTCTCATCATCATCATCATCGTCATCATCATCATCATCATCATCATCACGTGATCACCACCACCACCACCACCACAACCACCAGCCCCTTATAATCTAATATTGTTAATCTTCACAGCTGGTGTGGCGTACCTTAGTAATGCCGATAGGCTGGCGCTACGGTTGTACCATTAGTCCACCACTATCAGCTGCATTACCATAGAAATGTCCACGCAGGGAGGCACTGGCAGATCTGCTAAGCCTCCCTGGAGGGACTGGGGTTGCAGTTTAAGGCTATTCATGTGCTAAATTAGATCACACTGGTTGCTGGTTTCCCAGAAACAGGGGAGCAGTGATCATATTTGGAGTGCGCCTTGGGCCAGTGACGTTACACCAAGTTTTGATAATATAGATTTTTTTTTAGAAACTGATCATGGGTTGTGGGGTGGTAAGACATTAGAATACTAATGTGCTAAATTAGAACACACTTCCAAGAACTTTAATGGTAGGAGGTGAAGGGATGAGATTGGGGGATTGTGCAGAGGAAGCGAAAAGGGACGTGTTTAGAATTGGCAGGTCACAATCATTTACTAAAGGCTTTTTTTTCCTAATTTAAAAAAAAAAAAGTTTGAGGATCTGATCTCCATGTTTAAGATGTTAGGTTATTGATGTGTTAGTATTTGGAGGTAGAGAGTGAGAAGAAAGGGACAGGAAGCAGACCCAATTTACTGGACGTTGTTGAAGAACCTTCTTCTTCTTCTTCGTTCAAATAGAGTGTGTGCGTGTCTGTAAGTGAGTGAAAGAGGAGAGAGCTAGCTTCGTCACCAAAATCAAATTCATTCCAATATTTTCTTGGCCCCTTCTGTCCACATTTCTATGTCTTTGTTCTTCTTGACATTGCAAAGAACTTCACCGTTGGCTGTTAAAAAAGCTGGTGAAGGCAAAGAAACGCTGGTCTTAATTTAGTTTAGGGAGGATGAATACTGCAGGAGTTCGCGATGTCTGCGAGGCTTTGCGCTCTTTATGCGCACGTAGAGCAAACGATGTCCTATTTGGGACGCCTCTTTCCGTGAATTATTGAACACGGAGCAGACGAGACATGGTATGACTATACTGAGTATCTAAGCCGCACTAAGCATGCTTTAAATAGCATAGGTATAGTGTGTTATGTAAGACCATAAGGCTTCATCAGTATCAGTAACACCATCATCGTTGTCGTCGTAATCATTATCGTCGTTGTTCTCGCCATCGTCGTGGTTAAAATCATCATTTTCTGTCATCAGCGTCATCATCACCATCATCATCACTTCAGTTGCTTCAAAGCATAGGCCAACATTTTTCTCCTGGGGATAAGAGGGTGGGGCGGGGATGAGATAACAATGTTCGTTGACTACGTTTCCCTCTTTATGTGGTTTTCCTGTTTGATCTCATAATTGTGATCAGCTTGACTCCGTGAATGGCAAAACGTTGTACTTGATACAACATTCATCATGGAAGATAATGTTCTTATGGGCTTCGCTGTTCTGTTCTGACTGGGTTTTTTTTTTTTTTATATGCATCCATTCCTGGCATATCACGCCATATGCATGCCGCCGCCTTCACCCCCAACTCTCGCTCCCCTTTTGCACGCATTCCCATCCTCATCTTCTTCCCCTCCAACGCCCAAGAAATACATTCTTCTTCTTCTTCTTCTTCTTCTTCTTCTTCTTCTTCTTCTTCTTCTTCTTCTTCTTCTTCTTCCTCCTCCTCCTCCTCCTCTTCCTCTTCTTCTTTGGACGCCTTTATTTTGACAGCATGTCAGTAGTCGTTCAGAATGTTTTGTTTTTCTTCAGTTCACATTTGCAAGTTGGCTTCTTGAGTCGCTTGGGGTTAGCCTAGGTCCTGAGTGACATTGTCATTGATGAGCCCTTGTATTTTTTTTAAGCATGTTCGTAGCTTGTCCGGACGTTCTAATTTGTATGGGGTAACTTTAGTCAAAAGCGTATTCTTCACGTTTATAAAGAAACTTAAGTCGGAATATTACTATCAGCCATAAGGCCACTTGTTATGGTCATCGTTAATTTAAGGCTCGTAAGAATAATGCACTTTGTGCCCATATGAAGCTTATTTATTTATTTCATAATTCTTTTCCGGCTCAAGATCTGCTCAAGGCGCTGGCCGATACAAAGTCTAATTCAAGCAGCCCGAGGCACCCACTAACACTAGCACCCGAGGCACGTACTTGGTGTCTTATTTGCTCACCGAGTATAATCTTGGGTGACGGGGAATGGGGGGTAGAATGGACTTAGTGCTTGCTGGGGGTATTTGTGTAGCTGGCACTCATCCGTTAAGAACATGAGCGTTAAGATCTTTAACGTCTGTACGATAGAATGCGTGCGCGCACAGACTAGACCTCGGTTTATACTCTCATCCGAGGCCCTTTGACTAATTAGTTCCATTGAGTGGCGTGAAGTGATCTGTTGTATGCTACGCTTCTGTTAACGGGATACTCCTTTAGCCGTTGCCTGGGGACAGCAGCGATGAATGAGAGAGATGGGGAAGGGGGAGGAGTGTGGGTGGATTTTGGAGTGAGTGCGCGCGTGTTTGTGTCAATGTGTATGTCTGCGGGTCCATTTGAGGCACATTGACTAATTTCCACATTGATTGTCATGAAGTAAGTTAAGCGCTCTTTGTTCTATTCCCCTGTTTTTAGCTAGAGTTAGACCCAGTTGTTCAAGTTGTATGGGACAGAGAGAGAGAGAGAGAGGGAGAGAGAGAGAGTGAATGAGTGGGAGGGGGAGAGGGGTAGGTGAGCGAATGGGCACTAGTTAGTCTGCTGTCGGTTTCCTATACTAGTAGTTGTATGGGACAAGTGCAGTGAGAACTAGAAAGACGCGTCTACTTAACTGACTCGTAGAAAGGGGAGAAGGGTTAAAGGTAATTGTTTTAGGTGGGAGTGGGGGTGGTGGGTGAGAGGAGAGAGAGATTGGTTTGCTCGTTTGACTGCTAGAGAGGAGGGGAGGACAAAAAGGTGAGATGGGTGGTATTGTAGTTGCTGTAGAGGAGAGAGAGGAAGAGAAGGTTGAGGGTGTGTGTGTGTGTGTATGTGTGAGGATGTTTACACGGCGTTATTGGGACAAATTAGTGCAAGTTTGCATACGTTCTTTGGACAGACCTCCTTGTTGGGACGTCCATTTAATGATCCGTGAGGGTTAGGGTAAGGGTTAGGGCTAGGGTTAGGGCTAGTGTTAGGGTTAGGGTTAGAACACTTTAAAGTACTTAAAAACGGGGTCGTAGCACGACCCATTGTCCACAGAACGTATGTGGCGATAGAGGAAAGTCCAAATAACGGTGTCTGCGCAAGTATGTGTGTGTGTGTGTGTGTGTGTGTGGCAAAAGGTGTGGTAGATGTTATTGTATTAGCTACAGAGAGGTCCCTCCGACGTAGCTCAGTGGTAGAACGTTCACCTGGCACACCGATGACCCAAATTCGAATCCTATGATGGGCACGATAAAAGTGGCCATTTTTTTTACTGTCCTTGATGATGATGATGTCCATTTATAACACGCAGGTCTCCATCCATTGTTGAATGCACAGTGCGCGGGCCAATACAAGATGTATCTCGAGCCGCTTGAGGCGCCCACTTGCATCATTTTGGGCGCATAGTTTGACGCCCAGACGACTGAGCACTATCCTGTGCGACCGGGGGTGGGAGGGAGAGACCTTGTGCGTGCTAGGTGTGTTTGTGTAGCCGGCACTCACTCGTCAAGGACATGAGCGTCAGGATCTTTAAAGTCCATGCGATAGAATGCGTGCGTGCACATACTAGACCTCGGTTTATACTCTCATCCGAAGGAGTAGGAGCGCAGTGCCTCAGGTTTATTTCCTTCTTAGCACTTGGATTGCTCTGGTGGTTCAGTGTTGATATAGGTGTCTATCCCTTCTTTTCTGGGATGGTTATCCCCGTCTGCCATATCGCCAAAGGTGGGTATAGACGTTAAACTTTAATGTTCATTCATTCTCTAGAAGAAGAATAAAAAGAAAGGAAAATTGAGTTGGATTATTGTACAGAAGGAAGAAGAAAAGAGGAGGATTCTTATTGCGGTCATGGTTTTAGCTGGAGAGCTGAGAGACAGACGGAGAGAAACAAAAATCTTGTTGTTTTGGCTGACAGCTCATTCGAGACCTGGAAAGGGGGAAAAAAAGGAGGGTGGTCCGGGGTGGGGATTAGAAGAAGGGAGTGGGGTGTTTGGGTTATTTTTATATTATATTAGGCAGTGGGGCGCCTAGTTGGTCAGTCATCTATCGTGACAAGGGACGAATAAGTCATCATTCCTTTGGGTATTGTTAAAGACAGGCCTGGCTTAGCGCTACCAGAGCCCTTCAGCCACGCGTCGTTGTGGTGATCAGATCATTTAGACCTCAAACTGAGACCAGACGAAAACTAGTTGTAGGAAAATAGGATCGAAGATAAAACTAATCACTTTTGGGATCATAGAGCCTTCATTTATTTCTGTCTCATCGGTTTCTCGAGAATCAGTAGTAATTTTTTCACTCATGGGTGTCAAGAGAATGATCGATACACGTTCTCTTCTGTGTCAAGCATGTTTAGGCGTAGGCCTCAGCAGCTTTTGATTTCCGGATTGCATCAGACCTTTGTGTCTGTGATGTCAAAAGAAAGGTACTATGTCCAGAAAGCAACGGTCAGTGCGTCTGTCAGCTGTTACTGATAACTTATCAGTCGCTAATTTCATAATTCAGTCAACCATTATACTAATGTTGTGTTTGTGGTACAGTTGGAATATAAAACGTACTGTCACCTGGGGCATGGAATCAATTCGCATCTCGATTTTTTTTATTTAGCCTACGGCCCTAATTGGCATCCTGTTGAAGTCCATTGTGTTTCCAGCAAAGGCAATGAACACAAAAGAAGGCAGAGTTTGAATATAAGCGATATTTAAATAAAGACATACTCGAGGACATTGGTCAGATAAGATACAATACGAAAAAATATAACAATTTTATTTAACGAAGGTATAAGAGTAAGCCTCGTGGCGCAGTGGATAAGTCGCCGGTTTCCTATGCCGAAGGTCGCGGATTCGATTCCCGCAAGGGGCGAACGTATGTGACTTAGGTACGAGACTATTGAGGTCACCGAGGGTTTTCTCCGGGCACTCCGGTTTCCTCCCTCCCTTCAATCATGGTACAGGATGCAGTCAATATAAAAATTTCAAACATAAAAATTCGATTTTCTTCCGTCTTCTAATAGCGATCTCCCTGCCTTTACACCACCTGTTTGAGTGATGTATGTGTATTTGGTGTGTGTGAGGGTAAATGAGACAGGTGAGCGTGTATATTGGAATAGATCGCCGCGCTTTGAGCCTTGGGGAAAGGCGCGTACATAGCTTCCTGTATTATTATTATTTATTATTATTAAACCATGGGTAAGAATAGAAATCGAGCATATTTACATTGGATTGTTTGGTATTATTTTATTTGTTCTGCATTAAGCTATATGAACTTTTTTTGTAGTTCGCTTCAACGAATGCATAAAAGTTGTTAACATTAATTAATTAATAATTAATTTGAATGTGTGTTTTTTTTTTAAAGAATTAAACGTTATATTCCCAAGCTATTACATAGAGGCATATTGACATAACATGCAATAAAATAAAATAATTGTAAAGTGTATTTTGGTTTTTTAATTTTTTATTTTATTTTTTTTAAAGAATTGTGTTCTTATTGCAAAAACAGTTGCATGGATGTGAAATCTTCCAGTCTTCTGTTGTATGTGGGTAGTGCCCTCTGTCCCACCAATCACATTATCGTTTTGCCCAACTGCAAAAATCAATAACTGTTCTGGACAGCTGAAAGGGGAAGAGAGATAAATGGGGAGTGAGGGGGTGAGAGTGAGTTGGGTGCTGGGAGAGAAAAGGGAGATAGTGGACGTATGAGAGAAAAAAAGAGAGAAAGAAAAAGAGTGGAAGGGTGACGGAAAAAAGATGGCAATACCATTCAAATGTATTTCCAGATACTCACACACAGTCTGACATAGGATTTCAAATGTTTTACCTTTTCGCCGGTTTTTACATTTTATGTTAAATATTAAAAATGAAAACATTGAACGATTTGTCACTATCTGAACTATTAGCGAGCTAAAATGTATCAAAATCTGTATTGGCAATTTTGACAGTCAGCGCAAAATGTGTTCAAAAATTGATGAACCTATGAAAAGCCCGACGGGTGACAGATAGACCGTTTTTGACATTTTGTTTCCCGACAATATGAAAGCATTTCCAGATGAGCCTGGAAATACACACAAAAAGAGAGAGAGTGGGTGGGTGAGAGAGAGAAAAAAAAGAGGGTGAGAGAGAGAGGCAAGGGACCAAAAGGAATGGGAGGGGAATAAGGGTGTGGCGTTGCATGTCTCTTGTCAAGTTGTCTTGCTTCGCTTCTTGTGCTAGAAAGAAGTGTTGAAATTTGAAAAAACACGATTTTTCTAACTTTTGAATTTACCGGAAAACATTCTCTTCAGATGTGTGGCACATTAATATGGCCTATATTACTATTATCATCATTGCCATCCTCCTCTTCATCCTCTTAACATCCCCTTCATCCTCCTCCTCATCATCATCATCTTCATCATCATCAACAACAACACTACTACTATCACCGAACTCAAATATATGTGTTCCCGAAACAAATCTAGTTCCTGATTTAGTTCATCGAACTCGACTACCATCAGGAAAACCACAATCACAGGTGATATCAGCGTCACCAGCGTCGTCAACAACAACAAATCAGCAGCAGGAGAAAAGAAGCAATTCCATCATAATTTCCGTTGTCAACCCTGCCACAGACGCGCATAACACGAACATCATTGCCATCATCAGTCATCGTTATCATCATTATCGTTATCATCATCATCATCGTCGTTATCATCAGCATCTTGCTGCCTAAAGATAGTTTCAGTTACTTTTAGTGAAGTTGTGGGCCAAACGCGTTGCAAGAGCTAGCCATTGGAAGGTGTTCGTGAATATCCATATCATCCATTTAAATTCCGTCGCCGCCTGTCCATAGTGTCTGGGATCTCTATGCATTTCCATTCCCACTGTCTGATTGCGTTCTTCTTCTTCTTCTTGTCATTTTTCCTCGGTCTTCTGCCCACTCGCCTCATTGTGATGATGTTTGGAAGGTCTGTGGTAGTGAGATGACGTAGACTTGTTGCTACGCTGGTTGCATGTTTAAGACGCCCGGTACTAATTAATCATGAAATAATGAACACCTCCTTCGTGTGCTATTATCCACGGTTATTGAAAATTGATCTTAGGTGGTAGCAGAGTCAGAGAGTGGTGCAGTCGGAAGAGTGTTCTCACGGCATGCAGGAGAACGCGGATTATTTTTATTCTAGATGGCTACAGGACACATTTTTTTGTCTATCTGCACCTGTTTTTATCTTCTGCCATCCGTTTCCTGCCTACCCGTCCCCACCCTTGTCCTCGCCCGTTGTACGTTCCCTTATTCTCCTTGCTTATTATTATTAGTTTACATTTGTTCTCTCTCTCTCTCTCTCTCTCTCTCTCTCTCTCTCTCTCTCTCTCTCTCTCTCTCTCTCTCTCTCTCTCTCTCTCTCTCTCTCTTATATTGCCCCTTACCCCTTCCTCTCTCTTTTTATAGGAATGGAGATGTATTGGTGTGACGACCCGTGATTAAAATCGATAGAGGCGGAAAACATTTGATATATCCAGCCTTGTCATGTTTCTGCGCCCACTCCAGTGATCAATGGTCTCTGGTAGACATCTTCCTTCAGCATTCTATCCAACACCCCCCCCCCCCACCTCACTACCACTATCACCTACCACTCTCCATCCTAACCCCCACCGACCCCTCCCTATCCTCCCCCTTCCGACAACCCCAACGTCACCGCACTAAACCACTAACACCGCTTTGGTTCTTCAATCTAGCATCACCTACCATAAACCTTGAACTTTAATAAATTAGATAGAAGTGTTTTGCATCTAACAGTACAGACCAAACAGTTTACATTAGCATACCCGCTCCTGGTCCCCAATGCAACACCTACGCAACCCAACCTATGCCCGTGCCTCAAGCTTACTCCACCTTCCTTACACTCGTGGAAACCACACTGCGTAACTGAGACTATCCGCGGCTTACGTTGGCTTCTCCACTAGTGATAGGTCCTTGGTCAGTCTCGGCTAGCTGTGTATTATGACTGATCCCAGCAGTGCACACAGCGTAGCTGAAGGTCTGCATAAGCCGCGAAGAGTCTCGGCTATGCTATATACATATGGGCTCTCTTAGATACTCGCCACCCCATTACGGAAGTGACGTTGCGTATGTAAGACTAAATTTTCGCGGAAAACCCCTTGGAAAACCCCTTGGATACACAAAAATCAAGGGTTAGGGTTAGGGTTGCAAGCGAGAAACAAGGCGGAAAAGCGGCCATGTTGATGGTACTAAGCAAAGCAAAGTTCACGTGGAGGTGAAAACAACGTCACTTCCGTTCTGCGATGGCTAGTATCTAAGAGAGCCCATATTCACAGCAGAGTAGACTAGATATTATATTAGGGAGAGTTTTCAGGCGCATACTTCTTCGTAAGGAAAGGATTTCCCTGCCTATTTTTAGCTGTGTGACGTACTCGAAGAAGCGCGCGCAGCCTTTCTACGGACTCGCCTTACGAATTCTTCGCCTGAAAGGCAAGTTGTACGAAGGTTATTTACGTTCGCTATTTCACGCGTTTAATAAAGAAAATTGCAAAGAAATGGTCATGCCTTGGTTATTTTATGATATTACAAGACTGAATACATGCATTTTGAATGATCTTCTCTGACGATGACCCCACTGCAGCATGAGTCTCTTAGGACAGTCACTTCATGATTTCCGACGCGTCCCTTGGAAACAGGCATGTTCTGGACGGTCACAGCTGCGCTGGCGACGACGGGGATGGATTTCCTGTTGGCAAGGAGAAATTGGCCATCGGTCATGCACTCTTGTACGCCCGCAGGAGTAGCTGTGCGCTCGGTCTCACTCGGAAGAATGACGCTCTCGCCGCACACTTGATGGTCAGATCTACTGGATTGCCGTTGATTGGAGAACCGCCTCTGTCGGTTGCCCGCCGCTGCATTGTCCGTATTGCTCTGCTGTCCGCTACTTCTGTTTTGAGGACAGTTAGCAGCCCTGTGGTCTATAGCGTTGCAGGTGAAACAGCCTCTTGAATGCCCTTCCCTGGAAGGTGGCGTGGAGTCCGTCTTTCTCTGGCTCGTCTGACTCCCCTGGATCTGGTTCCCATAGTTTCCAGTCTTCTAAAATTGTTTCGTCGCCTTGGGTGGCCCCAGCGTCTTCCCATAAGCGATGAGATATCTTTCAGCAGCTTCAGCAACGTCTTTTAGCGTCTGAAACTTTTGTATTTCCAAGTGGAACGAGAGGTCTTTAGGGCAGGCGTTGAGTAATTGCTCCCTCACGATCAGATCATGGGGACTTCCATTTGCCTGATAATTCCACCCACTTGTGTAGATATGACGACAGGCGCTCCACAAACTGCTTTGGCGTCTCGTCTGACAAAGGCCGGCATTCAACGAAAGCGTTTACGGTAGCCCTTCTCTGTAAAGTTGTAGCACTGCAATAGGGCTTCTTTCAAAATGTTGTAGTCTTAGGCGTCAGTGTTCGACAGTCTGGTGTAGAAGTCGAGTGTCTTCCCCGTCAGTAGTGCGCTGAGTATGATCGCCCAGTCTTGACGTTGCCATATAGCGCTTTCGGCGAACCTTTCGAACCTCGCCAGATAGCTGTCGATTTGGTCCTTTTCGTCGACGAATGCTGGCAATTTTGGAGCTTTGAAGTCGCTGATAACATGTGGCGCATGCTGATTGCTTTGGATACGCGCCATTTCTAGCTGGTACTGACGCTCACCTTCAAGACGCTTCAGCTCCAACTCTCTTTCTTCACGTCTGCGTTGCTCTTCTTTTTCTTGCCGCTGCTGTTCAATTTCTCTTTCTTCACGCCGTCTCTGTTCTTCTCTTTCTAGACGCTGTTCTTCTTTTTCTAGACGCTTCTGTTCCAATTCTATTTCTTCTCGGCGACGCTGTTCTTTTTCTAGACGCTTCTGTTCCAATTCTATTGCTTTTTGGCGACGCTGTTCTTCTAATTCTCTTTCTTCACGCCATCGCAATATTCTCTCCTGGGATTTGACTTACTCCGTCAGCTGTTTGCCTATTAGATTCAGTTCAATCCCTTTCTGCCAGAAGTCAGCCATCTTGATGCTTCTGGAAAGTTCTTTACCATGCTGTACCTTTCTAGACTGTTCTAGAACAGCACGCTTTCTCCAGTAGCGCTGATGCTTGTCGCTTTCGCTGACGCAGGCCCCGCTGTCCTCGTCGTATGCGACGCTACACCACGCTGGTGTTGATGTATACGCTTCTGTGCTGAAGTAGACGGGGCGTCCGCTCGTCGCTCTCTGTAATACTGGCGATGTAGCTCCGAGACTGTCCCTCGACGTAGTCTTGCGGCAGCCACGTAGTCCCGGTCTGTTGTTCGCTCACGAAGCAACTCTTCGGCGACTACACGCCCTTGCAGTCAACCCGAATCTATCGGGGATGTAGTCCCAGTATGTTGGTCCCTCCCGACGCAACTCGTTGGCGGCTACCCTCGATGACTGCCTCTCGTAACGTTGACTCGCTTGTTGTAGCAGTTGAACCCTTGGAAATGGCGTAGATCGCAGCTTGGCCTCCAAAATGTTACACTCGTTGTTGTTTTTTATCAGTAGTTGATTCAGCCCCGATTATTGAATCCTGATAGGTGTAACTCGGATTCGTTTATCCACGCAACCTGTTCACTCAGCAACAAGACAGGAGTCGTCGTATGAAGTTTTCCAACTTTATTCAGCGAACATCAGCAACTGCATACAATCGCTTTTTACAACTTTCAACTTTTCAACTCTCTTTTGAAACAGTGCGGCACATATTTAGTCTCTCTATTCTCCAGAAAAATTTAGAACACTCCAGCGTGACGCACCACAACCAATCAAATCAAACTTCGTCATCACTGTCTCACGTCATATAACCAACCATATTTAGGCTAAAAGAATCTCTCAGCTGTTACTACACCCATCGCGAAACTTCGATCGATAGTAAACAACCAACTCTAGAAAATTCTCAAATAATATCGATCAACTAAAATTACCAACGTTATACAAAGCTTCTCTGCACTTATTTCCATTCCATAGGCTCTGGATGTGGTGTCAAGCCTCTGTACCATCTGTTCAAGTTCTTGTTCCTCTCCAGCCAATCCATCAATGTCATCCGCAAAATGGAGGTTGGAGATTGCACTACCCCCTATGCTGACTGTGCCTTCGTGGTCTGCTAAGGCATCTGACTTGATGCGCTCTAGGAAGATGTTGGCGAGTGTTGGAGAGAGTAGGCATCCCTGACGCACACCGATTGTTGTTCTGAACCAGTTTCCGATGGCGCTGTTATGGAGGACTGCACTGGTAGCCTTGTCATACAGGCTTTTGATGACTTCAATAATTTTCGGGCTGATGTTGTACACTCTCATGGTTGCCCACAGAGCTGCATGCCAGACTCGGTCAAATGTCTTTTTGAAGTCTCGAACACATGATATAGATGTTGTTGGTGCTGTAGGTATTTCTCGCGGATTATTCTGAGGTTGAAAATCTGTTCAGTGGTACTTCGCCCTGCCCGGAATCCTGCTTGCTCTTCAGCTATGATTTGTTCAGCTTGGGGTTTCAACCTGTTGAGTATTATTTTTAGGAGGACCTTGCTGGGATGGCTGATGAGGCTGATGGTGTAGGCCACTCCCCACTCTGCCAGATCTTGTTACAGATAATGGTGAGTGCGTCGATCATCGCTTCTCCTCCTGCTTGAAGCTGTTCCGCGGGTATGTTGTCCACTCCCGCTGACTTCCCCTTTGACCAGCAACACCAATGGCATCAACACGGACATCAAAGTCCAAGACCGATCCCTCAACACAGTGCATAGCTTGAAATATTTAGGAGCCATTGTATCAGACAATGGGTCCCGACAGGAAGTCCTCTCCAGGATCGCACAAACAACTGCTGCCCTGGCGAGGTTGAAGCCAATTTGGAAAGACAGGACCATCAGTCTACATTCCAAGGTAATGCTGCTGCGCTCCCTTGTCATCTCCATCTTCCTATATGCTTGTGAAACATGGACCCTCACAGCAGATCTCCAACGAAGAATACAAAGCATGGAGATGAGGTGCTACAGAAGACTTCTGGGCATTTCCTATACCCAGCACATCACCAACGACGAAGTCCGACTGACCATTACACGAGCCATTGGACAACACGATGACCTGCTCACAGTGGTGAAAAAAGGTAACCTCCGATGGTATGGCCACGTCACCAGATCATCAGATCTTGCAAAGACCATCCTGCAAGGCACAGTGCAAGGAGGTAGGAGAAGAGGGAGACCGAAAAAGAGGTGGGAGGACAACATTCGAGAATGGACTGGTTTGACACTGAGCGAAACAGTCAGGGTTGCTGAGGACAGGGAAAGATGGAGTACGCTGGTTAAACGATCATCATTCTGTGGTGCCCCTACGACCTCCGAGTTATGGGATAGGATAGGATACAAAGCTTCTTCTAACAACAACGCAAAATCAAATCAAAGGTAAATACACTCTATTATTGCATGCTTTGCAAAATAAAACGATCAGATCTTTGCGCGCGTCTCAAACGTAACACCCGGTGGTCATCAAGAGAAGACCAAGATCGGTCGAAAGAGAATAGACCACCAGATCAGATACCGTGGCACCCAAATGCGTATCACGGCAAGCTGCCATCATCAGTTCCTACTTCTTATATCACCCACCAGGCCCCACACTCAAAACAAGAAATCTTTAAAAGCTTCTCGTCAGTATTATGACCTTTGGGAACTCAACGCTCTGATTACTATTGATTCATATGCGGCCGTTTTGGTCTAGCCGTATTTCTCTTACGCAGTTAGCACTTCGTCACAGTCGCTGACCTTTTCTTTTCCTTTTTTGTTTTCCCGACCACCAGTTTACGACTGTCACTGGAGAACAACAGTTATGGCTGCTGCTTTCGCCTCCAAGCGCCACCTCATATTTGTTTTCCTCCGGTGTACTATTAGTGAAAAGTAATGGGTTGTCTTTCCCTCGTAACCTTTTGATCGTAGGAGAGAGGGGCGTTAAGCCAGCTGCTTAAGGGTGGCGCCATCTTCCACAAGTTCAATCCGCTCTGTCACACATAGAGTTTTATTTCAAGACTTCTCCATGCTGAGTGGATTTAGAGGAGCGAACCTGACTTCACAGAAAGATTATTGAATAGGGGTGAAGTTGAAGGAGCTTGCATTTGTTGGACAATCGCCACGACCATTGAGGGCAACGATAAATCAGAGAGAGGGGGGGGGAAAGGGGAGGGGAATCCTACTCTATTAGGTCTCTTTAACGAGGTTGCAGGCTTGGCAGCTTTTACCTCATTACCCATCCTTACCTCCAATCTCACCCTCCCAGAAATGTCTGAAGTTTGTCATGAATCTATCAAGCGGTTGGTGAGAGATGGCGATAGAAGAATCTCATGGGACCCTGTGGTTGGAAAAGTTGTTTGCATATAAATTTATTGGTTTAATTATTTGGCATGTCTGGCTCTGTCCGGTTCAAAATTGACAATGCACATAAGGGGAAGAGAGGTGATCTTTGTTCCCATTGAGAAAAAAAAAAGAGAGAGAGAAGATAATTTTATTTTGCAAGGGTAAAAGAGTAAGCGCTGGATGTGCTTTTTTACATCTTGCCCTTTGGGCTTCTAACAATAACTATTAAATACAACTTAATGTTATAACATTCACATCATCGAACTATAACAAATGAAAAAAGTAATCATTATATAAAATCATTTTCAAACAATTTAAATCTAATTAATGTTGTTAATATCAATCAACATCAGTAACAATTAATGTGTATTTAAATTTTAATGTGTTTTAAGAGACATGTTCTAAATGATGTTAATTTAGATGCTGGAGTGCGGAGATATTCGGGAAAGTTATTCCACAAAGTGGAACCGGAATAAGCTAGACTAGTTTTGAAGAGATAAATTCTTGGAATTGGAACATTTAATTTTATGGACGATCTGACAGTTTTGTTGTTGTTGTTGTTGTTTAAAAGAGAAGAAAGATAGGAGGATGCATTGCCAGAAAATGACCTTGTGCATGAAAACACCTTTATTAAATTTTAGTCAGAGGTAGAATATTGATCCGTTTATAGTCATCTGGAGAGATTTTTGTTTAAGAATAACTTGTTTAATTGCACGTTTGTTAATTCTAAATAAAGGCTTCATTGCATTGTCATTAGCAGAGAGAGAGAGAAAGAGAGAGAGAGAGAGAGAGAGAGAGAGAGAGAAAGAGAGAGAGAGAGAGAGAGAGAGAGAGAGAGAGAGATCTCCGTTCTACTGACACGACCGATCGATGTCAAATTCTGTTTGTACTGTGCCCAAAGACGTAGACATGGGGGCTGAGATAATGGGAAAGAAGTTTTCTCGCTCTCACAAAGAGAGAGAGGGAGGGAGGGAGGGGGAGAGAGAAAGAGAGAGAGAGTAAAGGTAGGTAAAGGTGGTCCCATAGCCTTGTGGTCGTAGGGGAGCGTGATGTTGGAGATCACACTTATCTTTGGCCAGCGTAATAAGGGTGATGCCCATCTCTCTCCCTCGCTGCTTTACCTTCCCCATCCTTAAGAGAGTAGGTACTAAGTCACATTTGAGTTAACTGGGGGCGTTGTTATTTGTCGCTTCACGGTTGCGGTCACCCATCCAAGTGCTAACTGAACCGCACTGGACGGTGCTTAACTTGCGAGTGCGACACAGTAGAGAGAGAGAGAGAGAGAGAGAGAGAGAGAGAGAGAGAGAGAGAGAGAGAGAGAGAGAGAGAGAGAGAGAGAGAGAGAGAGAGAGATCTTATAGATTTTGTGTCATGCAAAGACGTATTTCACTGGCACCCTATTCATGTATAACTCTTTTGTGAACTCTTCTAACCTTTGACTGAAATTATTTTCTGTTGCAGAATTCTCACCATTACGAGGGTTATTTTTCATATTCTTATATCAGTTTCCTATAACCCTCCTCTTTCTCTCCCCCTCTACCCAACCTCCATTCCTCCCCCCTTTCCTTTGCATTCCCAAGACACTATACTTTTAATAGAACGATTAAGTTCTTCTACATGCTTCTTCCCACAACAATGGTGGTGGGGGTGATGACGTATAGGCATAACCTGAAGTTAAAAAGATAACGGAATATTTTTTTTAAGTTAATGAAGTTGTCCCATCACCTTTGAGAATTGAACCGATTCGCTTCGATTAGCGATTTTCGAGCTGTTTCAGAACTGGAACTTTTTTTATTCACGATCTGTGCTTTATTTTCACGGTTGTAAATAGAGCCAGGTGTTCATTCTGCTATAAAGAGCCAGATGCCGCGCCCATTGATGAATTCTCTTGCTGCCTTTCATCCAAGTATACAATTAACCAGTCACATCTAAGTTAGTTTGTAACCAGGCTTGGCGATGCTTAACGACCCGCGAACCACTTCTCTAACCACTACTCTATGGCGCCACCGTGGAACCAATAAAGTGGGGCTTGTTGTAACTGTAGGCACCAGAGCTAGAGAGATCTATGGTAGACCCCTAGACTTTTCTAGTCCCTACACTTGCGCTGATGGTCTTCCCCTCGAAGAATCGATCGCCACCGCTAGAATAGTAGATGTGGGGGAAAACGGAAAGAACACGAAAATAGCAGGCTTTTAGAGGATGCACTTGTGGCGAGTTCAACACCAAAATAGCCAATAACTAACTTAGTACTATCCTCGAGTTAGGGCTTGAGATTGGTAAAATAATAATTATGTTTTAGATTAATGGCGTATTTCTCGCTGTCAGAATTGTAGCATTTTTACTCTCAGTCTCAGACGATCTGGGTTATACAGGGAAAGACACTCCATCGGGATCCCCTGGCGCGCGCAAGGCGCCCCCCTCTTGTCCTGTGCTAATTGATTGTCGAACTTTTCGGCTCTTTTGATGCTTGACTGCTATGTCTGGGATCACAGCTGAGTGGCTTGGATGCTGACAAGCCTCTCTCGGCTAGCGATGGAATCTCTCCTCCCTCCCTCCCTCCCCCCCCCCTCTCTCTCTCTCTCTCTCTCTCTCTCTTTCACACACCACCACCACCACTATTTTTATTATTAGTTCGTTGGCTTGGCTTCAGACTTCAGCCTTTTCACTAAGAGTAGATAAGCTGCCGTTGAAAGAACAACGAAGGGAGAGTATTAGACAAGCCATTTCACGCTACAGTGACCTGGCCTATGCGATATTGATTGCGTAATAGCTGTATTCTGTTTGCCAGTGTGCAATGTGATGCAGAGAAAGGGAGATTTCTTCAGGCAAAACTGCTCCTGCACTTTATTTTTGCCAGGGAGTTACAGTAATGCAGGATAATCATCGGCTCCGCCTCTAATTTTGTTGTGGAAAAAGAATCAGTTCATTTTCAGTTTCCTACCTTTGAATTTATTTCTGCACTTCGGGATAGTAGTCTGCATGCAGTAAGATACAGTGTTAATAGTCTGTATAGGCTTTACATTGCTTACTGCTTTACTTGGTCATATTGTTGAGGTGGCATGCAGCAGACAAAAGTAACAGGAGCATCAGTTACTTGCCCAGAAAGCCAGTTGCGGGTTTAGCATATATTGTTTAGGATTGATTCTAGCTGTAAGGAGAAGGCCTGTCTTTCAAAAAAAGGTTCTTGGAGGTTCGCGAACCTTTTTAATCCCAATTAAGACAGGCACTAAGGAGTACTAAGCGTCAGAGATCAGGTCTAAGCTTGAAGTGATTGATTTAGTTGTACAGCCTAACATTGGAGACTGGAATCTGTAAGTGTGCAAGGTTTAGATAGATAGATAGATAGATAGATAGATAGATAGATAGATAGATAGATAGATAGATAGATAGATAGATAGATAGATAGATAGATAGATAGATAGATAGATAGATGTACACTTGTATGTATACACATACATCCTATCCTATCCTATCCTATCCCATGACTCGGAGGTCGTATACACAAATAACTTATACTTACGCAGTCAAGTATACCCTCTATGATATGGTGGCTTTTTGAAAGCGCACAGGACAACTTGGAGACGAAGATGGCAGGACCCTTGAACACTGAGCTGATTGTCCAGTACTAAACCTCTTATATTTTAGGCGCATAGACTAATGTACTCTTCAGTATCTAATCTGATGGAGGCGTATACCTCGGCAGACTGTACTACTCGGTGTGGCTGCAGTGAACACTGCTTATGTGATATCTATCAGCCTATATTAGTCTTCATGAGACTCTGCCACTGACTGTTTATAAGAAGAACTCTTCCCATCCTCCCCTCCCCCCTAAATAATTTTGTAGGAAGCAGCAGATATCAATCAACAAGAGATGGTTTTCACACAATAGCTGTTCATGACTTGCTGTTATAGTCGTGTTAAATTGTGACATTTGAACAGGAGGTAATCCTGTCAATGTTGGACCCTAATGTAGCTGTGGCATGTATACAAGGGTGATGGGACATAACTGCAGCTGTGGACCAATATTGAGTGACATTTGGATGGGAGGGTTAATCCTGTCACAGTTCAATCCTATTGCAGAAAGCAGCTAAATGGATTGGAACATTCTTATAAAGGATTACAGGACCAAAGACCCATAGTAGCAAAACAGTTTCAACCATTGAGTGTATCAGTCTCTGTTCATTTCTTGTTATTTGCGATGAAAACAAGATTTTAATTTTAATACCATCATGTGCCTTTCTGTATTACAGGAATATGCTGCCAACTGTTCGGAGGTGACTCTACAGAAAATCTGGTCACACTGTGACGTGTTTGTGTGGTGTCACTTCTTCGGCTGGCTCACCAAAGCTCTGCTTATCCGTCACTATGGCATCCTCTGGACCATCTCCATCATGTGGGAAATTACTGAGGTAAGGGCGGTGACTGCCTTGGTTATGGTGAACTGCTGGCTCGTGCTGGCTGTCTTAATCCCATGTGTAAATGGATGGCATTCAGATGTGCCGCCTTCACTTTTTGTGGGTTAGATGGTGTGATGATATCCTGGAGAAGATACGCTTATCTTACAAGGGGAGTAAAACTTGTAGATAGATTAGGCGTTAAGCTACCTCTATCAGACGTTCTTTTACCAAAATTCCAAAGCGATGTGAGAGACTAATCACGGTGCTTGGTCACATAAAATTTATATTTGTTCTCGGGTTTTAAAGTATCATTGGCTCACTTTAAGAAATGTTTTTTACTAATCAAAGGACTAGTTTACTTGGTCTCAAGAGAAGAAGAGCTAGTGGACACACAGCAATACAAATAGAATGACACCAGTCGTATATGTATGTGATTTTAACTTTTTATATGTTCAACACAACTTTAACATGACTTCAATTAAATGTAAATTAATAAATAACTATAACTGTTCAATGTGCTGGGCAATTTCTTTAGCATTTCTTCTTCATCACTTGCTAAGCATTCCTATGGTTTGATGGTCTAATTTTGTTTTGGTGGTCTGATATTGTTCCGAGTTGTTCTACATCAGTTGCAGTTGAGAGGGACTTAGCTGCTCTGCGTCGGCGAGTGCTTGAGTCTGGTGGTCACCCTGAGGGAGTCTGGTCGCTCTTAGGCTGATCGGGCGAGTCGGGTAGCTATGGGGCCGGACGTGGCGAGGTAGAATCTAGATGATCGCCATCTTTTCCACGGGAGCAAGCATCATGCATTGACTCCACAAACCGTCCCAGAGCTGAACTGAAAAATCCAGAACTCTGGCTACAATATTCTATTCAGATATTGGCAAGTGGTGCCCTCTGCAAGGAGTCTATAGCATCAGACACCTGCCGAGTTTCCCATATGCACACTACGATATCCGAATCTTAAGGCTAAGATATATCGAGCAATAATCGGTTTCTGTAAATACAAATAACATGAACATACTAATACATGGCAATCAATATAATATATAAGCATACACGTACTAGAAACTACTGGTATTAACTTACTTCTAGTCTCTGGGAATCGTGAAACCGTCTTTAGTCTATCACTTTCTTAGTGATGGCCGAGAGTAATCGTTCACTTCAGTTTGCTCCTTTTTTACCCTCGTGGCTCCACACTTCGTATTCGACTGACTGGCTAAAAAGCCGTATATGGGGATATGAAAGGGTCTCTACCTCATCTCTGACCAGTCATTTAATTCTGGTTGCTAGTAATCTCGCTCTCGTGATCACGTGCATCTTCTTTTGGAAATTTTGCTCTCCTTTCCTAGTTTTGAGCCCCTATCGGTTATGTCTCAACCACGAGTGTCAGGGACGGAACGCAGAGTAGATCTAAAAGAGATATGAGTCGCATGGCTACTTTAGCGGTCAAGAGACCCTGGTCAGATGGTCGAGTAAGCTAACTAACATTCTTGTTTAGCAAGGTCTGCTTGATTGTCTCGGGAGTGAACGTCTCAAGGAGATTAATTTAACATATGCAAACTTTCCTTTAGAGGGCTGGTAACTTAACATCAGGTTTTATTCAATACTGTCTGTTTATCTCTAAGCTGAGTTACCACATCTTTGTCTTCAAGATTTCTGATGTTACAGATGGAAATCTACCATTGCCATACAAGTATTATTTTTTATAGTCAACTCTCTCTCTCTCTCTCTCTCTCTCTCTCTCTCTCTCTCTCTCTCTCTATTTCTCCATTTTCATAAAATATCCATTTCTTTGTTGTAACTTTGGCTATTGCATTTGCTTCTAGTTTACTCATGACTGTTACGTTGAAACGAACGAAAGTGTGTCTAAAGCGTGTACGATAGATCTAATCGTTTCGATTTGCAAAGTATTCAATAATGGTGTTTATTTACCTTTGATTTGAGTTTGCATTGTTGTTAGGAGAAGCTTTGTATAACGTTGATAATTTGCGAAGTTTCTGGATCTGCGTGTTTACTCTTGATAGAAATTTCCGGATGGATATCGAAGGTCGTGAATGTTCCCGGAAGTAGAGAAAATGTGTAATGACGTAAGCCAGTGATGACGATCTTTAGTTCGATTGGTGGCAGTACGTCATTTCTACCATGTACCATATTGTTCCAGAAAAGAGAGAGGTTATTTAATCGTGTGCCGAGTCGGTGTTGAGAGAGAAAAGTTGTTGATAGTGAAGCTGGAGAGTTGCTGTGAAAGTTGTTGAGTTGAATTGAGAATTGTATGCAGTTGTTGATGTGTGCTGAATAAAAGTGGAAAACTTCATACGTCGACTTTGTGACTTGTACGCTGTTTGGACGGGCTGTGTGAATAAACGAATCTGAGTTACACCCTATCAGGAATTCAAGCATCGGGGCTGAATCAGATACTGATAGAAAACACCATCGTCAAACTGAGTGTAACATTTTGGGGGTCAAGCCGCGATTCACGCCATAGCCAAGGGTTCAACTGCTACAACAAGCGAGTCAACGTTACGAGAGGCAGTCATCGAGGGTAGCCGCCAACAAGTTGCGTCGAGAGGGGCCAACATACTGGGACTACATCACCGATAGGTTCGGGTTGACTGCAAGGGCGTGTGGTCGCTGAAGAGTTGCTTCGTGAGCGAACAACAGATCAGGACTACGTGGCTGCCGTAAGACTACGTCGAGGGACAGTCTCGGAGCTACATCGCCAGTGTTACAGAGAGCGGCGAGCGGACGTCGCGTCTACTTCAGCACAGGAGCGTGTACATCAACACCAGCGTGGTGCAGCGTCGCATACGACGAGGACAGCGGGGCCTGCGTCAACGAAGGCGACTAGTGACAAGCATCAGCGCTACTGCAGAAAGCGTGCTGTTCTAGAACAGTCTAGAAAGGTACAGCACAGTCAAGAACTTTCCAGAATAAAAGAACTTTCCAGAAAAGAACCTTCTAGAAAAGAACTTTCCAGAAGCATCAAGATGGCTGACTTCTGGCAGAAAGGGATTCAACTGAATCTAAAAGGGAAACAGCTGACGGAGTACGTCAAGTCCCAGGAGAGAATACAAGAAAGAGAATTAGAAGAGCAGCGTCGCCGTGAAGAAAGAGAATTAGAATTGAAGCGTCTGGAAATTGAACAGCAGCGGCAAGAAAGAGAAGAGCAGCGTAAAGAAAGAGAAGATGAGCGCAGGCGTGAGGAAAGAGAAGCTGATCGGCAGTTCCAACTAGAGTTGGCGCGCATCCAGCAACAGCAGCATGCGCCACAAGTTATCAGTGACAACACGGCTCCAAAATTGCCAGCTTTCGTCGACGGGAAGGACCAGATTGACTGTTATCTGGCGAGATTCGAAAGGATCGCTGAAAGCTCTAACTGGCAACCTCAAGACTGGGCAATTCGACTGAGTGCACTTCTGACGGGGCAAGCTCTCGAAGTTTACACCAGACTGTCGAACGATGACGCCAAAAACTACGACGTCTTGAAAGAGGCCCTGTTGCAGTGCTATAACTTTACAGAGAAGGGCTACCGTAAACGCTTCCGTGAATGCCGGCCTAAGTCAGACGAGACGCCAAAGCAGTTTGTGGAGCGCCTGTCGTCATATCTACACAAGTGGGTGGAGTTATCAGGCGAAAGGAAGTCTTACGACAGTCTCCATGACCTGATCGTGAAGGAACAATTTCTCAATGCCTGTCACAAGGACCTAGCGACCCACTTAGAAGAACAAAAGCTGCAGACGCTTAAAGATGTGACTGAGGCTGCTGAAAGATATCTCATCGCTCATGGGAAAACCCTGGGGCCACCCAGCGCGACGAAACATTTTCAGAAGACTGGAAACCATGTGAACCAGATCCAGGGAAGCCAGACGAGCCAGAGACAGACAGACTCCACGCCTCCTCCCAGGGAAGGGCATTCAAGGGGCTGTTTCACCTGCAACGCTACAGACCACAGAGCTGCCAGCTGCCCTCAAAGCAGAAATAGCGGACAGCGGAGCAGTACGGACAACGCAGCGGCGGGCAACCGGCAGAGGCGGTTCTCCAATCAACGGCAAAACAGTAGATCTGACCATCAAGTGTGCGGCGGGAGCGTCATCCTTCCGAGTGAGACCAAGCGCACAGCTACCCCTGCCGATGTGCAAGAGTGCATGACCGATGGCCAACTTCTCCTTGCCAACGGAAAATCCATCCCCGTCGTCGCCAGCGCAGCTGTGACCGTCCAGAACATGCCTGTTTCAAAGGGACGCGTCGGAAATCATGAAGTGACTGTCTTAAGAGACTCTGGCTGCAGTGGGGTCATCGTCAGAGAAGACCTAATCGCTAAAGAACAGTTCACTGGCGATTCAAAATGGACACTTATGGCCGACAGCAAATGTGTGAGAGCGCCAGTTGCGAAGATTCATGTCAACACCCCTTTCTACATAGGCGAAGTCGAAGCGGTTTGCCTGAAGAAGCCGCTGTATGATTTGATGATCGGGAACATCGACGGCGCGAGACGACCCGACGACCCCGATCCAGAATGGAGTCCTGCCTCAACCCAACACGTCGAAGTTGTGGAGGAGGATCCATTGCCGTTTCCCGATGGAGACCTTACAGAGCTGCTACGGGACAATGTGGTTACTCCGGCTCAGCCCTGCCGACCAGAGATCGTCGGTGCTGTTACTACCAGGGCCCAGGCCAAGAGAGACAAGACGTCTACGCCACTGAAGGTCGCCGACAACTCTAAAGCTGCCATCGTGGACAGAGATAAGCTGATCCAGCTCCAGGAAGCTGACAGTACTTTAAACAAGTACAGGAACCGCCAAGACCACGTGACCAAAGGCAGTGGTACGGTCTATTTTGAGGTGAAGGCCAAGATCCTGTATCGAATCTTCCAGCACCCGAGGGTCAACGGAGGGAAACCACTACGTCAAGTCTTGGTACCGTTACCCCTAAGGCGCCAAGTGATGGAAGTAGCGCATGACTCAATTATGGGAGGTCACCTAGGTATCAAGAAGACGTCAGACAGAATCCAGGCGGTGTTCTACTGGCCAGGGCTTCATGCGGACGTCAGCCGTTTCTGCCGATCATGTGACATTTGCCAGAAGACCATACCTCGAGGAAGGGTCCCGAAAGTACCTATGCAGAGGATGCCTTTGATCGACCGACCTTTCAAGAGGGTGGCCTTAGACTTAATCGGCGAAATAAGACCTCCGAGTGAAGAAGGTCATCGGTGGGTACTGACTTTAGTGGACTATGCGACTCGGTACCCAGAAGCAGTGCCACTGAAGAAGATTGACACTGAAACTGTAGCAGAGGCACTGGTGGACATGTTCAGTAGGCTTGGAGTGCCTGAAGAAATTCTGACAGACCTCGGGACGCAGTTCGTCTCTGACTGCATGAAGGAGGTGAACAGACTGCTGAGCATCCGGCATTTGACTACGACACCCTACCATCCGATGTGCAACGGGCTTGTCGAAAAGTTCAATGCTACGTTGAAGTCCACCTTGAAGAAACTGTGCAGCGAGCAGCCCAGACAATGGCATCGCTACATCAACGCCTTACTTTTCGCCTACAGAGAAGTACCGCAGGAGTCCACCGGCTTTTCTCCGTTCGAGCTGCTGTACGGAAGAACCATCCGAGGGCCGATGCACATCCTAAAAGAACTGTGGACGAAAGAAGTAGACACCCCAGAGGTGAAGAACAGCTACCAGTACGTGTTTGAGCTACGAGAGAAGCTAGAGCAAACTCTCGAGATAGCCAGAGAAAACCTGAAGAAGTCCCAAGACTGTGGAAAGCACTACTATGATCGTAGGGCTGTGAACAGGAAGTTTAAACCTGGCAACAAAGTGCTGGTGCTGCTACCTACTGATCACAATAAGTTGCTGATGCAGTGGAAAGGCCCGTACGAAGTGGAGACCGTGGTGGGGATCAACGACTACAAGGTGAAGGTCGGCCAGCATTCCAAGATATACCACGCCAACCTCCTCAAGCTGTACGTGGAAAGGCCATCAGAGACTGTGCATGTGGCAACAGCAGCTGAGATCGACAACAGCTTTGATAGCGAGGAACTGTTGGAACTTGGAGACTTCCACAGCAAAGAAGGCATCGATGATGTTAAGCTAGGACCAAGCTTGACGGAAGGTCAAAAGATGGAGCTCAAGGACCTTATGGGCGAGTTTCCCCATAGCTCCAGTGATGTCCCAGGCTCTACGACTTTGGTCGAACATGAAGTCCACACCCAGACCTGGAAGGAGCATCTGCAGACCTTGAGGGAGCTGTTCCACCGTCCCGCAGAAGCCAACCTGACCGTGAGACCCAGCGAATGCATTCTGGGAGCTGACAACGTCGACTGCGTCGGACATCCGACGGGAGAGGAAGACAACGGAGGATGCACTGACTCCAGGAAAGCCCACGAGATCACTGTCTTTGACCCTGGGCCGATGACGACCGCAACTGACGAGGGCGTCGTTTCCTTGCGAATGAAAGAACATTGACTGTGTGGACGAACTAAGAATATTGGTAATGACAGACTTGAAAATGAAAAACGTTGACTGGGTAAATGAACTGTGAACATTGACATTATCCAGGCAGATTTGAAGATGAAAACCATTGACTCTGTGTAGATAAGCTGAGCGCAATTACAGTATTCAGAAAGTCTTAAATAAGTTTTAATTCTAAACTTTGTTTGTGCATTACGTTTCAACGTTGTTGAAAGAAATTAAGTAAATTTCTTCTTGAGTGGGGGGTTATGTTACGTTGAAACGAACGAAAGTGTGTCTAAAGCGTGTACGATAGATCTGATCGTTTCGATTTGCAAAGTATTCAATAATGGTGTTTATTTACCTTTGATTTGAGTTTGCATTGTTGTTAGGAGAAGCTTTGTATAACGTTGATAATTTGCGAAGTTTCTGGATCTGCGTGTTTACTCTTGATAGAAATTTCCGGATGGATATCGAAGGTCGTGAATGTTCCCGGAAGTAGAGAAAATGTGTAATGACGTAAGCCAGTGATGACGATCTTTAGTTCGATTGGTGGCAGTACGTCATTTCTACCATGTACCATATTGTTCCAGAAAAGAGAGAGGTTATTTAATCGTGTGCCGAGTCGGTGTTGAGAGAGAAAAGTTGTTGATAGTGAAGCTGGAGAGTTGCTGTGAAAGTTGTTGAGTTGAATTGAGAATTGTATGCAGTTGTTGATGTGTGCTGAATAAAAGTGGAAAACTTCATACGTCGACTTTGTGACTTGTACGCTGTTTGGACGGGCTGTGTGAATAAACGAATCTGAGTTACACCCTATCAGGAATTCAAGCATCGGGGCTGAATCAGATACTGATAGAAAACACCATCGTCAAACTGAGTGTAACAATGACCATGTGTTACACTCGATATGATGGTGTTTTTCTATCAGTATCTGATTCAGCCCCGTTGCTTGAATTCCTGATAGGCGTGTGTAACTCAGATTCGTTTATCCACGCAGCCTGCTCAATCAGCATACAAGTCACTGAGTCTTCGTATGAAGTTTTCCACTTTTATTCAGCACACATCAACAACTGCATACAATCGCTCAATCGCCTTTCCACTCTCAAATTTTTACTTTCCAACTCACTATCAACAACAACCAAAGCATCGAATATATAATTTTTTCTCTCAACTCGAGATGACCTCAGGACGTTCTAGAAATGACGCATTACAACCAATCAGAATTAAAGATCGTCATCACTGTCTTACGTCATACATATTTCTTCTCCTTCCGGGAATATTCTCCAACTTCGATATTTATCGGGAAGTTTCCATCGATAGTAAATTCTCAAATCTAGAGAATTCTCCAATAATATCGACTAACGAAAATCATCAACGTTATACAAAGCCTCTCCTAACAACAATGCAAACTCAAGTCAAAGGTAAATAAACTCCATTATTGAATACTTTGCAAAACGAAACGATTAGATCTATCGTGCGCGTTTCAGACATACTACCATTGGCGTTTCAACGTAACATAACCCCCCACTCAAGAAGAAATTTACCCAATTTCTTTCAACAACGTTGAAATGTAATGCACAAACAAAGTTTTAATTCTGGACCTTCTGAATACTGTCATTGTGTTCAGTTCATTCACACAGAGTCAATGTTCTTCCATCCGCAAGTCTATCTGGATATTGTCAATGTTCACACTTTATCTACATAGAGTCAATGCTCTTTACTCACACACTCTGCTGAGGAAGTCCGCACCAACATTGTCTGATCCTTTAATAGATTCTACTCGCATGTTAAAGTTCTGCAAGTACATAGCCCATTTCATGATGCGACTGTTCACAAACTTGGCAGAGTTCAAGTAAGTTAACGGCTTATGATCAGTCTCTAGCACGAACTTCACTCCTTGAAGGTACAGTTCGAACTTCCGGATTCCCCATATGATGGCAAGGCACTCTTTCTCCATGGTCGAGTAATTTTTCTCAGCCCTGGACAGCTTCTTGCTGGCGTAACTGACCGGAAATAGTTTCCCTTCGTGTTCTTGCATCAGTATGGCGCCGATGCCTTCGTCCGCTGCGTCTGTTCTTAAGACGAATTCCTTGGAAGTGTCAGGCAGTCGTAGCACCGGATCCTTCGAAAGGAGATCGCGCACAGTCTGGTATGCCTTCTCCTGAGCAGGTCCCCACTGCACTTGGTTTGGACGGCCTTTCCACACCAGGTCCGACAAAGGTGCTGTGATGGCTGAGTAGTTCGGTACAAACTCTCTATAATACCCAGCCAATCCCAGGAAAGATCGTACTTGCTTCTTTGAAGTTTGTTTGGGGACGTGGAGCGTTCAGAATTTTGGTGACGTTTTCTAGCAGAAGCCCCTTTTGTCCTTCTTTCAGCGAATGGCCGATAAAGTCGACATTGTCAGTTCCCAGAATGCACTTACTGGGTCTCACGGTCAAGTTGGCTTCTGTGAGACGGTGAAACAGCTCCCTCAAGGTCTGCAGATGCTCTTCCCAGGTGTGGGTGTGGACTAGCAGGTCGTCCCAGTAACACACGACGTTGTCCATCCCTTTGAGCATCTTCCTCATTCCTCTCTTCAGGGTAGCTCCACTGTTGACCATGCCAAAGGGCATCCTTAGGCACTCGTACGTCCCATCAGGAGTTATGAAAGCAGTCTTTGGTATGTCCTGTTGACGCACGGGGACTTGCCAATAACCCTTGCTGAGGTCAATCTTTGAGAAGATTTTACTCCCCGATAATTGGCGGAAGAGGTCTGCTGCGGTAGGCATCGGCTCAGGGTCGAAGACGGTGATCTTATTAACCTTCCTGTAGTCGATGCATACTCTGTTGCTCCCGTCCTTCTTCTTCACGACCACGACAGGGGACACGTAGGGGAAACTGGACTCCCTGATGATGCCCATCTTCAGCATCTCATCGATGTTTTTCTTCAAGGATTCACGGGCCTTGAAAGGGATCGGGAATGGTTTGGATCGAACAGGGATATTCGAAGTGAGGTGGACTTCATGTTCGACCAAAGTCGTAGAGCCTGGGACATCATTGAAACTATGGGGAAACTCGCCCATAAGGTCCTTGAGCTCCAACTTTTGACCTTCCGTCAAGCTCGGTCCTAGCTTAACATCATTGATGCCTTCTTTGCTGTGGAAGTCTCCCAGTTCCAACAGTTCCTCCCTGTCAAAGCTGTTGTCGATCTCAGCTGCTGTTGCTACGTGTACAGTCTCTGGCGGCCTCTCCGCATACAGCTTAAGGAGGTTGGCGTGGTATATCTTGGAATGCTGGCCGACCTTCACCTTATAGTCGTTGATCCCCACCACGGTCTCCACTTCGTACGGGCCTTTCCACTGCATCAGCAACCTATTGTGATCAGTAGGTAGCAGCACCAGCACTTTGTTGCCAGGTTTGAACTTCCTGTTCCCAGCCCTACGATCGTAGTAGTGCTTTCCACAGTCCTGGGACATCTTCAGGTTTTCTCTGGCTATCTTGAGAGTCTGCTCCAGCTTCTCCCGTAGCTCAAACACGTACTGGTAGCTGTTCTTCACCTCTGGGGTCTCTACTTCTTTTGTCCACAGTTCTTTCAGGATGTGCATCGGCTCTCTGATGGTTCTTCCTTACAGCAGCTCGAACGGAGAAAAGCCGGTGGACTCCTGCGGTACTTCTCTGTAGGCGAAAAGTAGGGCGTTGATGTAGCGATGCCATTGTCTGGGCTGCTCGCTGCACAGTTTCTTCAGGGTGGACTTCAGCGTAGCATTGAACTCTTCGACAAGCCCGTTGCACATTGGATGGTAGGGTGTCGTAGTTTAGTTAAATGCCGGATGCTCAGCAGTCTGTTGACCTCCTTCATGCAGTCAGAGACGAACTGCGTCCCGAGGTCTGTCAGAATTTCTTCAGGCACTCCAAGTCTACTGAACATGTCCACCAGTGCCTCTGCTACAGTTTCAGTGTCAATCTTCTTCAGTGGCACTGCTTCTGGGTACCGAGTCGCATAGTCCACTAAAGTCAGTACCCACCGATGACCTTCTTTACTCGGAGGTCTTATTTCGCCGATTAAGTCTAAGGCCACCCTCTTGAAAGGTCGTCGATCAGAGGCATCCTCTGCATAGGCACTTTCGGGACCCTTCCTCGAGGTATGGTCTTCTGGCAAATGTCACATGATCGGCAGAAACGGCTGACGTCCGCATGAAGTCCTGGCCAGTAGAACACCGCCTGGATTCTATCCGACGTCTTCTTGATACCCAGGTGACCTCCCATGATTGAGTCATGCGCTACTTCCATCACCTGGCGCCTTAGGGGTAACGGTACCAAGACTTGACGTAGTGGTTTCCCTCCGTTGACCCTTGGGTGCTGGAAGATTCGATACAGGATCTTGGCCTTCACCTCAAAATAGACCGTACCACTGCCTTTGGTCACGTGGTCTTGGCGGTTCCTGTACTTGTATAAAGTGCTATCAGCTTCCTGGAGCTGGATCAGCTTATCTCTGTCCACGATGGCAGCTTTAGAGTTGTCGGCAACCTTTAGTGGCGTAGACGTCTTGTCTCTCTTGGCCTGGGCCCTGGTAGTAACAGCACCGACGATCTCTGGTCGGCAGGGCTGAGCCGGAGTAGCCACATTGTCCCGAAGCAGCTCTGAAAGGTCTCCATCGGGAAATGGCAATGGATCCTCCTCCACAACTTCGACGTGTTGAGTTGAGGCAGGACTCCACTCTGGATCGGGGTCGTCGGGTCGCCTCGCGCCGTCGATATTCCCGATCATCAAATCGTACAGGCAAACCGCTTCTACTTCGCCTATGTAAAAAGGGGTGCTGACTTGAATCTTTGCGACTGGCGCTCTCACACATTTGCTGTCGGCCATAAGTGTCCATTTAGAATCGCCAGTGAACTGTTCTTTAGTGATTAGATCTTCTCTGACGATGACCCCACTGCAGCCAGAGTCTCTTAGAACAGTCACTTCATGATTTCCGACGCGTCCCTTGGAAACAGGCATGTTCTGGACGGTCATCGCTGCGCTGGCGACGACGGGGATGGATTTTCCGTTGGCAAGGAGAAGTTGGCCATCGGTCATGCACTCTTGCACGTCCGCAGGAGTAGCTGTGCGCTTGGTCTCACTCGGAAGAATGACGCTCCCGCCGCACACTTGATGGTCAGATCTACTGTTTTGCCGTTGATTGGAGAAACGTCTCTGTCGGTTGCCCGCCGCTGCGTTGTCCGTATTGCTCTGCTGTCCTCTATTTCTGCTTTGAGGGCAGCTGGCAGCTCTGTGGTCTGTAGCGTTGCAGATGAAACAGCCTCTTGAATGCCCTTCCCTGGGAGCTGGCGTGGAGTCCGTCTGTCTCTGGCTCGTCTGGATCTGGTTCCCATGGTTTCCAGTCTTCTGAAAATGCTTCGTCGCCTGGGGTGGCCCCAGCGTCTTCTCATAAGCGATGAGATATCTTTCAGCAGCTTCAGCAACGTCTTTTAGCGTCTCCAACTTTTGTATTTCCAAGTGGATCTCGAGGTCCTTAGGGCAGGCGTTGAGTAATTGTTCCCTCACAATCAGCTCATGGAGTCTCTCGTAAGTCTTCCCTTTGCCTGATAATTCCACCCACTTGTGTAGATATGACGACAGGTGCTCCACAAACTGCTTTGGCGTCTCGTCTGACAAAGGCCGGCATTCACGAAAGCGTTTACGGTAGCCCTTTTCTGTAAAGTTGTAGCACTGCAATAGGGCCGCTTTCAAAACGTCGTAGTCTTTGGCGTCAGTATTTGACAGTCTGGTGTAGACGTCGAGCGCCTTCCCCGTCAGTAGTGCGCTGAGTATGATCGCCCAGTCTTGACGTTGCCATTTAGCGCTTTCGGCGAACCTTTTGAACCTCGCCAGATAGCTGTCGATCTGGTCCTTTTCGTCGACGAATGCTGGCAATTTTGGAGCCTTGAAGTCACTGATAACGTGTGGCGCGAGCTGCTGTTGTTGGATGCGCGCCAACTCTAGCTGGTACTGACGCTCAGCCTCTCTTTCCTCTCTTTCTTCTCGGCGACGCTGCTCTTCTAATTCTCTTTCTTCATGGCGGCGTTGCTCTTCTCTTTCTTGACGCTGCCGTTCTAATTCTCTCTCTTCACACCGACGTTGTTCTTCTTGTTCTCTTTCTTGTAATCTCTCCTGAGACTTGACGTACTCCGTCAGCTGCTTGCCTTTTAGATTCAGTTCAATCCCTCTCTGCCAGAAGTCAGCCATCTTAATGCTTTTCTGGAAAGTTCTTTTCTGGAAAGTTCTTGACTGTGCTGTACCTTTCTAGACTGTTCTAGAACAGCACGCTTTCTGCAGTAGCGCTGATGCTTGTCACTAGTCGCCTTCGCTGACGCCGGCCCCGCTGTCCTCGTCATATGCGACGCTGCACCACGCTGGTGTTGATGTACACGCTCCTGTGCTGAAGTAGACGCGACGTCCGCTCGTCGCTCTCTGTAATACTGGCGATGTAGCTCCGAGACTGTCCCTCGACGTAGTCTTGCGGCAGCCACGTAGTCCCGATCTGTTGTTCGCTCACGAAGCAACTCTTCAGCGACTACACGCCCTTGCAGTCAACCCGAACCTATCGGTGATGTAGTCCCAGTATGTTGGCCCCTCTCGACGCAACTCGTTGGCGGCTACCCTCGATGACTGCCTCTCGTAACGTTGACTCGCTTGTTGTAGCAGTTGAACCCTTGGCTATGGCGTGAATCGCGGCTTGACCCCCAAAATGTTACACTCGATATGATGGTGTTTTTCTATCAGTATCTGATTCAGCCCCGATGCTTGAATTCCTGATAGGCGTGTGTAACTCAGATTCGTTTATCCACGCAGCCTGCTCAATCAGCATACAAGTCACTGAGTCTTCGTATGAAGTTTTCCACTTTTATTCAGCACACATCAACAACTGCATACAATCGCTCAATCGCCTTTCCACTCTCAAAATTTTTACTTTCCAACTCACTATCAACAACAACCAAAGCATCGAATATATAATTTTTTCTCTCAACTCGAGATGACCTCAAGACGTTCTAGAAATGACGCATTACAACCAATCAGAATTAAAGATCGTCATCACTGTCTTACGTCATACATATTTCTTCTCCTTCCGGGAACATTCTCCAACTTCGATATTTATCGAGAAGTTTCCATCGATAGTAAATTCTCAAATCTAGAGAATTCTCCAATAATATCGACTAACGAAAATCATCAACGTTATACAAAGCCTCTCCTAACAACAATGCAAACTCAAGTCAAAGGTAAATATACTCCATTATTGAATACTTTGCAAAACGAAACAATTAGATCTATCGTGCGCGTTTCAGACATACTACCATTGGCGTTTCAACGTAACACCATGAACATTTGACTTTTTTTACAAGCCATTGGACAGCATGATGACATGCTCACAGTGGTAAAGAAATGGAAACTCTGATGGTATGGCCATGTCACCAGAACTTCAGGCCTTGCAAAGACTATCTATCTGCAAGGCACGGTGTAAGGAGGCAGAAGAAGATGGAGACAGATAAAGAGGTGGGAGGGCAACATTCGAGAATGGATTGTCTTGACACTGAGCAAAGCCATGAGGGTTGCTGATGACAGAGATAGATGGAGTACGCTGGTTAAATGATCTGTGGTGCCCCAACGACTTATAGAATAGGTCTTTACTAAAAGTTTGACCTTTGTTCTTGATTTCTTTTGGCTTTTTTTTCCTTCTGAATTTAGTGATGGCTCTCGCTACTGTGTCGAAAGTGAAGCACCGTCCGGTGCGGTTAGCACTTGGATGGGTGACCGCTAAGGTGTGAAGCGACAAACAACAACGCCCCCAGTTGACTCAACTGTGATTGAGTACCTACTCTCTTGAGGGTGGGGAAGGTAAAGCAGCGAGGGAGAGAGTTGGGCATCACCCTCATTACGCTGGCCCAAGATAAGTGTGATCTCCAACATCACGCTCCCCTACGGCCACAAGGCTATGGGACTACCTTTACCTTTACCTTACCTCCCATCCATATCCCAGTTTTACTTCTGTTTGAAATTCCTATCTTGCTATCTTGATATTTATTTTGTACTGTTGTCTCTGACAGTAGGTGACCTTTGCCTTGTGTTGCATTAACCTTTTAAGTTTAGAGATGAACGTTCTTTTACCTTGATCTCTGTAGCTTGAATTAAATTATTTATCTTTCCAAGTTAAAAGATTGACCTTCCTTGGCCTTGAACTCTAAGACCTGAATTTATTGATGATTGATTTTTTCCCAAGATTGGTCTTCATCTCTATTTGACCCTCCTTTGACCTTACAGTCTGTGAACCAAATGTGTATGTAGATTTTGACATGCATGCAGCAATGTCAGTTTATGTATTTATGCCGAGGTCGACCTACCTTTGACTTTGACTTCTATGGACTGCAGGTGGCCTTCACCCATTTGCTGCCAAACTTTGCTGAATGCTGGTGGGACACGCTGATTCTGGACGTGTTGCTGTGCAATGGACTGGGCATCTCCATCGGCATGATGATCTGCCGCAAGCTGGAGATGCACGACTACCACTGGGAAAGCATGAAGTGAGTCAAAAGGACAAATAAGGAGGAAGAGAAGGATGATGATGATAAGGACAATGATGATGACGATGATGAAATAATGGTGATGGTGGTTCGGTATCTCTATTTTGTATGTAGAACTATCACAAGCTAAATATACGCATCATTGCATGATTAACCACTGTGAAAGCAACAACTCATTGTCTGTTGATATCATGAATTGATTGTTGTTGATATTGTGTTTGACTATCAAACAAATCCTTTATGATGATTATCATTGATCGGTTTGTTTGATTTGTGGTGGGGGAAGCATGCTACTGGAAGTTATGTAGGTGATACCTTGATGATATGTTTTGATGATGATGTGTTATTGATGGATTGTGGTAAAGTTGAGTGAGAGGAGAAAGAGCATGATGTGTATGAGCATGGGGTGGACAATGATGATGGTGGTGTGTTTTTGTTGTTGTTGTAGCTAGGTGGTGGTGGAAGTGATTGTGGCGTGCATGATGCAGCAATTGCGATTGAAATATAACTTACATATAACTTATGATTGTCACTTGATAATTATGAATGTCATTTGCAGAGTTAGCAACAAATCTGAATGTACATCGCTCGTAAGCTGTAGCATAGAACACATGACACATAATTAATTTGTTAAAGTCAGTTAAATTTGTGTTTTAGAGTGTGTTTAGTATTTATAAGAAATGTATGTTTTTATCAAAATATTATTTTATTTTTGTTGTTTACAGGGACATCCACAGCGCTACTGGCAAGCTGCGCAGAGCTGTTCTCCAGTTTACTCCTATCAGGTTTGTTGTGCTGTACTATCGCTATAAGGGTGGTGATTTATTAGTGCTATGACATATGAACTCCTAGCCATTGTCTGTGTGTTGAGCAATGACATTTACTGTTATACTGTGTAGTTCAATGATGTATGTACCCTTCCCCATTTTCTATGATCAGTGTGATGATTAGCATAGCAGTATGATTGCTTTGCATGAAAATCTATTATGTACTCTGCTACGATGCTTATTCATCTTTTATTTCCACAGTGTGATGAACTATGAACTCTATGTATTATGCTATGTGTTGTTTTCTTGTGTAGCTGTTATACTGAGCCTCTAAAAACTCTGAATTCAGTGGATTGTTTTCAGTTTGTTTTGTCGTTTTGTGTAGCAGATGTTGGGCTTGTTGAAACCTGCTTGCTGTTTTGTGTACATCCATGTGCACACAATTTTTAATTATTGCTATTCATTGTTATTTATTGCTTTGTCTCAATCGTACATGGGTTTGTTGTTTCCTGTATCTTGTGCACAGTCATCATCGTAGTCTTACCGTTTTGTGATTATATGGCCTAATTTTTTATTTAACTTCTTTACCCTCTGCTTCTCAAGTCATGTCAAGTGAAGACCATTATTACCCAATAAATTCAAAATAATAGGATTTTGTTTTGATGAAGCAGTAAAGCATTCAGTCACTCTACAACAACAAACATGCTTCCACTGGAAATTAAGACATTGATCTAAGAGAAAACATTGTTTTAAGATTTAACCCACACACGCCCACACATATACACCCCCCCCCCCCCACACACACACACATACACACATATACACAAATCTACATGGGTATGTAAATTTAGGCATAAAATCATAAAATTATAATGTGCATTAAAACATCAAGAAATTGTGCAAAACTCATGCTCTGTGAACAACTAAGGTCACTGGTACTGAGAGGCCAGCCTTGGGAAAGAAGCTGTGTCTAAACTGACTGGTTTTAACTTTTAATGCTCTGAAGCGTTTGTCTGACGGGATGAGTTCGAACAGGTGGTTGGCTGGATGAGATGGATCGCCAATGATGTTGCTGACCCTTCTAACCAACGCGTACTTTATATAGACTCGAGGGATGGTAAATCGCAAACAATGATTTTAGCAGCCCGTTTTACTATTCTTTCAAGTTGAACCTTGTCACTCGAAGTGGCGCCTTCAAACCAGACTGTGATGCCGAAGCACAGGATACTCTCAATCACGGCGATAGAAGTGCGTGAGTATCGTCTGGTTAAGTCTAAGCCTCTTGATCTGTCTTAAGAAGTCGAAGCGCTACTGGCACTTTTTGATGATGGACAGGCTGTTGTTGTCCCACGACAGGTTGCTAGAAATGACCGTGCCAAGAAATTTAAATGAATCTACTTGTTCTTTACATTCACTATTGATCATGAGAGGTGAAATTAGACTTTTATTCCAGGGGAAGTCAATTAAAATTTCGTTTGTTTTAGAGAAATTGAGCCAACCAGTTGCCTGACACCCTCTCATGATTTGCACTTATAGTTTCTTCTGCTCTTATGGTGTTTTTTCTTATATGCACATCAAAATAGAAGTAGATGTAATAGGGGTTTTCCCGTTTCTTGTTTCCTTTCTTAATTTTATTTTATTTGTTTATTTATGTTTGTTTTGTTTATTCCTTGTCAAATGTTTACTAGTTTCGTAAATTTATGTCATATTTTCTTCTGAAGGTTTTGCTGTGTCTAGAAATTCTTTGAAATAATCAAAAATTAGAAAGACCCAACTATCACTGAACACATTTTTACCAAAATGTATAGGAACATTACCTGTGTTAGTGGCTAGATTCCTGCCCCATCATATTTGTTCTACCACAAAGGGCAAGATGGTGGATACATTGTTTGCTCTAAATATTTTTTTTTTTTAATGTCTGAACTGATTTTGTTGATTTTTGGTATTCAGGTACTATAGCTCATGACCAGTCATTCAGTAGCAGCCCATACAGTTGATTGTTCTTTCTGAATTTATGTTTTTATTAAAATTGTTTTGTTGTTTATTTGCTTTATCTCAAGAATAACTTAACCGAATTTGATTATTTGTACTATGCAGATACTTTTAACTACTGCTAAGCATTTTATATCAATCATATTTGCACTTTCTCTAAGTTGCTGTGGTTCATCATTTTCTAAACGTTTTGCACTGTATCTCAACATTGGCATAGACTGATTCTGATAATGTTTTTGTTTGCAGATAGTTCATTTAGTGGCCCATCATTCTGTGTTTTAACTTTACTTCTTTGGCCATAAAACTGAGTCACAAAACTGCCAAGACATTTACCACTGTTGACAATGTTTATTTTTGTTGTTGTTGTTTTGTTGCTATTTGTGAATGTCCCTAAATACATTTGAATGGCTTGCCATCTTGTTTGTATAAATTTACAAAAACTGACTGGCTTTGTTTTGTGTTGTGTTCATTGTATTATTTATGCCTTGATTTGTCATTTGTTCCTGCTTTTTGATCCACATGCATAGCAATGTGAAATATGTACTCACCACCAAGATATGCATGAGAGGTCACGTGAAGGTTAAGATTATCCCATGGTCAAGGTCACTGAAGGTCAAGGTCATGCCAAGGTCACCGTTTTGGTTTTTTTGCATAATGTTACGTTGAAACGCGCACGATAGTTCGTGTGTGACACGCACGATAGATCAGATCGTTTTATTTTGCAAAGATTGCAATAATAGAGTGTATTTATCCTTGATTTGATTTTGGGTAGTTATTAGAAGAAGATTTGTATAACGTTGATAATTTTAGTTGGTCGATATTATTTGAGAATTTTCTAGAGTTGGTTGTTTACTATCGATCGAAGCGTATGGATAATTCTAGTGGTAACTATAGAAGTTTCTCTCCCAAATAAGGTTGTATGACGAGAGACAGTGATGATGAAATTTGTTTTGATTGGTTGTGGTGTGTCATGTGGGGGTATTCTCGCCTTTTCTGGAGTACATAGAGACTATCTATAGTGCCGCACTGTTTGAGGTAGAAGAGTTGTTGTTGTGTTAGAATTGAATTGTAAAATTGTAAAGTGGAAAGTTGAGAGTGGAAAAAGCGATTGTATGCAGTTGTTGATGTTCACTGAATAAAGTTGGAAAACTACATACGACGACTTTGCCTTGTTGCTGAGTGAGTAGGCTGCGTGGATAAATGAATCTGAGGTACACTTTATCAGGTTTCAAGCATTGGGGCTGAATCAACTGATAAAAAAACAACACAGAGTGTAACACATAATACAACTTTTGCTGTAGTGTATTTGATAGTACATGAGTGTATTTGGAGCTGGAGGTCAAGGTCACCTCAAGTTCATGAGCATAGAAAGATCAAAGTCAGTATTTGAATTTTAATTTTAATTTTTCTTCTGGGCAATCATTTTCATGTTAAATATTGCAAGTTCCATTAGGAGCATGTGAGTCTTGTGGACTATGCCCTTCTAGTTTCATGTCTCTTCTATTTGAATCTTTTAGATCTAGCCTTGCATTTCTGTATGATCAGTATAGCTTTCTTTGCAAGACAATTGTGTAGTTTTCCCTAATATTATTTTGACTTTATTTGCAGTGCAGTTTGCTAATTATATTTTGATTGCTCTGTTAATCATTTTCATTTCCAAAAAATTTAGTTCTTTGCCTATTTTATTTTCGGCATTAACACTAGAAAGCTTTGGTAAACTTTCAGTTGGACCTCTGTATCGTGGTGGAACAATTCATCCGGGTTCGTTCATCGTTGTATTGCCGTTTAATTTTTTATTTTTTATTTTTTTAATACATGTTGGATATTTATATATTTTATTTATTGTTGACAGTTTTAGTTATTTACTTTTTCTTGCGAAATAAAATTTGGAATTCATACTTTAGGTGTTGAAGAATTTCATTTTAGATCTTATAGTATGTTAATTTGTAGATTTGACAAGTATTTTGTTTCATTCCATTTTGAAAATTGTCTTATTTTTCTTATTTGAGCTTTGTTGTTGGAGTGTGGGCATGCCTCTTGAATTTATTAGCATATTTTGTTATTTATGTTGCTGGACAAAGTAGTTATTTTTATTTGTTCATTTAGGCTTCTTTGCCTAATGTTTCGGAATTTTATTACTGGGCTTAACTATTTAGGGCTCCTTTTTTTTCTTTAAAAAAAAAAAGTAGTGTTATTTACTCTTAGATGGTCCTGCTGGTGAATAAGTTTATATTTCAAATTAGATTAGTGTTATTTGGTGTCGGATAGTGCAGTGGTTGGAGCACTCGCTACTGTGTCGAAAGTGAAGCACCGTCCGGTGCGGTTAGCACTTGGATGGGTGACCGCTAAGGTGTGAAGCGACAAACAACAACGCCCCCAGTTGACTCAACTGTGATTGAGTACCTACTCTCTTGAGGGTGGGGAAGGTAAAGCAGCGAGGGAGAGAGTTGGGCATCACCCTCATTACGCTGGCCCAAGATAAGTGTGATCTCCAACATCACGCTCCCCTACGGCCACAAGGCTATGGGACTACCTTTTTTTTTTTTTTTTTTTTAGTGTTATTTACATAAGAAAAAGTAAACATTTGAAATTTGAATAAGGTTGGTTAACTTTACATTTTAAAAATAATATATATTTCAATTTAAGGTTATTTTGATATTCAAACAATTTTTTTTAATGAATCTAATCACATTAAGGTTGTTACTAATGGTTGTTTAGTTGAATATGGTTATATGAAGTTACCTTTATTTGGAAACAAATTCAGTTGCATCAAAGTGCCTATATCAATTTATTAATCACTTTGGTTGCGTGTATTTAGGGCGATGACTAATGAGTTCCTATTATTTAATGGAATAACTTCAATAAGCAATCCATTTATTTGAAGAAGAAAACAACTGAATGTAGAAGGAAAATAAATTAAGTTGCATTTTGTAGAATGAGTTTAGATTTAGTGAAATAAGTTACGATTTTACATTTAACGTTTTAACTTTATTTCCAAAGTTGGAAATAAATGTTGTATTGAAAGCAATGCAAATATGTTGTGTATCACTGTTAGATTTATTGTTTTAGTCACATCAAAGAGCTTATTACGGAAAGAGAGTGAACTTCCATTATGTCCTATACAAAAATGCGAGACGCTCTCACGGATTATTTCCCTTTGCTCGGGCTGGCTATATTTCATCATCTGCTATATGAATGATCTGTGCGTGGTAACTTATTGAGCCTATGCCATTGCAAAAGAACATTTTTATGGCAACGTTTGCAAAAACCAAACTTTTAACCATCATTATTAGTAACATTCCGCTACTGCTGTCTTTTTTTTTTTTTGTTTATGTTTACTTATTGACATTTATTAGGTGCTTTTATGCTGCTTATGTGTGTATGTCATAGGTTCGTTTTCTGCCCTGGAATTTATTATTTTTTAATCAACGACAGATATTTTAAAATTAAAATATGCATGACAGACTGTTTCATTTATTCGAAACTGTGTAAATCCGTAATCTTGAGAGAGAGAGAGGGGGGGGGAGGGTTGGGGGGAAGAGAGAGCTCTGTCATTCAATCAATTAATCACAATAAAGCACAATAACAAAATGTTTCACTAATAGTGTGAATTTAATTTATATACCCCCCAACCCTCTCACCTCCTACCTCAATGGCTTAATAACATTAACATCAGTCACTTCATGGAAAATAGTTAATTAATCAGACAGAACAATCAAAACCTAGACTACAACATTCCACGCAATATAGATCTAATGCGCAGAAATTCACAGATCATAACAAGGACTGAGTTTCTACATTACATTTTTTCCCCGTTTACACTCAAACGA